>CM040434.1:47736288-48331895 GCA_022702705.1 Papilionanthe hookeriana x Papilionanthe teres | reverse complement strand
GTCCTAAGGCCAAAGAGTCCTATAGGAACTCATCCTTTAAACTTCTACATTTGATTTCAACCCTCTAGGTGATTAGGGGTATACAATCAAGTTTGTGGAGTTTGCAGGGAGTTAAGAAGTGGTTTGAATTTCTAAAAGGTGGGTCCCAATTCTAGTCCTCTAAGACAGTCAAAGGAAAAGCCTAAGGCTAGATCCTAAGTACTAAAGAGAAGAAGAGAAGACCTCATCAAAAATGAGGTCAACACCCCACCGTCAAGCAGTGTGTCTATCCTTAGGGATAGATACACGGTTTGTAGTGCGGTGCTCGTTTATATAAACTATTTGGGATGTGAGATCGGTCTAATCTCATATCTTAAAACCTTCAAATTCAAAAAATTATTTTTAAAATCAAATGTTACTTTTCAAATTATTTATTTAAATTAAATTTAAAATTCACCGAAAACTTCTGTTAGGCGACCCCTTTTCAAAATAAAACACACAACCTGAAAATAAGCCGCACAATCCCCAGTGTCAATTTGCCCTAATCCCCTCCAACAGAATCCAATTTCTTAACTGAAATTTCACCCAAAACCAGGACACTTTGTCACAGTGAGCCAATCCTCAAATTGACTGGTCCTACACCTTCACTGGACCAAGAGGAGAAGTTTCCCACTAAAAGCCCCATCTCCGAGCCACCCAGGTTGCTCCAGCCTCCAAGCTTTGTGATCGGCTGTGGTCGAAATCATACCTAGGCAATTCACCAGACCAGGAGACTTCATCTGGAGCTTGCTGGGATCCAATCGAAGGTGACACAACCCTCAGACCGAAGCCACACTTCTATGAGCAAAGGTATGGCCTCACTCTTCTTCCCGAGCTTCTGAACATTCTCCATTTTCATTGAGTCAATTTCATGCCACATAAACCGTATAGATGTGTTCGTCTTCTCGAGACGAATCCATAGAGCATAAGAACACGAAAATCCATTGAGTATCGAGTGAGATCTTAGGCCTAGAAGACGGACGGCTCTCGGGTGAGGACGCTTGGGGACGATGAACGGATGCCGTTCATTTAATACACGCGCGGACGGACGGCCAGGATCGCGCCGGATCAGGAGATGGAACGACACAGCGGGCCCCCGGAGCGCTGAGTCAGATGGCGGCGTCGAATCGGAGAGCGCCACGCGGCGTTTCGGAGCTGCCGAGGTTGACGCGGCGCCGCGTGGATAAATAGAAAATTAGGGTATTTTTCTGATTTATTTAATTCCCTAAACTTCAAAAATCTATAACTTTGTGTAAAAAAATCAGAAAAATAAAATAAAAATACCCTCTTGCTCAGTGAACAGAGGAGAATAATGTGGAAAAGAAATTATTTAATTTCATCAAGTATTTTATTTTTAATGATTTATTTCCCTTCTGCATTGTTTTAATTCTCCATGCATATAGGAAATTCACCATGACATGAGACCATAGGGCTTTTGAAGCCTCTGAATTTGGGAACATTCCCTGAATTTTCCAAAGTCAGAGGCCATCCCTATGAGAAGTTATTGATTTTTCAAATTCATGTTACTGTTTTGAGTATTTTAATTCCAATAATTAGCATGTTGTGAAATAAATTCTAGAAAAATTTGGTGATGTCTCTTATGACCAGAGGACCCTAGAAAAAATAGGTTTTGGGTTAATTCATTTAAAATAACCCTAATTGGCTTAAACACCCAAAATAGATCCCAAATTAATTAGAGTTAACCATACATCAAATTGACTTGAAATCAATTCTCCACTGACCTTGAGGATCAGAGGAACTCACAATAAAAATTTGAAGTCAATTGGACTTGGTTAGCCCTACTAAATGGGTTGATTAAGCCATTTAGTCAATTTGAACTTTAAAAATTCATAACTTTCAAAATACCATTTAAAAATTCACCAAATTGGTTTTGGAGCCTCTCTAATATCAGGGGAATCTAAAGAAATTAAAATTTCAATTTTCTAAAAAATTTAATTTTTTGCATTATTTTAATATTTTAATAATTAAAAAATAATAAAAATCAAAAAAATAATAAAATTCACCAAAATGTCACATTTTGAATTTTAATCACTTAGGAACAAATCCCATATTTTTCTTAGGTCTATTTAGTGAGATATTAAATTTTAAAGCCCTAGGGTAATTTTAAAATAAAAAAAATATATTTACTAGCATTTTCACTAAAATAATTATAATAAATCAAAGAAAAATCAGAAAATTGTAAAAATTGATTCTCTGATTTCCTTGATATCAGAGAGAGTTTTGAAAAATATAAAATTATTTTTTCAACCTTTACTTTATTTTTAAATTAATTAATAATCCAAAACTTAAAATAATTATAATAAAAATAATATATTTCAAAAAATCACCAAAATTGGTCCAAGTGGTCCTCTAGTCATTAGGAATGTCCCATAATTTTTTTAAGGACAAAAACTTTTCCTTGGTTATGTTATTAAATTTTCCTTGGAAATCCCTATTTTCTACCAAAAATAATTATATAAACAAATTAAATAAAGAAAAATCACATTTTCTCCTCTTATGTCTTTATTGACATATGAGTGAAGTCACATAAAAATTTCAAGTTCATTTAAGCTCAATTTAGTGAGTTATGAAATTATTAAGCTTGAAGGGCAAAATGGTAATAAAAATTTTAACCCTTAATTAAAACTTTAGGTTTAATAAAATTAACAAATAAAATATTTGATCTTAATCTGATTTGGATTATTGAAATTCAAATAATTAAAGGGTAGAAACTTATTAAACAATTTAAATATAATTAAAATGAACTTTAATCGAATAATCGATTAAATTTGAAGAATAATAAAATTGGAATTATTAAATAGGGATATTATTAGGAAGAGATTTGTTCTTTAAATTTAAAAATCCCTAAATTAATTATCTCAATAATATTTAATCCCCAATTAAAAATGATAATTCAAATTTAAGTTTTAAAATGTTAAAGGACTTAATCATTAAAATTAAATTTAAAAGTTAAATTATTAAACCCTTTTAAAATTTCAATTAAATTAAAATTAAAAATAAAATAAAATTAAAATTAAATTGAATTAAATTAAATTAAATTTAAAAAAAATTAAAATTAAAATTAAATCAAATAAATTAAATTAAATTAAATTGAACAAATTAAATTAAATTGAATTAAATAAAATTAAAATTAAATTAAATTAATTAAATAAAATAAAAAAAATAATAATAATAAATAATTAAATTAAATGAAATTAAAATTAAATCATATTAAATTAAATTAAATTAAAATTGAAGCTAAACCAAATCAAATTGAATTAAAGTTAAATTAAATTGAATTAAATCACCTAAGACATAAAGAAATTAAATATAAAGCAACTTGAACACTATCCCAAATTTAAACCCGTCAACTGAAATTAAATTAAATCATAAAGCATTTGAACATCAATTTGCCCTCGAAAGCTTTGGTTATCATAACTCCTAAGAAGAAGCGTTAAATGAAGTGTTACTTCACTTATAGGATATTCAAATGTCCTAATTCACTGAGCAAGATAACAAAACTTGAATTCTCGGACGATTAATTCATTTGTATAATTAAATTCATTTAGACTTAAAACAATTCTAGCAATATTGAAAAGATGTTTAAGATTCTTCTTAAGCACTTCCTCAATATGATGGGATGTTTATAAGAACAACTGAACTTAATTGTTCTTTGATGAAGAAAATCGTCCTCAAACCAAAACACAAGAACCTAGACGTCATAGGAAATGACTAGCTATAGGATTAGGAATTTGGTAGAAAACCATAACCCTTTCCCTTAGCATTACCTAGGAACTTGCTTAAATATTCTAAATTGTGTTTTAAGTGCAGCTTGGGATGACGGGAAGACCCTCCAGGTACGCTTTTATTTTATTGCAATTTACTTTCTTGCAATTTACATTATTGCAATTTCTTTAATCGCATGGCACTTACTTTTCTTGCATGATAAACAACTGTTGCATGAAAACCCACACCTTTAGGGTAGCCCCTAAAACTGAAACCAAAACTAAATTAAAAGTCATTGCAAGATAAAATTCACCGCCATAACATTTTAAAACATAAAGCAACTCAAAATTTAATCACAAACAGAACACAAAACTACAACTACAACTAAATTAAAACGTCTCGTTGAATGATCGGGAATACCTCGGATGATGTAACCCACGTGTTGCTAACGGGATTTCCCACGGTCTAAATGAAAGTGTGGAACTCATTCAGTTGAGTTTATCAAATTCATCTGGACTAAGTGAATTCAATGAAAATAACGGTGCCGGGATGACGGAACCGTGGGATCTTAATCGGTTCTGTTTAAACAACTTTAATATTTGTTTTAATTAAAATATTAAAAAAAAACACTTGAACTCTAAGATTTTTTCTCTAAACCGAAACACTTCTCTCATCTCCTGATTTATGACTTCTAAAACTAAACCTCTGCAACAACAAGGAGCTTGGAGTATGGTGGGCAGCACAGCCATCATCATCAGCAAAACCTGAGTCTACTTCAGCAAAACTTTCCTAGAATTAAATAACCAAGCCATAGGATTTCGAGGTAGTTTGCCTAGTGCAACATAAATCCTCAACCTTTTGTTAGGCATTTGCATTGCAAATTAAGCCCTAACCGGTTTTAGGATTCCGAGGTAGTCATCTGATATGACATAAACCCTCACATCTTCAAGGCTATTTGTATGATTTAATCATACAAATATAAGTCCTAATTAATTAAAATTGGCAAGATCAAAACATTTAATAAACATTAGGACTCTCCTAAATTCAAGCCAAACAATAGGATAGTCGGGAAATTACCGAAGTTTGCTTCGAATTTGTAATTTCTCCTATCTTTCTTCCTCTGAATTCCCAAAACAAAATGTTCCAAACTTAATCCATTCCCTATTGAAATTCCAAAATTCAATCCTTTGAAAACTTAAACTTTAAAATTCTTAAGAGCAGAATTATTGATTATTAACGAGAGTCTTCTTAGGTGATTCCCGTCACTTAAGATGTAATTAACTATAGGGGCTTGCCCTTATAGGAATTTTAAAGAACCCGAGTAATATAAACCCCGTTTCGACGCTTTCATATTAAGCGAGGGAATTTGTCGGCTTATAAAATTGGTTCGCAGACCAAACAGATGTCACAAATCTTTTAGTTTATTTAATCGAGCCCTATCATTAAGCAGTATGTCTATTCTTCGGGATAGATACACGGTTTGTGATGCGGTGCTCGTTTATATAAAATATTCGGGATGTGAGATCAGTTTGATTTCATATCTTAAAAATTTTCAAATTTAAAATTATTTTCAAAAAAAATCAAATACTACTTTTCAAATTATTTATTTAAATTAAATTAAAAATTCACCGACAATTTCTGTTAGGCGACCCCCTTTTCAAAATTAAACACACAACCCTAAAAATAATGCCGACACCTGGCACTACTTTATTTGCTCTACGGTGTTACCCACTTATCATCATAGTGAGGTAACAAGAGATAGAGCAATTCTGGATTTCTGTATTCAGAAAAACAGAAGCATAAACATAGGAAATGTTATTTATAGAAATATATTAGCCACCTCAAGAAGTGAAAGTGGAGGAGGACTAGGGCATCCCGGTCTTATCTACGCACTCGCCAATTATCTCGGGGTAGAGGCAAGAGATGATGAGGAATGGGTTGAGCCTATGAAACCCATTACTCTGGCTAATATTAAGAAATATGAATCTCACGAAGGATGGAGATCTGGGACAAGGGACTATATACCTTCTTCAAGTAGAGATATACCCTCTACTAGTTATGAACCCCCTCAGTACACCACTCCTACCCTTCAAGATCTGATGAATGAGCTGACCCTATGTAGAAAGAGTTTTGAACAATTTGGAGAGAATATGGAAAGAAAATTTGAGCATATGGACCACATGATTGATGGCTTGGAAAGAAGACATGATTATGATAGTGAATATCTCCAGCTGGCATTCGCAGTATGAAATCGCATATTATGAGACCGAACGTTGATATAGGAGTGGTGAGTTAGATGTTGTCTTTCCTGAGTGCCCCCGCTACACACAGTACCAGCCTGCTCGGCCTTCTCAGCCTGGAGATCAGGGAGATGATATAGTCTGGGATTTTGATGTGGAAGATTAGAGACTTTGTTTAGTTTGTTTAGATTAATTGTTATTTTGAAAACTTTATTGTTCTGTGTGTAATTATTCTGTACTTTCTGTGGACTGTGGATTTGGTGTGTTTGTGTGTTTGCTTATGCTGTAATGTTAGACTTTTTATGTGTGTTAAGTTAGTTTGCAATTTTTCTTTTAGATAGGATGTTAGTTTTTCTTTAATGTGTTGTTTAAGTTTTTATAAGTTATGAACTTTTAATATGTTTAGATTGTTTTAATATGTTTAAAGTAGGTTAGTTGATTGTATGTGTAGTAATAGATTAAGTTTACATTTGTTGTGTTTTATACTTATTAAAAATTTCTTATCCCAGCACTTTCTTTTAAATACTATATATATGGAAGAATACTAACAGTACAAGTTCTTTAAATAATGAAAAAGCCTGCAAAAATTTCAAGAAAAAGAAATACCTAAAGCTCAAAGGTATGATGTACTTTACTATATTTTTTTTCCTTTTCACCATTTAGAAATAGATAGAAAAATTTAAGTTTGGGGGAAGGTAAAAATACAAATTTAATTATTAAATTGATCTCAATTTCTATTTTAAAAAATTATTATCAAATGATTTTTCTATAGTAATTTTTCAATTCAATAAACATGAATTATTTTATATAATTATTATAGAAAGTTAAATAAAATGTTTCTAGTAATCCAAATTAATTTATAGAATAAGATATTTGGTTAAAAGAAATAAGAATATAGTAAACTATTTAAAGTAATGGAAACTATATTCTAAAATTGAAATTCTAAAGAATTTAGGTGAAAAAGAAGAGATTGAAACTCAATGAAGTAAAGGCTATGAAATACATATAAGCAAAGAAATATTTGAAGTTTCAAATTTAGGAAGAAAAAGTTGAAGTTCAAAATTATTAACAGGCTATCCAGATATAGTAATCCTCACTTGAAAAAGAAAAAGAAAAGGATTGAAAATCAATCCAAAAAGAAAAAAAAAGAAAGAAGAAAAGAAAAGAAAAGAAAAAATATAAGTGAGGAGAAGCTTGAGAAGATGTCTTATCAAAAATTGGCTTCAATGGAATCAACCTAAAGGGTAAAACTCAATATATTTCTAAACTTATATATATGGATTAGTATTTTACTAAAATAGTGTTTTCTTAAACTTCCTATCATCTAAATATCTTAAGTAAATTACTCTTTTTAATATAGTCTTTCCTGAAATAAATAGCGAGCTAGAAATCTTAGATCTGATAACTAAATAATCTTATATCTATAAAGTTAATTTAATTACTTAAAAATATTTCTATTTAACTTTACTATAGTATTATTTAAATTTAATTCATAGTATATCTGAATTGAAAAATTCTATTATAGAAATCATTATTTTTATTTAGTACTAAAATTACTTGAGGACAATCAATAATTATGTTTGGGTGATTTTGATCACAGGAAAATATATTAAGAAATTCATACCCATTTTTTATGAAATTGCACTTTAAAGAAATGTATTTTCTTTATTTTATTGCAGGAATGAAGATTTATAAGTGGTGAAAGCAAAAAACATGAAATGGAGCGAATTTGGATAAAAAAAAGGAAGAAATTCATGGAAAATGAACTAAGTCGTTGACTGCGAGATCGAGCCCGCCGACGGCGAGATCATGAGGAGAATTTTTGAAGGATTTGCAACTACCTCGCCGACAGCGAGCCCAAGCTCGCCGACGTCGAGATCGCGCGGTTTGGAGACCTTGTAGATGCCTCACCGACGGCGAGGTCGTTTCTCGCCGACGGCGAGACTGTTCAAAAAGCCAGATACATTGAACCTGGACACTTTTTGAAGAGGTGTTTAGCACCCCTTGGACCTTTGTCTACCTCTATAAATAGAGGATGAATTTTAGTATGTAGGGTGTCTATTTTAGAGAGTCTTAGTGTCTACTTGGTGTATATTTTAAGAGTTTAAGAGTGTAATTAGTGAGTTTAAAAGTGTGTTGTACTAGAAGGAAAAGTCAAAGAAACTTCAAGGAGTCTCCTTGGGGAGGAAATCGAGATAAGTATCTTTGTTTATTGTAGTTAACTTTAAATGAAATCCATGATTTGTTTAATTTTCATGCTTTCTGAGTAGTTTTCTTAGTCTTTCTCCTTGTTTATGAAGTTATGTGAATTAATGAAATTAAATAGAAGTGCCTCATATATTAAAATAAATTGTGATAATTTTTACTTAAAACTTAATTTACTTTTCAATCTGGCCCATTGATTTGTTAAAATATGTTGAATTATCAACTATAGTAAAAATTACATCCAATATTCAGGGAAGTCAAAAGCCTTGGAAGGATGATGCAAATAAATAGGGAAATATTATTTATCGGACGTAGAATTAGACATTTTAGTGTAACAGACTAAAATATTCAATTTGGTCCTATTGTTTGAGAGCTGAAGTATAGATGTTAGCCCTCTGGTGAGGGGAACGTGGGAGCTCGAAGTGGCAGCCAGTATCCTCCCAACCTAGCCGCAGATTCAGTAATCAAGCATAGGATTAGTCAATGTTCCTTGCACCTGGACCAAAGGGTAAAGAATAGGAATGCTCCTATTTGTCACAATACAATAAAAATTCTATTTAAATTCATCATTCACTTAATTTTCTAAAAACAAGTGGAAATATACTTTTTCTGAAATCTTTAAATCAACTTTATTTAAAGCATTAGTTTACTTTAGTTCGCTTTAGTTATGTATTCTAAATTTCTGTATACTATATTAGTAAGTAAATACTTTTAAATTTAGCTGTTACAAATCTTTTAAAATTTCCTTGTGGGATCGATAACCAGGACTCCACTATAGCCCTGTATTACTTGATACGATACGTATACTTGCGTAGAATCCACATTATACATTCCATCATAAAATTAAATATATATTAAGAGGGATCAAGTTTTTGGTGCCGTTGCTATTTTTGAAAACATTAAAAAGTGGGTCACCTAACAAAATTAGCAAAATTACCAAAATACCCCCAAAATACCCAAAATCCAAAAAATTCAAATTTCAACTAATTTAATCCTAAAAATCATTTCAAACCTACCCACATCACCCAATTTCCCCAAATTTACCAAATTTGACCAAATTGACCAATTTTGACCAAAAACCTAATTTTACCCCTAAATTGTCAAATCTCCAAATCAACTCCAATTTTCACCAAATTGATCCCAAATTTCCTCAATTTCAATTCTAAACCATAATTCAATATGGCCGTAACTAATTGAAACAAAAATCAAACCCATTTGAAGCCAATTACAAGCCTAAATCCAACCCAAAATTAAACACCCTAATTTTGACCTAAAAGTCCAAATTCCCCAAATTGAACTTCATGACCAATTAAAACACCCCAATTTCAAATTCACATCAAATTTCAACATGTCTAAATTCAATTTCAACCAATTCCAAACTAATTTGATTATTTCTTAAACAAATTTGAAAATCAAAACCATCACATGCATTTTTAAAAGGCCCATCCCCTTATGCATTTTCAAAAGCCCATGGCATTAATTTTAAAAGCCCAATTTGAGCCCACATAATAATTAATCCTTTCCTCATCATCCCATGGCACTTAAGACATTCAATCATGTTATCATACCAAGCATACCATGCATGTACATGACACCTTACCCAAATTTGGCACCATGGCATGATTTTCCAAAAATCCATGAAAATCTAAAATGCCTTTCTCATGAAACAATCTCATGGCCTCAGATACATCATGGCATGACTTCTGAGGCCTCCCATAGCCATTCTAAAGTCAATTTTGCAAAAAATGGCAAAGGGAGGTGACTACCCTCTCTTTGCCACTCACTTGGACTTACCCCCTTTTAAGATAATAATCCACTTGTCTAAACCCTCAATCCAGTCATTTGACCTCACCTAAACTTACTTAGGGGTCATAGGAGAAACTGTAACCACCCTTAGACCAAGTCCAGCCAAGTGACCAAAGGGTTGAAGCCAACCTTGCCAAACTTACCCAAACCTCTAATCCACTTTTGTTTTTCACCATGGCACCACTCTAAACCCAAATTAAATCCACCACTTAACCTCTCTGGCTCACCTGAGCTTGGAGGTGACTTGACCCTGGCTGGCCAACCACCCTAACAGTCAGAAAACACACCACTAGAGAAAACCAGCATTGCTTAAAACCAAAATTAAACTCACCTGATGTGTCCCACTGTCATTGGCCACTGGAACACTTCTTCCCTCCACCTAAGGGGCCTCTATACCACCTCAGCTTGCCCTAAGGACAGCCATGGACATACCTATAAGAAGAGTCGCCCTCCACGGCTGCAGAAGATGATGAACCAAACCCTAGCCAAACTCTGTCAAATTTGTCCCAAATCATTCCCATATCCAAGAGAAGCTCAACCCCACCATTTTCCAGCCTCCACTACCTCTGCTTGAGATCAATTTCAGAGCCTAAAATCATGTCAGAAACAAGACATCTCTATACACTTCATTAATCCCTAAATTGACCTGCCCTTAAGCTTCACCAGAGCAAGAGAGGAAGCTCCCCATCCAAATCCCCATCAATTGTTGTATTTGTACTAGACTTACATCTTAAGCTTCCCACTTGTAGGAGGAAGTGCTACACAAACAATTTACCAGAGCTAATCAACACATCCAGGAGGTGCACCAGACTCTACTGAAGCTTCTCCAAGAATCAGATTGAGGCCTCCCCTCTCAGAAAAAGGTATGCTTCGAAAAGCTCAAATCTGAGCTCTGTCCGAGACTTTGTGAAGAGAACTTGCAAATCATACTTGATTAACCATATAGATAGGTTTGTCTCACTTAGATGAAGCTCTAGAATCAAACCTCATGAGATTTGGTTAGTCATATAGATATTAGGGTTAGAAAACGTGTGGTTCTCGGTTTAAACCAATTTAGGACAAAGGAGGATAGTCGTCAGATCACACGTGTATCGAGTGGAGGGCTGTGATTGCGCTAGACAGAGGGATGGAGCGATAACCCAAAGTCCAGCCAGTGCTGACGCGGATGGCGGCGCCGAATCAAGATGCGCCACGTGGAGTCTTCAACTTGTCGTAAGTTGAGCTGTATAAGTAAGAAATTAGGAATTAAATGTATTTATTTAATTGAGTTAATTTCAAAATTTCATAACTTGGTTTAGAAATTTCACAAAAGTAAAATAAAAATACCCTCTTGCTCAGTGAACTGAGGAGAATAACGTGGAACAAAAATTAATTTTATTTGAAATGTTTCTGATTTTTTATTAATTAAATACACTTTGTGATATTTTAATCATAACTTATTAAATAATAACCACCATGGCTTGAAACTTTAGATGTTGATCCACATGATAAGTGAGGTATCCTGTGGTTTTTCAAAAGTCAGAGGGTATCTCTGGTTAGAGAACCCTAGTTTTCAAGTTAAACCACATTTGTTCAATTAAAAATTCATAATAATTAAGAGATAAATCAGAAAAATGTAAAGTTCACTTTTGTAGGTTCATTAGGGTCAGAGGATCATAAGAGAAATGTAAAATGGATTTTACTAAGTAAAAATGTTATTTTGTGTATTTATTTTATTAAAATAAAAGAAAAATTAAATAATTAAAATATATTCAGAAAAATCATGAAAACTAATCCAAATTAAAAGAAATGGTCAGGGGAGCTCCCCATAAAAATTTGAACTTAATATAAATTGATTTAACCATTAAACTTGATTTTTTTAGGTAAAATTGGATTTTTGCTTTAAAATAATTATAATAATTAAAATAAAATTAAAAAAAATTACAAAAAATGATTTTGAGAGTTCCTTATGACCAAAGGAATTTAAGAAAAATAAAATTGAGGTTAAAATAAATAATTCATTTTTAAGTTATTTTCTAATTTAAAAATAATTAAAATAATTTAAAAAAATCATAAAATCAATAAAATATTAAATGCACAAAAATGTTCCAAGTTGCTTCCTAATCATTTAAGAACAATTAAAATATTTTTCTTAGTTTTAAAATTAAAGTTATTGTACGGCTTATTTTTAGGTTGTGTTGTTTTTTTGAAAAGGGGTCGCCTACAGAAATTGTCGGCGAATTTTTAATTTAATTTAAATAAATAATTTGAAAAGTAGTATTTGATTTTTAAAAAATAATTTTAAATTTGAGGATTTTAAGATATGAGATTAAACCGATCTCACATCCCAAATAGTTTATATAAACGAGCACCGCACCACAAACCGTGTATCTATCCCTAAGGATAAACACACTGCTTGACTGGTGGGGCTCGATTAAATAAACTAGAAGATTTGTGACATCCGTTTGGTCCGCGAACCAATTTTTAAGCCGACAAATTCCCCGCTTAATATGAAAGCATTAAACGGGGTTTATATTACTCGGGTTCTTTAAAATTCCCTATAAGGGCAAGCCCCTATAGTTAATTACATCTTAAGTGACGGGAATCACCTAAGAAGATTCTCGATAATAATCAATAATTCTGCTCTCAAGGATTTCAAAGTTTAAGTTTTCAAAGGATTGAATTTTGGAATTTCAATAGGGAATGGATCAAATTTGGAACATTTTATTTTGGGAATTCAAAGGAAGAAAAGTAGGAGAAATTACAGATTCGAAGCGAACTTCGGTAATCTCCCGACTATCCTATTGTTTGGCTTGGATTTAGGAAAGTCCTAATGTTTATTTAATGTTTTAATCTTGCCAATTTTAATTAATTAGGGCTTATATTTATATGATAGAATCATACAAACAGCCTCGAAGATGTGAGGGTTTATTGTCGTATCGAACGACTACCTCGGAATCCTAAGACCGGTTAGGGCTTAATTTGCAATGCAAATGCCTAACGAAGAATTGAGGATTTATGTTGCACTAGGAAAACTACCTCGAAATCCTATGGCTTTGTTATTTAATTCTAAGACAGTTTTGCTGATGTAGATTCGGGTTTTGCTGATGACGATGGCCGTGTCGCCCACCATGCTCCTAGCTCCTTGTTGTTGCAAAGGTTTAATTTTAGAAATCATAAATCAGGGGATGAGAAAAGTGTTTTGGTTTAGAGAAAATCTTAATTTCCAAGTGTTTTCAATACTTTAATTAAAACAAATCTTAAAGTTGATTATAACGACACCGGTTAAGATCCTACGGTTCCATCCTTCCGGCATCATTATTTTTATTGGATTCACTTAGTCCAGATGAATTTGCTAAACTCAACTGAATGAGTTCCACACTTTCATTTAGACCGTGGGAAATCTCGTTAGCAACACGTAGGTTACATCATCCGAGGTATTCCCGATCATCCAACAGGACGTTTTAATTTAGTTGTAATTGTAATTTTGTGTTATGTTTGTGATTAAATTTTGAGTTGTTTTATATTTTGAAATGTTGTGGCGGTGAATTTTATCTTGCAATGCCTTTTAGTTTAGTTTTGGTTTCAGTTTTAGGGACTATCCTAAAGGTGTGGGTTTTCATGCAACAGTTGTTTATCATGCAAGAAAAGTAAGTGCACTGCAGTTAAATAAATTGCAATAATGTAAATTGCAAGAAAGTAAATTGCAATAAAAGTAAAAGCGTACCTGGAGGGTCTTCCCGTCATTCCAAGCTGCACTTAAAACACAATTAGAATATTTAAGCAAGTTCCTAGGTAAAGCTAAGGTAAGGGTTATGGTTTTCTACCAAATTCCTAACCCTATAGCTTAGTCATTTCCTATGACGTCTAGGTTCCTTGTGTTTTTGGTTCGAATACGATTTTCTTCATCAAAGAACAATTAAGTTCAATTGTTCTTATAAATGTCCTATCATATCGAGGAAGTGCTTAAGAAGAATCTTAAACATCTTTTCAATATTTCTAGGATTGTTTTAAGTCCAAATGAATTTAATTATATAAATGAATTAATCGTTCAGGGATTCAAGTTTTGTTAACTTGCTCAGTGAACTAAGACATTTGAATATCCTATAAATGAAGTAACATTTCATTTAATGTTCTGTTTAGGAGTTATGATAACTAAAGCTTTCGAGGGTAAATTGGTATTCAAATGGTTTGTGATTTAGCTTAATTTCAATTAAAGGGTTTAAATTTGGGATAATATTCAAGTTGTTTTATGTTTAATTTCTTTATGTCTTAGGTGATGTTATTTAATTCAATTTAATTTTAAATTTAATTTAATTTAGTTTAATTTTAATTTTAATTTAATTTAATTTAATTCAATTTAGTTTGATTTGATGTTACATTAATTTAATTTGATTTGATTTAATTTTAATTTAATTCAATTTAATTTAATTTAATTTTTAATTTAATTTAATTTAATTTAATTTAATTTTTAATTTAATTTAATTTAATTTAATTTAATTTAATTTAATTTAATTGTTAATTTAATTTAATATAATTTAATTTGATTTAATTTAATTTGTTTATTTAATTTATTTTAATTTGATTTATTTAATTTAATTTAATTTTTAATTTAATTTTATTCATTTTAATTTTAATTAAAATTTTAAAAGAGTTCAATAATTTAATTTTAGTTTAATGATTAAGTCTTTTAATGTTTTAAATTTGAGTTATCATTTTAATTAAATATTAATGAAATGATTAATTTAGGGATTTTTAAATTAAAGAATAAATCTCTTCCTAATAATATCCCTATTTTAATAATTCCAATTTTATTTTTCTTCCAAATTTAATCAATTATTTAATTAAAGTTTAATCATTTTAAATTGCTTAATGGGTTTCTACCCTTTAATTATTTAAATTTTAATCATCCAAATCAAATTAGGATCAAAGATTTTACTTGCTAATTTTTATTAAACCTAAAGTTTTAATTAAGGATTAAGATTTTTAATTACCATTTTTATCCTTTAAGCTTAATAATTTCATAACTCACTAAATTGAACTCAAATGAACTTGAAATTTTTATGTGACTTCACTCATATGTCAATAAAGACATGAGAGGAGAAAATGTGATTTTTCTGTATTTAATATATTTATATAATTATTTTTGGTAGAAAATAGAGATTTTCAAGGAAAATTTAATAACATGACCAAGGGAAAGTTTCTGTCCTTAAGAAAATTAGGGGACATTCCTAATGACCAGAGGACCACTTGGACCAATTTTGGTGATTTTTTGAATTATATTATTTTTATTATAATTATTTTAAGTTTTGGAGTGTTAATTAATTTAAAAAATAAAATAAATGTCGAAAAATGAATTTTATATTTTTCAAAAATCTCTCTGATATCAAGGAAATCAGAGAATCAAATTTTACAATTTTCTGATTTTTGTATGATTTATTATAATTATTTTAGTGAAAATGCTAAAAAATATTTTTTTTTAATTTTAAAATTACCCTAGAGCTTTAAAATTTAATATCTCACTAAATAGACCTAAGAAAAATATGGGGTTTGTTCCTAAGTGATTAAAATTCAAAATGTGATATTTTGGTGAATTTTATTATTTTTGTGATTTTTATTATTTTTGTGATTTTTATTATTTTTTAATTATTAAAAATATTAAAATAATATTAAAAATCAACTTTTTTAGAAAATTGAAATTTTAATTTTCTTAGATTCCCCTAATATCAGAGAGGCTCCAAAACCAATTTGGTGAATTTTTGAAAGATATTTTGAAAGTTATGAATTTTTAAAGTTTAAATTGACTAAGTGGCTTAATCAACCCAATTAGTAGGGCTAACCAAGTCCAATTAGCCTCAAATTTTTATGGTGGGTTCCTCTAATCCTAAAGGTCAATCAAGAATTTATTTGAAGTCAATTTAATGTATGGTTAGCTCTAATTAATTAGAGACCTATTTTGAGTGTTTAAGCCAATTAGGGTTGTTTTAAATGAACTAACTCAAAACCTATTTTTCCTAGGGTTCTCTGGTCATAAGGAACATCACCAAATTTTCCTAGAATTTATTTCACAACATGCTATTTATTGGAATTAAAATACTCAAAACAGCAACATGAATTTGAAAAATCAATAACTCTTCATAGGGATGGCCTCTGACTTTGGAAAATTTAGGGAATGTTCCCAAATTCAGAGGCTTCAAAAGCCCTATGGTCTCATGCCATGGTGAATTGTATACGTGCATGGAGAATTAAATGTATGCAGAGAGAATATAAATTATAAAAAATAAAATACTTGATGAAATTAAATGATTTCTTTTCCACATTATTCTTCTCTGTTCACTGAGCAAGAGGGTATTTTTATTTTATTTTTCTGATTTTTCTACACAAAGTTATGAATTTTTGAAGTTTAGGGAATTAAATAAATCAGAAAAAACCCTAATTTTCTATTTATCCACGCGGCGCCGCGTCAACCTCGGCAGCTCCGAAACGCCGCGTGGCGCGCTCCCATTCGACGCCGCCATCTGACTCAGCGCTCCCGGGGCCCGCTGTATCGCTCCGTCTTCTGATCCGACGCGATCCTGGCCGTCCGTCCGCGCGTGTATTAAATGGGCGGCATCCGTTCATCGTCCCCAAGTGTCCTCACCCGAGAGCCGTCCACACTAAATCCCTAATATCTCACTCGATACTCAATGGATTTTCATGTTCTTATGCTCTATGGATTCGTCTTGAAGAGACGAACACATCTATACGGTTATCATGTATTGAAATTAAAGCATTTGAAATGGAGAATCTCTAGAAGCTCGAGATGAAGAATTAGCTCATACCTTTGCTCGCAGAAGTGTGGCTTCAATCCGAGAGTTGTTGCACCTTCGATTGGATCCTAGCGAAGCTCCGGATGAAGTCTCCCGGTCCGGTGAATTGCTCAGGTGGGATTTCGACCACGCCCGATCACAAAGCTTGGAGGCCTGGAGCAATCGGGAGGCCCGGAGATGGGGCTTTTGCTCGGTGGACACCTTCCCTTGGTCCCAGTGAAGGTGTAGAACCAATCAATTTGGGGATTGGCTCACCGTGGAGAAGTGTCCCGGTTTTGAGTGGAATTTTAGTTGAGAAATCGGGTTTTGTCAGTGGGGATTAGGGCAAATTGACACCTGGGATCAACCGCTCTAAGGGTGGAGAAGGGTTTGGAACAATTTTGGCGTAGTTTCGGCAAGGTTTGTGCAACTCTCCTCTCATGGCCGCGAGGGGTCGGGTTTAAATAGAGGTGGCTGGAGAGCCTCCCGTGGATGGCCAAGGGTCGGGATCGACCTGCTCCGGTCATGGGAAGAACATCCATGGTAGCCATTGGGCATGGGGCGGCTCGACGAAGGTGGAATTCCAAAGTTTGGCTCCTCCCAAGGTCTCGGCCATGGTGTTTTCCGGCGATCCAGGCGGCCGGCCGGCGAGCATGGGTCACCTTTAGGGTCGTGGAGTCCGTGGCTTGAAGTTGGTGAAGTCGATCGGAGTTTGACATGTGTAAAGGCTTTGAATTAAAATGGAATGGGGAAAGAGTCATTTTGGCTTCAATTTGGTCAACCCATTGGTTTGGGTTGGGTGCACCTCCCCATGGCCTGATTTTGGGCCGAGAGGATCGATTGGGTCGCCCAAGAGAGAATGGTGTGGTCTCTATCCATGATGAGGTGGCTAAACATGGTTTAGAGTGTGTCATGGATAAGGTTAAAAAGCTTAATGAAAGATTAGGAAAGGAGCCCCTCCTTTTACCATTAATGGCATGGTCACATGCCAAACTTTCATGGCTCCATATGGCTTGTGAATGGCTCATCCTTGGCTCCATTTGGCTTGGGAAAAGCTTCGAGTCAATTTCATAAAAAGGGATTTAAGAAAATTTTGATATTTTGATGGGAATTTGTATGGGGCTTGATTTGGAATTGTTTAATTGATGACTTTGAAACTTAGGGGCAATTTTGATTAAATGGATGATGAGGGGAAGTGCCATGTGGGCTTTGGATGAATTTGGGCTTTTGAATTTGAAGGAAGTGGGCTTTTAGGAAAGTTTAAGGGAAATGGGCTTTTTGATTTTAGGATGGGCATTTGGATAAAAATTTTGTGAAGGACTTTTTCAAATAAATGTCATAATTGGTTTAGGGATGTTCTATAAAGGGTTTGGAGTCAATTTGGTGTGATTTGGGGTTGAATTGGTTTGAATTTGGGTTTATTTGGTAAGTGGGCCTATGTAGGTCAAATTGGGCTAACTTGGGCCAATGTTGGGCTAGGGTTGAAATTGATGTAAAATTAATGTTGAGAAATATTTATGGGAGTTTTTCAAAGAGGTTTTGACTTTGGTTGGGCTTTGATTTTGGGGTTTGGGCTCATTTGGGTTAGGTTTGGGTTTAGGTCAAAAATGGGCCTTTTTGCTTTGGGTTAAATTTGAGTGGGGTTTGGGTCTAAATTTTGGGCAAATCAAGTTAGTTTTTTGTTTGTGGGAATGTTAAGGAAGATTTAGAAAAGATTTGGGGTTAATTGGAGTTGAATTGGGTGAGTTTGGGTTAGGTTTGGGTCATGGGTCCAAATTGGGCTTTAAGGCCAAAAGTGAAATTGGATCCCAAATGTCAATCAAATTGAATTTGAATTTGGTCTAGATTGGTGTTGGGAATGTTGAATTGAAGTTTAGAACTGAATTGGACCAGAATTTGGGTCAATTGGGTAGGTTTGGTTTGACATTGGGTTCACTTAGGGTTAAAATGGGTCAAATTGGGGGTTTTGACAAAAGTAGGGTAAATTGACAAAATTAGCCCATAGTGTAGTTGGACAAAATGAAATTGGGAATATTTGGGATTTTTTGGAATTTTCTGGGAATTTTCTGAATTTTTGGATTTTTTGGCCAAGAGGGGTATTTTGGGTATTTGGAGGGTATTGGGAGGTATTTTTGGACTTTTTGGTATTTTTGGGTATGGATGATCAATTTGAGTAATGTGGAAATGTTTAAGATCAATTTTGAGGAATTTTGGGTGATTTAGGAAATTTTGAAAAATTTGGGTAATTTCAAGGGCCTTGGGTAGGCTAAGCGGGTGTAAGGTCCCGGGGGTCAAAAATTGAAAAATTTGGGAAATTGAAGATTGGGTGGATTTAAGTGGAATGAAATAATTTTGGTTGAGCCATGAAGCCATATCAAGCCCACATGAGCCATGAAGGGACTCATTTGAGGCATTCACTATGTTGTTCCTAACCCTTTTAGCCAAGGGCTTAGGGGTTAAGGACCATCCATGTGAATCACCTACATGAGTCGGAGGTCAAGTTGGGTATGGGTGTGTTTTTAGGAAGTGTGTGAAAGTGTAGTGTATAAGTGTAGTGTGTGTGTAAGTCAGCCCCTTCACTGCACTGAGCCACCTGTGAGGCGCTCCTAAGGCCAAAGAGTCCTATAGGAACTCATCCTTTAAACTTCCACATTCGATTTCAACCCTCTAGGTGATTAGGGGTCTATAGTCAAGTTTGTGGAGTTTGAAGGGAGTTTAGAAGTGGTTTGAGTTTCTAAAAGGTGGGTCCCAATTCTAGTCCTCTAAGATAGTCAAAGGAAAAGCCTAAGGCTAGATCCTAAGCACTAAAAAGAAGAAGAGAAGACCTCATCAAAAATGAGGTCAACAGTTATAAATTTTAAAAGGCTTAAAATGAATTTTAAAAGGCTTTAAAATGGATTTTCTTAATTTTGCATTGAAATAATTTCAATAAATTAAAGAGAACTCCCAAAAATATAAAATTTATTTCTTTGGTTTCCTCGAACTCAGAGAGATTAAAGAAAAATATAAAAGGTAATTTTCAAATTAAATGATAATTTATATTTAATTAATACTCAAAACAAAAAAATAATTATAATAATTAAATTAAAATTTAAAAAATTATAAAATTGGTCTAAATGGTCCTCTGACCTAGATGAACCTTCATTAATTTTTCTAACGACGGAGCTTTTACTTTGGCCAAGTTATTGAATTAATATTGAAAATCCCTATTTTTACTCTAAAATAATTATAAAAATTAAATAAATTCATAAAAATCACATTTTCTCACCTGATGTCTTAATTAACCAATGAATATGGTAACATACAAATTTCAAAATGATTTGAGTTTAATTTAATGAATTATGAGGAGTTAAGGCCTTAAGGGCAAAATGGTAATTTTAGGATTGAAGCCTTAATTAATATTTAGGTTTAATCAAAGGGTGATTGGGCAATTAATGATCATAAATTGACATATCTATATAATTGAAATACAAAGGGATTAAAAGGTAGAAACCAATATCACATTTTTCACTAAAAGGGTAAAATTGTAATTTCTTAAATTATTATGATTCAGAAGTCAATTAGATGAATTAATCTTAAGGTTAGGAGTTTTACTTTGAAAATTAAAAACCCACTAATCTAGTACTCCTAGTTGGTGTTTGAATGATGATCTAATATTTGACAAGGATAAAACGACATTTAACTTAACTTTTCTAAAAATTACAAATCTACCCATATGAGCTTTAAAGGCTAAGTAGTTAACTATGTTCGATTTAAACTTCAACTAATAAGGCTTAGAGAAGAGAATACAATCATTATAAACATTTTAAAAACACTACTAGCCCAACCTTAATCAAATTGGCATAGTCCCCTAATAATCTAATTTGCCTTTAAAGGCTTTCACTTACATAACTCATAAATGAAACATCAAATAAATGTTACCACATTCAAAGGATAATCAAAACATCTAAGTTCACTGTGCAAGAACTAAAACATCATTAACAAACCCTAATTGAACATGGGTGATTAATTGAACTAAACAATGAAACTAAATGAGCTCGCCGTGATCCTAAAAGTTTTGAAAAGATGTTCAGGGTTATGCCCCAAGCACTTCTTCGATCTAATGGATATTTTAGAAGAACAATAGGATTTCACTGTTCTTGGTTCAAGGAAATCATCCTTAAAACATCATAGGAACCCACCAAGTTATGGAATAGGTTCTTTCACTGAATTTAAATCATTAAAATTTAATTTTTACTTTCATACCTGCTTGGAATGCTAACATTTTAGCGGATGTACTCGAAGACTACCAATTACGCATTTATGATTATTGCAATTTACACTACTTTATTTAAATGTTCTACTGCTTCTTCCATTTCTTATTGTGATAATTGGTGCAAGAACAAAACCAAACTTGCATCTCAAAACTGGGACATTTAGGATAGCCACAAAAAGTAAAAACAAAACTAAAAATTGATTCACAACAATCAAAATATAAAACAACTCAAAATTTAATCACAAACAAAATAACAAAAACAATAATTGCAATTAAATTAAAACATATCTATCGGATGATCAGGAATCTCTTAGAGGAGGCAACCTACGGTTACTAACTAGATTTCTCCCGGTCTGAATGAAATGTACTGAATTCATTTAGTTAAATTTGGTAAATTCATCTGAACTAAGTGAATCCAAAGAAAATAGTGGTGTCAGAACGAAGGAACTGTGGGATCTGAACCGGTATCACTTAATCAACTTTAATATTTCCCTTAATAAAATATTAAGACACCTCGATTTAAATACTTCCAAAACATGACAATTTTCTCATCTCTGCAATTTGACATTTCTAATACTAAACCTGTTGCGACGAGAAACTTGGAGCATACACCGCGGAGGACACGATGAGAATGTAGAAGAACATTTTCAAAAGAGCAAATATCTGCAACAGCAAATCTTTCTTAGAAATAAGCAACAAGCCATAGGACTTTGAGGTAGTTTGCCTAGTGCAACATAAACCCTCAATTTATCTCTTTAGGCCTTTGCACACCATGTAATATAAGCCCTAACTCGTCTTAGGATTTCGATGTTGTTGTTTGTTACGACATAAATTCTTCTATCTTTCAAGCTATTTGTATAATCAGAATCAAGCAAATATAAGCTCTAAATAATAAAATCAGCATGATGAAACATTAAATAATTTCCTCTTCAATACTGAAGCCCAACAATAAAATAGTTTGGGAAGTTACCAATGTTCTCCTCTGGATCCGTGACATCCCCTACTTTTCATTCCTTTGGATTCTCAAAACAAACTATTCCTATTTGTACCAATCTCATTTGATATTTCCAAGTCCATCTTAGAAAACTTTGAACTTTGAAACTCTTGAGAATAAAATCACTGATCTTTATCGAGTGTTTTCTTAAGAGACTTCGGTCGTTTATGTTGTAATTAACTATAGGGGCTTACCTCTATAGGGAACTTTAGAACCCAAGTAATATAAACCCTATTTAATCTTCTATATTAAGTAGGGGAACTTGTCAGCTTATAAAAATGGTTTTGCAGACCGAAAAGATACTATAAATTCTTTAGTTTATTTAATCGAGTGACACTATTCAAGTGATGTGTTTATCCTTCGGGACAGATCCATTACTTGCAAATGTTGTGCTCATTTAGTTGAAACTATTGAATGTATGGTATCTTGTCTTATTTTTAAAAATTATATTATTATTTCCTAAAAGACACGCCCTACTATTTTAAATTACATATAAATTGTATTTTAAAATTCTTTTTTAAAATTTGGCAGCCAACACGGGGTTGAGTTCTTCAGAGGCCCACACTACCTTTATTAAGTAGGAGTTGACAAACAACAGCTACTGCGTTGAGCCTGTCGGCAACACGTAAGTTTTTTTTAAATATTGTTAGCAATCTTTTTATTTTCTCAGTTGAATTTAAAACTAGCAATTTGTTGTTTTAAGGTTCCACTCCCCTAACCTAAACTATTCATATCATTTAGAATATCATTCGGAGCAAATATGACTCAGTGCACATGTTGTGGAAGGAGATCCCGATGATCATTTGAGATCTTTGGTTTCAGAAGTTTGTGATATGTATCATTCACAAATATCTTAAGTTGTTTTTATTATTATTAAACAAACATAATCCCTGTAATTTAATAGAAACAATTCTTCAAGCACCCTGAGCATAAGGCACACATCGGACGAAACTTCAAGCGCAAGGGCAGCGATCTCCTCCTAGACACGTTTAACAAGATTTAGAAATCAAAACAACCTCCTTTATGGCTCAGAGAGGATGGCTTTGCCATGCTACTTAGAGCTTGAGATTCCCCGAACTACCAAAAGAAGAGGGAGCAATTAAAGCATAACAGCCGGTAGGACGGTGAACGCATGGAGCCCTCCAAGTGCACTTGTGGAGCACTCCTAAATGCAGAATATAAGAGGAGGCTGGTAAGATTTCATTCATTCTTTAAAGTTTTCTATAGTTCGAAGATGTATTCTAACTATTTTATTATATGCACAGACTGTGAAAATTATACAAGAGCCCTCCGTCGTCGATGTACATGAGTGCAACCACTGAAGGCAGTCCGATCAGTCCTTGATCAATGAAAAATATCTTACAATCCAGGTAATTCATGAGCTAAACTACTTGATGTTAATACACGCTGGATCTAACTGAATGTAACTTTTTATTTGCAGGAGAGATTCCAGCAGCTAAAGGAGAGTCGGTCCCAGGTGTTAGGAGGTATTAAGATCTACAAACATGATCCTTCTGAGTACAACCTATGGAGGGAGGCTACTGAAAGAGAAGAAGAATAGCCGAGTCTACGGACTCTGGTCACATAGGTATGTCTACGATGCACACCCCTCCACCAGTGCATCGACAACTTCTACCTCTATCACACAGGATGAGGAGATCTCTAGGCGTGTTGCCACATTCTTTATCGATATGGAGGCCTGCTTCCCGTTGGAGCTAGAGGCCAACATAGAGGCCAAGCAGAAGGCCAAGTTAGATTCTTTTTTGCAAAGATGAGAGAGCATTACAAGGCGACGACATCATTGGAGGAAGAGGAAGCGACAGAGAACGATGAGGATAAGAAGATAGGGGAGGATGATTAGGGAGTATTTTTCTCTTGTTTTATGTTTATGTTGTACAGTCTCCTATGAACAATGATATATATATTTCAGAGCAAACATGTTTTATTTATTTCATTAATTGATTGGAAAATTTATTATTCAACTGCTATTCTATTTTTTTAACACTTGGAATAACATATTAAATTCTGTGATAACAAGTGTGGTAATGTAAATACAAAAGAGAGAATTTTTTTTATTTGTTGATGCTATAGATTTTTTACGGTTTGCCATCAATTTTGTGACAACTTTTAATATATACAAAGGTACAACTGATAAATAGCCGATAGAGCTATTTACCGGCACTAAATAGACATCTAACTGACGGCTTAAGTGCGTCATATGAAAACAACAGGAAAGACACTTTTCCGATAGTTAATCTGTCGGTTATAAAAACTGATGCATAAGTGACTATATGTTTGTGTCAAAAAAAATGACCGGTGAGACACTTTTTCAATGTGTAAGCTATCACTATTATCGACAGAGTAATCGTCAGTTTCATGAACCGATGGAAACCGATTACTTGAAATCTCTCAAGAAAAGATACAACATTAATTGTTGGTTATGCATCGATAATTTTTAACTATCAGAACATCAATCGGTTTTAAAATCACTCACAAATGTTTCACCTATGAGTTTAAAACCGTCAATAAACCTTCAGAAACATCAAAAGAGACAGTTTTTCTCATCATAACTGACAGAATTTGGCTGTTGGTAAAGCCCACTATTCTTGTAGTGTTCGTAAGAAAATAAATCGACCAAATTTGCAGACATTGTCAATGCTAATACATTTACCGACACTCGTTTCAACGACAAATTATTTCCGACGCAAATCCGACTCTAATTCACAATAATCATGTAGTGAGATAGCTGGTGATGTTATGTCATCCCTTCTATAAAGAGAGGTCCATCGGTGTCCTATTTAGCTCAACATGCGTTGGCTCGAATTACTCACTCGATTGGCCTTTGTTTGGTCGGTCTTCAACCCAACCGTAAGGAGTTACACCTAATTAGACAAATCGTCTTGTATTCCGCTAGTGGATACTTAGTCTTCTAGCACTGGACCATTAGTCTTTCGCTCAGAAACCTTTGTTCTTTTGCCGACGAGCCCTTGGCCTTATGCTCGGGGCTCCATTGTATTATGTTTCTTTGTAACCATCATCTCTGTCGGTACTATTTCCCGTGTACATTATTATTTTGTAATATTATTGCGATTTCGATAGCCATGTTTCATTAAATTGATCCATACCCTATCGTTATCGGACTGATTATTAAAATGCATTTATCTTAAATATATGTGGTCAGCATTTTTGAACAGAAAATTAGCTTTTTTTTTTTTTCTCTTGAAGTTGAGTCTGCATGATTTGTTTAATTTAGTAAACATTTTTAGTAAATTTTTATAAAATGAATAAAGTTAATTTAAATTTCTAATTTGCAATAATATTCTTATAAAATTAAAAATATAATATTCATTAATTCTTGAATGTGATTGTACTCATCCTCCTCCTCCTTTTCCTTCTACTACTAATAATAATAATAATAATAGGAGCAACAACAACAAGTAGTGTAATAATAATAATAATAGTAGAAGTATATCATTTCAAATTGAAAATCAACAAGACAATTAAGGTTTCATTTGGGGCAGTTTATCTGCTGTGACAGCGTTTTGGAAACGCCACATCACCCATTGAAAATTACGTCGGAGCAGCTTATCCGAAAACGTAGTTGATTTTTTACACTAAACGCGAAATGTGTGTTATACCCTGCAGTCTTCGTTTCAAGATAAGTAGTTTATCTGAATAAGCATAAGCTGCCTAAGTGCACCCTAAAATTTTTCTTCAAAATTATATTTTTTATTTTCTTTTTGTGAAATGAAAGAGTAGTTTTCAATGCTTGATGATATATAGTAATAAATAATTAACATATCCCATTAGGGAGTTATAACAATTAAATGATGGTAGTTCAGATTTATGTGGGAAGTTGAAAGGTGGCCGCTTTTGTCCTCCTAATTAAAAGAAAGATTTGGCTATAAAGAGCACCAATCATTACTACTGATAAGCAAAATCATAAACGAGATCTACTGTGATATCAAATGGGGTCAGAGCACTAAAGTTATCCATATCAGAAAAAACGTTGAAGGCGGTCAAACAATTGTCTTATTAGCCGGAGAAAATATTAGATTAATAGAGAAAGTGATGTCATGATAAATCAATCTGCACACGAAATGACACTCAAGGGACAGAAAAATTATTTATTCAGTAAAATTATCTATATGATTCCGGAGTAGTTTTACGTGCAAATTTTTAAAAATATATTATTATCAGTGCTATATCTCGAATATTATTATTGGGTTATTGAAGTGAAATAGTGAAGATTATTAGGGGTTATTTTGAGATTATTATAGAGTTATTACATGGTGTGGAACCATGAAATAACACCGTGGAGTTTATTTCGGAGTTATCGAAAAGAAATTTATATATTCCACTTCAAACCGCGAAGGTGATTTCTAGATTATTTCAGTCTTATTACACTTCAATAACCCCGAAATAACATCGTAGAGTTTATTTCAGGGTTGTTGAAGAAAAATTCATATATCCACTTCAGTAATCCTGAAATAACACTGCGGATGTTATTTCAGGATTATTTTGGGCTTATTTCAAGGTTATTGAAGGCCGTGGTTTTGCTCCAATAATCTTTACAATTATTTTTTTAAGTCGGTCTGATATAAAGACATACGGCGGTATAGTACTGGAGTCTGTATGCAAAGCTACGTTCGGAGTCCCAGTTCCGATAGAAAATTTTTCCACGGCTGCAAAAATTTATATTCGGAAAAATTATTACTTTTGGAAATTGGATGTACAGAAGATGGTTTGGATCGCATTATGCCCATTATCCAAATAAAATATATAATATTTTCTCATACATCCAATAATTTCTCTATCACTTCTTAAATTTATCAAAATATGACCTATCCATAAATTATATAAAAATATTACGTTTTAATTTTTTTATAAAAGCTTAGACATTCCATCTAAATAGGGCCATTTTAGTTATGTTATTATTTTTGGTAAGTAACTTGGTATGTTATTAAACTTGGAATTTGATTATACTTGAACTTGTTAAATTCATAAATTGAGACACGTATTTGATTGTGATTATATAAAATTTGAAGGATATTTAGCTCTTCTAATAACATCAAAAAAGTTTAATTATTTTTTTAAAAATTTAGTTTTAGTTCGCTAGAACTAAAATTTGCTTGATTTGGAGTTGGTGGATTAATCTCATCAAATCACATATTATCAATGATAAATTATCTGAAAATGAATTTTAATGATGTTCTAATGATGTTCAGTTTAATTTAATAAAAACAGTAGGGCTATAAATGAATCAGCCCTATCAATTTAGAAAAACTGCTAGTTGAACTGTAAACACAGATTGTAGGAGAATAGTATTGAAATGTTTGTAAAAAAGTTAAAATTAAATATATGCTAATTCTAAATTTAAGAAGATAGTGAATGCAAATTTTCTAACTAATTCTGTTTAAAGAAGTTCGAATAAAATGAAAAGATTTTTCCCGTTGTCAAAAGATCATAATCAGTATAAGAATCAAATGTTTAAAATAATTAAATGTTGTATTGTGACTATGTGACTCAAGGAGGCTAAAATTAAAGTCAATGGGCAATACATGGTATCGTTTTTTATTGGTTGGAAACCTCAGGAGCAGATTTTATGTGATATAGTTCCTATGGACGCTTGTCACATATTGCTTAGTCGCCCTTGACGATATAATCGCCATACAATTCATAATGGATATGCTATCATTTATTCCTTTATCAATTTGGGAATTGAAATCACTTTTGGTTCCTATAAAGGAGGAGATTCAGACGGGAACCGAAATTAACACATGTGCTCCTTCATTGCTTTTGAAAGATCTTAAGCAGATAGTTATGTTTGAATATTTTTTTTAAACTTGAATGTTAAATGAACCGTGAATCAAATTCATTGTTCAACGAGCACCTTATTAAATACTATATAATTATATGTTATATTATCTAAATTAAATTTAATTAATGAGAATTTATTTAATTATTAAGTATGTATTAAAATATAAACAAAAATATTTATTTAAGCTCTCTCTATATCTTGAAAGAACATATGTTGCATATGAAGTCTTTGTGCATGTATCCAAATTTTATATACAATATTATTGTATATATTATACAAATTTCGTATATTCCTAATATTCCCCTCTCTTTTTGATTTGAGCAAAAAGCAAAAATGCTTACCATTGAAGCGGGTAGCTTTCCTCTCAAGTATCTAACTTTTCCCTCATTTTATTCAAGCAAAACTTACCATACAATTCATTTCATCTTTACAAAAATAAGTCCAAAAGAAAAAAAAAATACTCTTAAAAGCCAGCTTTTGAAGGTAATGTATGGAAAGAACGAATTTGATCCCAACTCTTGAGCTCCAAACTTCTCCTCTCATGGAACTCTCCTTCCCTTCTCACCGGCAATCGAAAGCAACCGGCCGACACCCTTTGTCCACATCTCATATTCCCTCTCTCCCCTACACTCGAACTCGATCACTCTCCCCTCCATAGTCTTCAACCCGAAGTAATATCGCTCCTCTCCACCTTCTAGCAGATGCCTCCCCGGCCATGCCGGCATATCCTTCCACACCTCAATAACATCTGAAAACAAAATGGGAAGTAAAGTATATATATATTTTGTTATGGAAGAGCGGCAAAGTCGATCAATTAGAAACAAAATAATATTTTGCTTACTCTTTTTCTTGTTGGTGGTGGTTCCAACTAAATGCCGGCTCTTAATCTTGAGCTTCACGCGGTCATATTTGTCGAGGTAAACTGAGACGATATTCCATTGGAGAGCGCCTGAGTTGTCCACAAATACTTTGAATTTTTAACTCTTATTGCAGGATTTAAAAATTACATTTTTATATATCAAATATCTAAATTTGTTAAATACAGTGAGTTCCTCAATTCTACAACTTTTTTGTGAAAGCAATTATTATTTGTGAAGCAATGAAACCTGTCCTGCTTCTCCTCAGCAGCTCTGCACCACGAGCAACGAACTCTTGGCTACTAAGCTCCAAAAAACTCTCCTCCGTCACCACCTCGCCGCACAAACACCCTCCATCACCATCATCAGAACCCCTCCGACGGCCAGCAAATCCTTTCTCCACCGGAATCACGGCGGCAATGTTCCACATCTCCTTAAAAACTCTCCCTTTCACCGCCGCTACTCCTCTCAGCGCTGCCATTAATAACACTTCAGTGCATTACATCAGACCAAATGACTAGACAATGACAGGGCTTTCGTTCACCTGCAGTTGCAGAGTTGGTTAGTGCAACAATGTCGCGGGGAGTGCACGCACAGACAGCGGATGAAACGGCAGCCGCTAAGTGGCGGCGGTCGGCGCCAAGGACCTCCGCAGCCTCTACGCACTGAGCAGCCACGAGAGTGGCGGCGGAGGCCATGGCTGAGCAGTCGTCTTTTGTGGAATTTGCAGAAGCCGTGGCTGAGGCAATGGCGGAGATGGCGGCGGCCAGGCTGGCGACGGATACAGCAGCGTGGAGCTGAGGTTTGTGAGCATTCGTGTCTTCCTTGCGCTCCTTGCGGTCGCTAAGCCACTTGCGCAGTGTTCTGCTATCTCCCATGTTAGTTGGCTTCGGTGGCATGGTTGTTCTGTTCTGCAAGATTTAAACAAAGGGGGGAAATTTGCATACGTAGCATTCAATTCTTAAGAATTTATTTATCTCACATCCAAATTTTTAGTTTTACAGATTTAACATTAAATAGTGTAAATCATCTTTTTATATATAGATAATGATGCTTAAGCTGTAAAAATGAGAAATATGGGCGTGAGATCTGTAAATGCATAAGAATTAAGTTTTACATACGCATATTTCCATAAAAAAATAAAATATTATTGTTAGTACAAGTTTTTGCATTAGAAAGAGAAGATTAAAATCAAAAATGGGATTTTTTTTTTAATGAAATTTATGGAAAGCTGTAATCTTTTCATGGTTTTTACAAAAATTTAAAGTCCAGAAGAACAGAGCACATATTTCAGTGATAGTTAACTGGAGACAGAAACAAGACAAATGCCAGTAGAAGTAGGATCCTATTACAGCCACTAACACACGCAGAACTCAATCTGTAATAATTTTAAGTCTGAAACAAAATCGAAATTACAGGTCCTATAAAACTGAGAGGAAGCAAAAAGAAGACCTTGGGGTGAAAGCTGGGAGCAAGAAAAGGAAGATCCTGAACGTCTTCCCAATCGGATTGGGAGAACGGAGGGCTATCGCTGAGAGACCCACCGTTCAATGGGCCGCTGCTGTGGGAGAGCCGGGCGGACGACGGCTGCGATGCCTCTTGCTGTTAAGAAAAACGTACATAACAGGAAACGATTAGTCACTTCATCGGATAATTCAAAGCTTTAATCTTTCTTAGTTTCAGAGAAAATGAGTTTTTCTACTCACTGAATGAGACATTATTCTCTCCAAGACGAGCTGTGAGGTCGCTGGGGAGGCGAAGGTGAAGGAGTTTCCGGCGGCTAGCGGTGCGTCAAAGCTGTTGGCTTTGCAGGCTGAGCGATCAAGTTCGGCGTCGGAGGTGGCGGAGCGAGGTGGGAGGCGAGGGGAGACAGCTTTTGCTATTTGGAAGGCGGTGGGACTCCATGATCGGGAAAGGAACTCCATTGAGTCTTGTATGAGATCTGGCGGTGATGTGGCGCTTCCGGCGATGGATCGCAGCGGCCATATTGGACCGTAGTTGTCCATTGAATGCGGCGGAGAGAGTTAGTGTCTCCTTCTTTATAGGAAACGAGCGAGCCCAGATTCTGCTCGTATTGGACTTATTAAAAATACTGTTATTCACATTCAGCTCGCTAATATATCAAACTTAAAATTTATACATATTCGCTCATTTATTTAGGAGTCAAATTTGAACTCTTTACAAACAAAAAATTATTTAGGTATCTTAGTCGTACCAAATGTGATTTAAATCTTATTATTTATATTAAAATATTTAGTTAAATAGAATTCGATTTATTTTTACTTTATTTTTTAATTAATAAATTTAATATATATATATATATATATATAATTCAATTATTGTAAGCTAAAATGAGCTGAAAAAGAACGAACAAATCTTTTTTGATGTTCTAATCGTTTAATTATCGAGGGCAAAAGAATTGTTCATGTTTGGCTCCTTAGTTATCAAATGAATTAAATATGAGCTACTTAACAAGATAAACACGAGTTGTTTGCAAACAACGAGCCGTCATATAGTGTTGTCTAGCGTGACTACGGCTGATTAGGGTGTGACCATATCATATCAGGGCGAGATCATGCTAGAACTGGCGCGACCATAGCATTTTCGGGCTTGACCACACTGGGTTCTAGAACGACCATGTTGTAGGACATCTAGAACTTGTATTTTGCGTGATTTCTTATCGGTTTTAAACATATTGATATATTTGGAGAGCTAGGGTGCTTATTTGGATCCATAATGTAAACCTAACTATAAGAAAATGTTTTTATCACGAGAAAAAGGGATTTTTACATCTTCTTGGCTTTTGGAAGGGAGAAGGTTTGACAACCCTAATGCTGCCGAGTTAAGTGTGGCTTGGATGTGAATCAGTCGTATTACCATGATATGTAGGTGATATTGATGATATTGGCTTATATTACAATACCATCTCAATATTATTGTCCGTATATATGTATACGCTCGACACACATAATTTTCTTCTGAGAGGAAATAAATTTTCGTCCGGACATCTGAATGGTCAAATTGCTCACTGTTGATGTGTATGATGATGTGACGCCTTACAATTAACCGTCTAGATATGCAGTGTCAGCTGTGTGTGACAGGAACTGCTCTGTTAGGCGACATGGCTCGACGCGTTTTGCTTCTCCATGGATTCAGATCTTCCTGCAGTTATGAGGAATTAATTGAAGATTTGAATTTATCAATTAAATGGTGGAGATTCTTCAAATCAAAGTGAATTTAAGGAAAAAAGAATTAAATTTGAGATTTAAATTTGAGCCCATTTTATGAGTGAATGAATCAAATTTGAGAGAGTATCATATACATTTATTTTTTATAAGGATTTTAATTTGTTCCATTTAATAAAATGAGAATTTTTATGTAAATTTTTTTAAAGTGTAATATTTCTCAAAAGATAGAGTAATAAATTTTGGAAAAAAAACTTGAAGCTTATATCATATTTAAATTAGCAGAAGAAGTGACATAAGGGAAGTAGACAAATAATGTAGCAATTAGCACCATTTAATTCATTAACTATTCTAAGTGCTTAATAACTTGTAAATCATAAACCTAACTTAGATTTTAGTTTGAGAAGTCGCAGAAGTTATGTTGCATTACGCTTGCAAAAATTTTTGTTTGGTGAAACAGCGACTCTCAAACGAGTTAATTCACAAGAACGATAATGTATTGATAGTTTACATCCCATAAGATCTTCTACGTTCCGCCATGTCTTTTAAAAAAACTTCGCTGAACTGCAAACCATTTGAAGCCATAGTTTCATATTTAAGTTTGCAAATACATATTTAAATTTGTTGAACAAATTGTTCGTATTTTGGGTTGATGTCATAATTTGAAGGATCTATATTCAATAAATGAGGCCTGATTAATGAATCATAATCAATAGTTACATTGGACTTGGGATTGTTTGATATTTCTTATTAGATGAGCATTTCATTAAATGTGATAATTCTTTGAATGCACAAATAAAATCATCATCGTGCGTATTTAGTTCTTTGTTACTCAAATTAGAATATCTGAAGCAGAAGTGTAATTGTTTGAGAGTATTCCTTATCAAGTTTTATATGTTTATTAAATTAATATAATGTCTTATTTGAAGAGAATGCAATTGGACAATAATTATTGGCTAACATGACATATGTATGTAATGCAAAATAGAGCTCATTCTTAGGCAAAATAAAATTTGAGAAATATATGATTCATGTATATTATTGGTTGTAATTTTAAAATTAAAAGAACTATTTTGAGTGAAGAAATACTTACTTTTTTGCTTGTAGATTGGTGGCTTCAATAGTATTTTTTTCTTTAGTAAGATGTGATAGTTATAATTTTATTTATAAGCTTGTTTCTATCATCACTTAAAACACCTTATTTAAGTCATCCAAACAAATCATTTTACATCGTAAGACTCCTTTAAAATCAACTTCCACACAATCCAAACCTCACAGTCACTCTAATGCATTGCTTATGAATCTCACCTAAACTAAGTAATAATAAAATTTATTATTATTCTCAGTCGTTTATTCTCAATTAGATTATATTAAATTTAAGCATCTAGTCCATAGTATAAGTGTATATCCTAAGCTAATCTTGTAAAAGTATTTTAGTCATTTTGTCTTTCTTGAAACGGATTTCTCACAGTGATATTCCAAATGAAGCCAAATTAATCCAACCTATATAAATTTTTTTTTTTTTTTTAGTGTTATATCCCCCTAAAAGTCTCACTCTTTCACCACAAACTCTAAAATAACCCATAAATATTAAATGAAAAATCAATATCCTTTTGTAGTCCTTAATCTTACAAAAAGTCTACATATGCATCACTATTATATTATGCATTAGACAACAATCTTGCAAGTTATTATTATTGGTTAACAATAGAGCATAGGACCTCCTAATCTCTTTCTAATATCATTAATCATGACACTCTTTAAGGAACTCATATATAACTTTAAGAAATTTCCAGAAATCTTCTATTAAATTTGTAAAAAGATGATGACAAATATAAATATGATAAAAAGAATGTGATGCTTTGTCGGCATATTTTTAGGTTGTGTGTTGTAAAAAATTGTCGGCGAATTTTAAATTTTAAATTTAATTTAAATATATATATAATTTGGAAAGTAGCAATTGATTTTAAAAATAATTTTTAAGTTCGAAAGATTTTTAAGATATGAAATCAAACCAATCTCACATCCTAAATAGTTTATATAAACGAGCACCGCACCACAAACCGTATATCTACCCCGAAGAATAGACACACTGCTCGATGATGGGGCTCGATTAAATAAACTAGAAGTTTTGTGACATTCGTTTGGTCTGCGAACCAATTTTATAAGCCGACAAGTTCCCCTGCTTAATATAAAGAAATTAAGCAGGGTTTATATTACATGGGTTCTTAAAGTTCCCTATAAGGCCAATCCCCTATAGTTAATTATATCTTAAATGACGTGAATCATTTATGAAAACTCTCGATAATAATCAATGGTTTTGCTTTCAATAATTTCAAAGTTTAAGGTTTTTAAACAATTGGACTTTGGAGATTTCAATAGGGAGTAGCTTAAATTTGGAACAGTTATTTTGAGAGTTTAAGGGAAGAGAAGTAGGGATGCTACGTGACCCGAGTGAACTTCGGTGACTTCCGTACTATCCTAATGTTGGGCTTCAATTTAAGAGAATTATTTAATGTTTCAATCCTGCTGATTTCAATTAGTTAGGACTTATATTTGTATGATATGATTATACAAATAGCCTCGAAGATGTGAGGGTTTATGTCGTACCAAACGACTACCTCGGAGTCCTAAGACCGGTTAGGGCTTAATTTGCATAACACGATCATGCAAATGCCTAACGAAAAGTTGAGGATTTATATTGCACTAGGCAAACTACCTCGAAGTCCTATGGCTTGGTTATTTAAAACTAAGAAAGGTTTAGCTGATGTAGCCTCAGGTTTTGCTGATGACGATGACCGTGCTGCCCACTATGCTCTGAGCTCCTTGTTGTTGCAGATGTTTAATTTTAGAAAGTCACAATCAGGAGATGAGAGAAGTGTTTTGGTTTAGAAAAAATCCTAATGATTCAGGTGTTTTAACATTTAGTTAGGGGAATCTTAAAGTTGATTATAACAACACCGGTTAAGATCCCACAGTTTCATCATTACGACACAGTTATTTTCATCGGATTCACTTAGTCCAAATGAATTTGCTAAACTCAACTGAATGAGTTCCACACTTTCATTTAGACCATGGGAAATCTCCTTAGCAACACGTAGGTTACATCATCCGAGGTATTCCCGATCATCCAATGAGATGTTTTAATTTAATTACAATTGTAGTTTTGTTGTTCTATTTGTTATTAATTTTTGAGTTGTTTTATTTTTTGAATGTTGTGGCGGTGAATTTTACCTTGTGTTGATTTTAATTTAGTTTAGGGTTTCAGCTTTGTGGCTATCCTAAAAGTTTTAGTTCTCATGCAGGGTGACATTCTTGTTTAACATGCAAAAAAAGTAAAGTGCAGTACAGGTAAGTAAATTGCAATAAAGTAAAATCATACCTGGAGGGTCTTCCTGTCATTCCAGGCTGCACTTAAAACACATGTCAGAGCATTTAAATATTTGCAACAAGTACCTAGGTAAAGCTAAGGGAAAGTTCTGGTTGTCTACCAAATTCCTAATCCTATTGCTAGTCATTTCCTATGACGTTTAGGTTCTTGTATTTTGTTAAGGATGATTTTCTTCACCAAAGAACAATTAAGTTCAATTGTTCTTCTCAAACATCCCATCGTATTGAGAAAGTGCTTAGGACGAGTTCTGAACATCTTTTCAATTCTTCTGGGATTATTTCGAGTCCAAATGAATTTCATTGTATAAGTGAATTAGTAATCCAAGAATTTAGTTAAGTTTTATCTCTTGCTCAGTAAACTAAGATGTTTGATTATCCTATGAGTGAAGTGACATTTCACTTAGTACTTTATTTAAGAGTTATAATAATAAAAGCCTTTAGGGGCAAATTGGTTTGTTAAGGAATCTAACCATCCTTTAATTAAAATTTAATTGATAACTTAAGATAATTTTAGTTTTCTCCTGAGCATCTTAAGTTACTTAGATTGAAAGGGATACTTGAGTTTTTTAGTTTAAGTTTTGATGATTTAAATTTGAGTTTGAATTAATCATATTAGATTAGATTGATTTTAATGACTAATTTAAGTTGATCTTAAATTGATTTAATTATCACATTTTTTTAATTTAATGTTTTGAATTTGCTTATTAAATGATTCTAGATTAGTTTCAAATACTTTAAGCTTCCTTTGATTTGATTATTAAATGATTTAATATTTTAAATTTTAATTAATTACTAAATTGTTAAAGTTTTAAATTTTAATTAACTATTTAAATTGTTTGATAGTTTAAATTTATGAATTATTTATTATTTAAAACTAATCTTAAATTATAATTCTTAAGAGTTGAATGTCATTGTATTAATTCAATGGGATTTAAATCAGAGAATTAATATCTTCTTAAGTTATATCCCTAATAAAAAAAGTTTTATCCAAAAATTTTAATTAATCTTCCAAAATTTAAATAATTTAATTAATTAAGGTTCCATCTTAATATTTTTAAAGTGATTGATGGGTTTCTACCCTTTTATCCTTTAAGTTTCAATCATCTAAGGGAATATTAAATCAAATAATTTACCCTCCCCTTTCATTAGGCCTAAAATATTTATTAAAGTTAAAATCTTTAATTACTTTCATGCCCTCTTAAGCCTATTCACTTCATAACTCACTAAATTGAGCTCAAGTGAGTTTGAAATTTTTGTGTCACTTCACTCACATGCCAATTAAGACATTAAAGGAGAAAATGTGATTTTTTCTATTTTTAATTTAATTTATATAATTATTTTTAATAGGAATAGGGATTTTTCAATGAAAATTCAAAAACATGACCAAGATAATTTTTCTAACCTTAGGAAAATTATGGGATGTTCCTATTGACCAGAGGACCACTTGGACCAATTTTGGTAATTTTTAAAATTATATTTTATTTATTATAATTATTTTAAGTTTTAGAGTGTTAATTAATTTTAGAACAAAATAAAAGTTGAAAAATGGATTTTATATTTTTCAAAAAATCTCTCTCACCTCAAGAAACTCAGAGAAATAAATTTTATAATTTTCTGATTTTTCTTTGATTTATTAGAATTAATTTAGTGAGAAAGGTTAAAAAATTCATTTTTAATATTAGAAATTACATTAAACCTTTAAAATTTAATATTTTAACCTAGAGACTTCGGAAAAATATTTGGTTGGTTCCTAAATGACTAGGGAGTAAAATATGACATTTTTTATTTTTAATATTTTTGTGATTTTTATTATTTTTTAATTATTAAAATATTTAAAAATAGGCTAAAAATAAAAATTTTTAGAAAATTCCAATTTTATTTTCCCTAGACTCTGATATCAAAGAAGTGCCAAAATCAATTTGGTGAATTTTTGAAAAGTATTTTGAGTTTTATGGATTTTTGAAGTTTAAAAATAATCATACAACTTAAATGATCTATTTAGTGGGTTAAATTATTTCCAATTGACTCCAAATTTTTTATATGAGGTTCCTCTGACCCTAAAGATCAGTGGAGAATTGGTTTCAAGTTATTTTAGTGGGTGGTTATTTCAAATTAATTTCATTTTGGTTTTAGGGTTTTGGCCAAATTAAGGTTCATTTGAATGATCTAAACCAAGTCCTAATTTTCTTAGGGTCCTCTGATTATAAGATATTTCCCCTAATTTTCCTAGATTTTATTAATCAACGTGCTAATTATTAGAATTAAAATACAAAAAACAGGCACATAAACTTGGAAAATAAATAACTTGCCACAGGGATAGCCTCTGGCCTTGAAAAATTCAGGGAATGTTCCCAAGATCAGAGGCTACAAAAGCCCTATGGTCTCATGCCATGGTGAAATGTATACATGCATGGAGTTATAAAATACTCAAAATAGTATTAAATTAATCAAAAAAATACTCAATAAAATAGATCAATTCCTTTTCCAATTTATTCTCCTCTGTTCACTGAGCAAGAGGGTATTTTTCTTTTATTTTTATGATTTTTCTATGCAAAGATATCAATTTTTGAAGTTTTTGGTATTTAAATAAATAAGAAAAATCATATTTTCCTACTTATCCACGTCGGCGCCAACTTAACCTACGGCGGATCGAACTCCACGTGTCGCTCCCTGATTCGAAGTCGCCATCTAACTTGACAGCCACGTGGCCCGTTGTTCATGTCTCGTTGCTCCGTCCGACGTGATCCTAGCCGTCCATCCAATACACGGGCGATCTGACGGCTGCTGGTCATCGTCCCGACTGGTGTGGGCCGAAAACCTTCCACCTTCTAACCCTAATATCTCACTAGATACTTAACCAAATTAAACGTTCTTATGCTCTATGAACTCATCTTGAAGATACGAACATATCCATACAGCTAACATGCATTGAAATTGACTTGAATGAAATGAAGAATCACTGGAAGCTCGGGAGGAAGAAGAGGGCAATACATTGGCTCTGAGAAGTGAAGCTTCTATTAGAGAGGCTCTACACATTCGTTAGAGTCCAAGGAAGCTAGGGATGAAGCCTGGAGCTGTGGTGGATTGCCTGGGTATGACTTCGACCAAGCCCGATTTCAAGCTTTGATGGCTAGAGAGATTGGGTGGGCTGGAGAGATTGGGTGGCCTGGAGAGGGGGCTTCCACTGGGGAACTCCTTCTCTGGGTGTTGTGAAGGTGTGGGTGAGTTTAATTTGGTTTTAGTGGAGGTTTAGGGAATGTCCTGTTTTTGGCCCGAGATTGAGCTCAAAAATTGAACTCAACCAGTGGAGGAGGAAGCAGGAAAGCAATGGGGTTCTTCTTCTCTAGCCGGGAGAAGCTGCGGGAGTGATTTGGTGAGGTTCGTTGAGAAAAATTTCAACACAACTCTCATGGCCGAGAGGTGGTGCTTAAATGGCCAGAGCCATTCAGCAGGGTTTGGGTTCAACTGGTGGGTGAATTCCACTGCTTAGGTGGAGGGCAGAAAGGCTCCAATGTTTAATTTGGCTAAGGTGGCCAATTGGTGGAGTTTGGGTGAGTTTAGGTGGGTGGTGGCTCTCGGTTTTGACCCCCTCCGGGGACTAGGTCGGCCGACAAGGACAGGGGAGCTAGCCCCTGAGGTCAGGTGAGTCATGGAGAGGTTTAATGGTGATTAATCAGGTATGGGAGGATTTTGGGGTGGGGCAAAAGGAGATTTATCCACTTAAGGGAGGAAATCCCTTAAAATGGGGAATCCTTGGTCCTTGGCTCACTTAGCTTGGGCTAGGTGGATCTAGGGTGGTTCTAGGGTTCAAATGGTGGCTGTGGAAGAGTTGGTTTGGCCACATTTGGTTCAATTTGGTTAAGTTAGGCCATGGGTTCAAATTTGCTCACTTGGGTTTAGGTTAGGCTAACTTGAGTTTGGGCTTGATTTAGGTCCAAGTGTCTTGAGCAACATTGTAGAGAGGATTACCATGAAGAACTTTCATGAAGACATGGAGATGTTTTGAGTTCAATTGAAAGGTCAATTATGTGAATTTTGGGATTTTGGTTAAATTTGGCCACCATGGGTTAGGTTAGATTTAGGTTTGGCTAGAACTTCTTCAAGGCCAATTGATAATTCAAAAGGGCACAAATTATTGTTATAAAAGTTTTAGTATAGAAATTGGATGGAAATTTTGGGTTTAGGGGATTCAATTTGGGTAATTTGGGGTATGTGGTAACTTTAGGTCAAATTTGGGGGTTTTGATTTCAAAGGGATTTTGGGTAGAGTTTGAGTTTAAACTGAAGGCCAATTAATGTCGTTCTGGGTGTAAGAATGTATTAGGGAGAGTTTAGAGTTGATTTGGGGGGAAAATGAGTTGAATTGGGCTGAATTTGGGGTAGGTTTGGGACATAGGTTAAAATTGGGGGGTTTGGTTTAAAGTTGAAATTGAACTCAAATGTGGATCAAATTGGGCTTGAATTTGGTTTATATTGGTATTGGGGATGTTTAATTGAAGTTTAGAATTGAAATTGGGCAAGATTGGGGTCAATTGGATCAATTTGGTTTGACATTGGGTCCATTTAGGTTAAAAATGGGTCAAATTGGGGATTTTGATAAAAGTGGGTTATTGTGGCAACATTAGCTTATGATGTAGTTGAACAAAATGAAATTGGAAATATTTGGGATTTTCTGAAATTTTTTGGGAATTTTTGGAATTTTTAGATTTTTTGGCTAAAAGGGGTATTTAGGGTATTGAGAGGTTATTTGGAGAGTATTGGGGTATTTTGGTGGATTTAAGAGGTGGGATTTTTTTAAAATGATTTTTAGAATTTTTTGGAATTTTTGGTAATTTTGTAGGAATTTTGGAAAATTTGGGCCAATTAGGTGATTTTAGGTAGGTTTGAAGGACCCAATGTCAAAACCAGGAACTTTGGCAAAAGTTGAATTTTGATCATGATGAAGCTTAAAGTGACCCATGGACCAAGAAATGTCCTTCCTGAACATCTCATGGGTTGTATCCAACCCTCTTAGCCAAAGAGCTAGGGGTTTGGATTTAGCCACATGAGTGCTCGCATGAACCAGGGGGAGGAAATGGGTAAGGATGGTGTGTGTGAGAGTGTAATGTGTGTAAGCCAGACCTCACCAGGACCAGGTCACCCAAGGTAGTCCTAAGGCTTGAACAACTTTATAGGAACTCACTATTGGTTCTCCATATGGTGGTCTTAACCTTCTAAGGTGATTTAGAGGTTTGCAACCATCCAAGTGGGGTCACAATAGGAGTCAAGAAGTAGTTGAATTGCTAAAGGGTGGGTCCCAATTCTAGTCCTCTAGGATAGTCAAGGAGAATTCCTATAGCTAGATCCTAAGCACTAAGAGAAAGGAAAGACCTCACCAAAAATGAGGTCAACATGCTATCGGGCATAAGTTCAAATTTTGAGCCATGCATTTTATCCAAATTTTAAAATATTATAAGCAATTGCAAATAGATTTAGAATTATAATTTTTTTTTTGATAATATTATAAAATGAATGTCTAGTCTCTTTTTCATGATGAAATCCATCTCCCTTAAATCATAACAATATGAGAGAAGTTAAAATCATCGTCAATTTTAACCACAAATCCATTCAACCTCTTAAGAAAGTTGATTAGATTGACATGAAGATTTTAGATTTAGAAAAGTTGAGAAAAATTAAAAAAAATGAAATAAATATATTCCTTATGGATTAAACAACAAGCACAAACATTGAGAGTTTTAAGGCAGTGGATGGAATGATCTAATGAGAGGGTGGTGAAGTGATGCTTTCTCTATTTGTTGAGAAGAGGAAATCAATCGAAGAAGAAATTAATGTAAAGAATGTGCTTAAAGGGTTAGAGGATTTTAATGAGAGTTTTGATGAATGGCAATATGATTTTTACGTCAATAAAATTAGTAAAGCCCTCACTTCAAAAAAAAATAATAATAAAAACTTTTTCATTCCTATTTACATGCTCATGAAGAACTACTTTTCCTAACTTTTAAGTGATCCCCACTTGCTAATATTGTTGACAACAAGGATAACGAACATTTTTTTTTCTGTTTGGGGTGGTATGATTCAAAAGATCACCAGACTAAAGTCTTTTCAAAATGCATCTTGCTTATCTTTAAATTTGTGCATCTTTTAAGCGTTATAATCTTAGCACTATTTGTGATGTTACAATAGTCATGCATCTAACTCTCTGAAATCTTTGAGAAAACTTTCTTGGGCTTTAGAGTTCTCACGCTAAAATGAATTTAATTCTTGATAAGCCCTTCTCAACATTTAACAAAGCCATCACAATTCCTTCTCACAGAAATTGACTAGAATAATATCACATTTATGACATTTAATTTATAGCTACATTATAGTAAAACTATTCTAACATAAAATATCCTATCTAATTAAAGCATCCACTAGCATTCATCAAGTCGTCATAGTTATCAAAATAATAATTCATGCTTTAATATTAAGCCTATTAATTTTATAGGAGACATAAATGACTAAGAAAACTCTTATAAAGCTCACAAAAAAAAAAAAAAAAACTTAAAATATTATGAACACACTATAACTAAAATTGTCAAAGAGAACTTTTATTACCTAATTTTCTCACCTCAATGCTCTTCTCAACATTCCTCCAATCTTTATAATAATTATAGCAATTATAAATCTCAATTGACACTAATAAACTCTTAATATCGACTCTTATAATAGAATTGTTTTATAATAAAACTACATTGAACTCTATATATCTTAATCTATATAACTTTATTCATTATTTTGTCTCACTAATCTTATTCTTTCAAGTTCTATGAAAGTAACCTTGATCATAGCAATTTGCTATCTCTAACTCAAATTTTAGTGAAACTCAATTCTTTTCATATAAATAAGGTCATTATTTTTGCTATCAATATTTTGTAATCTATAAAAAATTAGCATTACATTTTTTGTGAAAATAAGATCATGGGAGATTAAACTCCATCATCAAGAAAACTTTAAAAAAACACCTATGTTTTTTCTTACACCCAGTTTTAGGTTGGATTAGCATTTGGAGTTATCATCCAAAACTTTTTGAATTATTCTATGAAACTGTGTAAGGTAACACTAGCTCTATGGATGTCACGAGTCTAATTTTTTTAATACTAGACTTTATATATTAGTATGCATTAGCCTTTTTCTTCCCTCCCTTTGCCACAAATAAAATAAATTATGATTAAGGACACCACTACATTCCAACAACCCACCATCCATTCTCATATTTCAAATCACTCTCCCTTTGTTCTTAAAATTTTGATGGAAATGATGTTGCCAATAAGTTCAAGTATCATATTCCAAGATTTTCCTGATTGTCATGATAACTATGAAAATATATCGGCATTGAATGACTTTTTTTTAAATACTATTAAGTGTTATGTTTTCTCTAATATTCAAAATATGGTGTTTGGTACATATTTAATTTTATACTTAACCTTGATCATCAACTCTTTTGAAGAATTTGATTATCTTTTTAACTCATAGTTTGTGGCATTAAAAGTCTTGCCAACGTTCATTTGTTTTTTGCTCAATATCTAGTAGAAGAAAGAGGAATCCCCGTGGAAAAAAACTTCATCCTTTAGTGGGGCTATCCATGAGGTTGCTTATTGTGAGAAGAAAATGACAGAGATTGTCTTTGCATGGGTTTGTGCACGAAAGCCTTCAAGTAATTTCTAACTAAGAATCATTTATAATCTATGACGGATCAACACTTTAGAAGGCTGATAAATTAGTTGGAGACAAATTAGATGTGTGACATAAAAGAAAAGAAAAAGTTTATAAGATTATTTTAGCTAGTGTTATTTTTAGAAGGAAATTAGAATGACCAATTTTTCTTGCCAAAGTGTTTTTGGCATTAAACAATCACATAGATGAAATGATGTATAATATTTAGAGGAAGTACGGTGGAATTATTCTTTTGTAACTCATATCATCCACTTGATATTACCATGAAAACAATTCAGAAGGGGACTCTTATATATCATCTAGTGTAAAGAAAAAAATTACTTCTATTATCAATCCAATTTATATAAATAACTTACTAATCATTCAAATATTAATAATGATTATAGGATCCTCTGTTACTAGGCAAAAAGTTCATTAACAAGGGACTCCTCAAGGAGTTCCTAACCAAGTATAGTGTTGCCACTTAGAAGTATTAGAAAGAGGTGCTATTGGAAGGATAAGCATCACCATTGAAATTATCGGTACCATGCACATGATTATTAGTCGAGCAAGTATTGAAGAAAATTGCCAACAGTTAAGCGCCTAATGTATTAGGTTCATTCCTTATGGAGTCCTTTTACTCCTCTACTAATGCTCACAAATAATAGCCTGATACCGTCTCGAGAAATTAATTATAGCATCATAGTTATTTCAACCACATAAATCATTTTGAGATTATGACTATACTAAGAGATATTGATGGCTCGTCAAATGACCTTTTATTTTGACACCTTTATCAATAAAATGGGAATTCATGTCAAGAATATTAGGGTTTTTGAAGGTCCATGGTTAGTCTTTAGAAAGCTGTGTGTCCCCCAGAGAATCATAGTATTGACTTAAAAATTATCGACCACTCGGGATATATTTGTGAATGATGTCCACCAGAAAAGCAATTCAAAGTTGTCTTCAATAATAGTCACATTCCACTCAAACAAACTTAATAAATTTAAAATTATGTAAACTAAATTATGAGCATACACTTGTATGTAAAATCATTTCAAATCGAAAGAATATTTATTTGCATAAGGTTTGTGAATTATAATTTATTAAAATTGATTAACTAAAAAAATTTTTTGAATGCCAAAGCCTGAAAACTATAAAAAAAAATAAATAAAAAAAGAGAGGCTAAAAGTTCCAACGGAGGGGTCAAAGGGATACCCTTCAAAGCTACAGTGAAAGGCCTGCTAATTGCCAAAGCCTGGCACCAAATACACATAATAACATGAAACCATTATTGGCTCGGAATCATGAGATGACATTAAATAGAAAATATACTGTATGAACCTTTAAATTATTGGCCGGAATAGTTTATTTTAAGGTCACAAATTTAACTTATATGTTTTTTTAATTTATCATCTATCATTTCAAGAAGAAATATAACTATACAAGATTCCATATATATAAATATATATATAATTACAAAAAGTTACAAGACTCATAAGCTTTATTTGATCGATAAAAATTTGATAAACTATTGAATAAATTTTGGAAAAAAAAAAAAAAAAAAAAAAAGAGAGGACACAGAATTTGATTCCAAATAATGAAATAAAAACAGACATTGCCTGCAGCATCTGGATCTGTGCCGCAGATGGGCAAAACGGCAAAGGAATATTGTAAGAAAGGAGGTCAAAAAGGGAACAAGAAGTCATAGAAAGTATTGATTTCCTTGGATCCATGCAAGTCATTCCAACGGAGAGAGGGGACCTCTACTAGGGAATTCTGAAGAAACCAAGAAATCAAGAGGGAGTTGGGCTAATTGCATTCAAAGAAGTAACAGATTGGTTGAAAATAAAGTGAACAAATTTGTTGGTAGCATTTATTATGATTGTGACGCCTATGCTTTGTTGGATTGAATTCTCTCTCCTCTCTAATGGACAGGGTTGCTAACCATCCGATTTGAGGCAGAAATCAGGTCAAATGAATTGGGTGTTACTCATAATCAATTTGTGGCTTGTTATATTTGTTTTTGAGTCAGCTCGGTTTGAAATTGAATCGAGCTCAGTCCGGCTTGAAATCAAAACAAGTTTGCTAAACTTGAGCTATTTGGATCTGTTCCAACTCAAAACTGGCTCTTGATCGAAACGAGCTAGCTGAAACCAAGTTATTTCGATCTGTTTTAGCTCGAATCTGGCTTGTGGCTTGATATATTTAATTTTATTTTATATTATATATATAATTTTTATAAATAAAAAAAAAATAGTTGAAGCTAATTTTGAACGAGTTTCAACCCATGGCTCCGTTCATTTTTTCTGATCTGATTTAGATCCGAACCAAAATTATACTCAATTTTCGATGCAGTGAATGACGTTCGAGCAAGATTCACAGAACTACACATGGATTTAGTGTTCCTTATTTTCTATGCTGAATTTTCTCTATTTTCTGTGAATCAGTCATTCTTGACCCTAGTGATTCTACTATATTAAAGCTTAATTTTTGAAGATAGATGGCCAGAAAAATTTAAGAGAGAGGAGTGATAATTTTGGGCTCTCATAAACCAAAATTATTCTCTCAATCTGGTGTTATGAATGATGGATTTATTTGAGAAAATAGCCAATGAGTGGTGGTGAGTTATGTTGAAGTAAGGTATGTAAGAGAAGTTGAAAAAGTTAGCTTCTTAGTTGTAGTGTGATAGAAAATTTATGAAGGTAGAATAACGAATTATTATTTTAGTGTTGTACGAGAATCCAACACAGACTCAGATGAAAGAAGATAACTAGTATGGACACCATAATTTTTTTATTTGGAAACCCTAGAAAGGGAAAAAACCCATGAGACCTTGTTCAGGTGAAATTTTCCACTATGAGTTGGTGCTCATATGTGCAAACCATTATCTCACAAGCAGGAAAGGGTTACACTGTTTTGCGAGTTAAAAAATCAGTGTGCAGAAGAGCTCATTGCCCAGCAGTAAGGAGCAATCACAGCTGGGAGAAACAACTGGAGTTTCATTGCACTGTTTTCGGGGACATGACAACGTTTGAAAAGATGCATTGCTTCAGAGGTTGTTTCATGATTCCACGTTTGGTTGTTGTTTCTCGTAGTGCTTCATCACGAGGAGAGGGCTGCTGCGTCGTGGTCGGTGGTTGTCGGAGAGTGGTGGTCGATGATGGTTGGTGACATCATAAGTGGTAGGTCGGTGGTGGTTGTTGATATCTGACGAATGGTGTTTAATGGTTGTTGGAGATTGCAGGGGCAAAAGGTGTTTGTCGGATCGTCCGGGCAGGATCTTGGGCTTCAGCTCTCACTTTTGCAGGCTCTAGCCTTTTACCTCCTCATGAGTGGGTAGACTTGACTTGTAGAGTCCGGGTTACAAATAAGGAATAAATCTGGACCACTCTTATCAGTTGACCCGAAGAGAGCCCCTTGATTGGATGGCATTTGATAAATATTTGAGTGTCTTAATAATGTTGGAATGGAGCCATCTTGGGCTCGTTAGATTCTGTGTTGAGACGCTCAACTTGACTATAGACTTGTCAATTTGAAATCTGTTTAAACTTCTAATTATGCTCGGAAAGTTTTGAAAGTGATTTAATGACTTGATCTAGGCTTGACTGACTCAGATTTGATAACTTCTAATCAAAGTTTGAATATTTACTGCTTTCAAAAATTATCTTGAGATTTGTGTCATGCCTTTAGATTCATGTCAGATGATGAAAATTTCTTGATGACTAGTATAAGGGGGGAATTACATACTACCACTCAAATCCTAAGTACTTACATATCTAACAATTAAATTTTACTTTTTATACTCATATTACATAAAAATATCACTATTTTAACTTCTAAAAATGAAATACATCTTTTTCATGCATAAGCATGATGAAATGAATGTAAAAATTAAATTTTAAGTGCTAAATATATAAATACACAGCAATTGAGTGGCATGCATTTAAATCTTCCAAAAATTTTAGAAATTAAAATTGAGTGGCTTCCATAAAAAATCCTGTCTTATTCCCTTTAGTAAATGGAAAGCAGACCAAAACACACTAACACACACAGTACATAATCAGGAATTGCTTGTGGAACATCAAATGTTAGAATAATTAGCTTACTGAGCAGAATCATAGAAGACTAGAACTGTAGCTCTAAAAAGGAACATGAACTGCAGTTCTTACAAAACAGCTCTTACAGAACACTAATGGCTACTGAGTTTTATCTGTAGCCTGCAAGAAAATCCCAAGTTGTTCCAATAATTTCACCAGTTAACAAAACTAAACAACTGAAATCAAACCAGAACAGTATGTATAATCCCAAAATGTAATATTATTATCCAAAAACATGTCATTTACACAGAAAGTAAGAGTTCTAATAAACCATAAATACTCTTTCCTCCATACATTTTCTACATTGAATAAAAAATTAACAGAAATACTATAATATAGACCCCATAAGCTCGCTACATATAACCCTCATCTCTGCACCAAAACGTGTATAACACCAAAACTCAAACAAAACTAAGTAATCTGAATCAAAGAAAGCATATGCTTCTCCTATCTAACCTTATTCTAAGTCATGGAGATCACGAACGGAGAAGTAATCAACATGAAGAACCAAGTGAAGTAACTCAGAGCAGATATCTCTGCAAGTAATTAGAAGGAAGAAAATGACAATTAGCTCTGAATAAAATCAACGGAATTATAAACAATAATAAAATAAAATTGTATGATCTGATCCACTTCCATCACCTCCTGCAAATGAATTATCATTAAGATTTGTTGATGAAGATGATGAGGATGAATTTGGTACGCTGATACCCAAGTTCACACAATCTCCACCAATTGCACCTGCAGAATGTTCGGTTCTGAATTGAAGGTAGGCAAAGAAATTGAACTTACTTTCATTTAAATTCAGACAAATAACACATCTGTTTCTTACATTCCTGGTAGCAAGGAAAGCTGGAGACATTGAGAAGATTGCTGTAACCAACATCGCAATCACACCGGTGCTCAAAGGTTGATGTTCGGGCGCAATCGCCGGTGCCGCAGAAGCTCCAAGTGCATGCTTTTTGGATGAAATTTATGACATAATGAAATTATTAGCAATAGTTCTGAATTATTTATGGAGATTTCTGCAAAAGAAACAAAAGGAATCATACGATTGAAGAGTGAAAGGTTGCTAGGAGGTGGTGGAAGGGGTGCTGGTGCAGGTGTTGGAGCTGGAGAATTTTTGAAACAGGAGGAGCTTATAGTACCTGAAAATAACAATAAGAAAGCTGAATGGTTGATTCATATAAAATTTTCATGAAGTTCATTTTGTAGTAGAGAATAAGCATCTGTATCTTGGAATGACAAAGTTGTGATAGGCACTAAAATCATAGGATTAACATTAAAAGTTCAGCAAATGCCTCGGTATTAGAAGGCATCGAAGATCAGCAGCATTGAGATTATCATAAGAAAACAATTTCTAGATATAGGACTACTTTGATTCAAAGTGTACATTAAATGAGTCTAAGGCTTTGTTTAAGAAGTGAAGGCAGTGAAGCTTTGTTACATTGCAGTGAATACTGATGTGTGGAAAAGCTTTCGTTTGGTGAAGCAGTGTATTTATCTCCCGAAATTATTTCATAAGAACGATCATTTTTAGTTGTTTTAGATCACTCCTGACCTTCTCCGTTCGGCAGAAGTGGCTTTCAAAGGAGCTTCGCTGGACCTTCAAACGATGCCCGAGTCAAAATTATAATGGCACGTGAAAGTAAAAGATTTATTCCTATATTGGATGATTGAACATATGTTTATGTAGAGATACCAGATGGTTTAAGCACTAATACTATTAGAATCGACGGTTCAACAATGGCATTGCTATTAAGATTTGGGGTATTTGAGCCTATGAGTTGTTTAGTTAAGAAATTTTTTTCTTTTCTTTTTTGCCATTTCTTTGACCCAATCTAGCTTTTATGTCATCATTTGAGTTGCCATATCATTTTTTCTGTCCCAACATCCTTCACTTTTTATGTCATGAATGCTCCTATTAATATGCCTTAGAAGTATCTTGAAAACTTAAGTAACTCCCACAATACTCATCAAAACTCCCCACCCCATCGATTTCGGAACATTCATTACTAATGAACATTGGGTCTATCTTCATTACTCTTAATCATTCTTGGCAATCGCTATTTGTGTGTTTTTCAACTCCTATTATCGGTAACAAATATGCTCTTGAAAGACTTTCAAGAAAGGATGATTCAATGGACTGCAAAGAATTACTCATAGAAGGATAATATTGAATGATCCAAAGTTATATAGCCAGTAGCAACGGCCCTATCGGACCTTATATTAACATTTCATTTTTATGAATTCTTGTTTTTGTAAGCTTGCTAATCTCATTTATAACAAATTTTTAGTGCAAAATACTTGCCATTGTTTGGGTTAATCCACCAATTACCAGTGCAACCAATTTAGTGTTTCCAATCTCAAGATCTTGATTTTCAGGCCTAGCATATACAAATGTGTGATTCACCAATAATTAGTGTTAGATATGGCTCATATACCACATAAGAGACAAATGCTGGAGCGGAAGCATCCGTCCAATCGGGGGAGTTTTCGTTAAGTCGGTTGAGGGTGTGGGGGCAAAACCCTCGCGGTACAGTACAGAGGTAATATTGTAATTACATATTATACACCAGAGTTATATATATGTTGTAGTGTAATCTTAAGGGGATTTTGTAAACTTTATGTGAAATCGAAAGGAAGCCGCTACTCTGCTCCCGAGAACATAGACAATTTGTCGAACCTCATTAAATCTCTATATTTTCTTCTTGATTTGAGTCGATTCTTATGTTTCTTTGTCCTAAATTCTCAACAATTAGCATTAGTGGTAGATAGTCTTTGTTTAGTCAATTACTCGACCTATTTGAGCATTAATTCCTACTATTATTATTGCCCCACAAAATAAAACCTAATGAGATCTAACTATAGTTGAAGTTTTAGTTAATTCGGGATCCCAATCCACAAAACAAATAACAAATAAAACACATATGTTTGATTTAAACAATACCAAAATGCTTGGGTTGCAACCAACAGTGGAAAATTCATAAATCAATATAACATTAAAGGACTTTCTGGTTCAGAAATAAGTACAGCTAAGTCAATTAAATAAAGCTAGGCATTTAAGGGAGCTTAAGTGGACTGGCTGGGTTTAGCTTATTTATTAACACGAATAGTATAATAAATTATAATTAAACATAAATTAATTTTGATAAATATTATGTAATTAACGTAGGATAATTTTCTTTTGACATAATACAATCAACTTAGAGAACCTTCTTAATCAAATTTTTTTGGTGTTATTATGAATAATTAAACTGTTTACTGTTAGAAGTGTCCTAACTAAAAAAAATTAATGAGTAATTATATGATCAATTAATTAATTCACATTTACATATAATAATTATTTTAATTAGTATGTTATTAATTTATGTGAATTTTTATTATAAGAAATCATGTTCAATCCATGCTTAATTAGCATAACTCAAAAGTTAAAGAGTTTTAATTATTTAAATAAAATTCTAATTAGTCATTTACAAAAATACCATACAATTCCGATGTATTTAGATATATAACTATTAAACGTTCACATTCATAACACTAAGGTTATAAATGTTACATTATAATTATCACTTTTCTTAATTTTTTAAAGTAAATACACCATTTTTTGTTTCAAGGAAATATGAAATATATCATTTTCATGCATAAGTTTAAGACCCGAAGTATTATAAATGTAAGGGAAATTCACATACACAGCATGCAATTCTTATGGATTTACAAATCTCACACGTAAATTTTTTATATTATTTCTATGCATGAAATATGGATTTGACTATGAAAAAGTGATAATTATCATTATTATTGATGTGATACGAAAGAAATGAGAAATGAGTCCTGCGTGTAAATATGAAAGTTTTCGTTAGAGACACTTAAATCCATAAGAATTGCATGCTACATATGTAAAAGCCCCTACATGTACATAAGAATCCATTAGAAATTATATGGCATGTATGTAGACTTCCCTATTTGATTTCATGCTAACTATATGTTGATTAGTTGTTAAATTAATCATAATTTAATTAGGTCTTTTAAGTTAGGTTTAACTAGCTCAAGTCAACGCAAAAACGCGTTTATGTCCCAAGTTAAACAAGGAACAATTATGGCACAAATTTTCTCCATTTGAATAAGATGTAAAATTAATTACTTATCCATAAATTAAAATAATTTTAAATATATTTAAACATTTTAAAACTTGTCCCAATCTTTTATTTTATTTTATTTTAAGATTAAATCATTATTAAAATAATAATTCTAAAGGATCTTTAAGCTCCTTTTAAAAAGAAAAAAAAAGTTAAAAAATTAAGAACACATAAAAGAAATTGAATTTTTTTTCAATATATATATATATATAGGGTCGAGTTGCACGGCAAAGTTGGTTACCAAGTCGACCACGAAAGCGTTTTTATTTGTATTTTTGCTTTAAAATGGGCCACACAATGCTTACTAATATTAAGAAATATATATATAATGTTCCTTGAATGCTACGCGGCAGTTTAATAGAAATTATTTTTAGTTTATATTAATGCTTAAAGCCACGCGGAAGGCATTGCTCTGTGAGCGAGATTTTGATATGTACCAAACATGGGGTCATCGGACGCATGAATGGTACGTTTGGGGGCAGCTCGTACTTATTGAAATAAAATGATTGTTTGGAAATATAGATCATAAAATTTCACATGTATTTCATATTTAGTGTAAAAAATCAACTGCATTGTTGAATAAATTGTTCAAATATAAATTAGAACAGATGTATGGCAAGTATAAAACGCCGCCATCGATAAATTGCTCGAAATGAAGCCTAAATTTAATTACAAAAAATAATTTCTGATCATAATTAAAAATAAGAAAAAAAAGAGAGGATTAACTACTTATAAAAATAAATAAATAATAAAAAAAACTGCATTTGACTAAGTCAACTTCTGCTGTTCTTATATTTTGACAATAATAATAATAATTTTATAAAATAAAAATAATTAATTTAATAATAAGGATTACTTAAAATCGCTTGAAAAATCTAGAAATCATGATAATATTATTAAATTGGTAATAAAAATTTGAGATTACTTTACAGAAAAAAATAAGATTTTTGAATGGATTCATAATCGTATTTTACATATGTAAATGGCCCAAAGGATTAATTAAAACCTTCCCCGATGCATATTAATTAATACAAAAAATATTAAATTAAATTAAGCCCAAATTAATTAAAGAGCAAAATAAAAAAAAGGAAACTCACATTGAGGAATAACACAAGGGAGGAAGCTGAAATGTTGTGAACCATTGAACTGATTCCAGCCAGGGTTACACTCGCAAATAAACCCAAAGGTATGATTTTCAGAAACCTTGCAAATCCCCTTTCCACAATCCACAGCGTTGCATATTTTATCTGTTAATCAGTAATTAAAACTAATCACATATCCATATCAATCAAAAACCAGAAGGGGGAAGAGAGAGAAGAGAAGAGAAGGAGGAGGAGGAGGAGGGAGATGAGAGAAAGTACTGAGGACTGGAGAGAGAAGAGGAGAGAGTATGTCTGCTGAGACTAGGCTTGCTTGCTGAAGCAGAAAGATTGATTGCAGAGCCACCAAAAAGATTGAAATTTTAGCAGAAACCGCCATTTTTGTTCGTTCTAGCTTCAGAGAGAGCAGGCAGGGAGAGAAGAGAGGTTCTGGTCTGAAGAGAATGGGGAAAGTGAATGCTTACCGCTCTTACTTTCACATGATAGTTTTTATCGGCCCACGTTTGATGGCTGGATCTGTAAATGTGCACAGTTTTTGTATAAAATTGTAAAAAGAATCTTTTTTTTTTCCTTAGAAATAAGTTTGATATTGATATTTGTATTGAATTGTGTAAGAATGGTCAACGATTAAGAATAAGGGACGGTAGAAAAGTCGAATGAAATAGACTTGGGAGAGCAGGGCGTCTCAAGAGCAGTAAAGCAAGTTCCGCTAATTCTTTCGGGTATGGAAGACCGCATTAAGCATCTCGAGAAGACAGAATTTTAAAACGAAACATTAAATAAAAATCTTCTCTTCTTTTTATAAAAACGTTGAAAGGATGTGTGTATGCCAGTGGCCTTTCATAGCAAATATAAATTTGATTTTTTGATTGATTTTAGGTTATTAGTTTTTGGGCCTCAGTTGTTTAAATAAGTCAATAAGAGCCTAATTTTTAGAAGCATGTTTTAGAAAAGTCTCATCTTGAAGCTTATTCTAGAGTAATCTATAGAGCTGTCTAGAATGTGCGATAGATATGGAATTATGAATAGAATTCTAGAGAGTAATTTGTAACCATTAGATTAGAATTATAGCGGCACAATCATAATCATTAATTTAGAATGTGTCACTAGTATAAATAGGGTTGGAGTCTTTGAGTTTATATTAAGTAAAAAAATGTGATAAATAGTAGTGTAGCTTCTTCTATAAATTTTAATTTTAACCTTTGTGAAATCCTAAAAGATTCTCCATTCCAACAAAGTAGTATCAGATCCTAAAAGTTCCTCCATGAGCAATGAAAAACGGTGGCATGGTTTCCTTCTAAGTCCCGATGCATAAGGAAAGCATCTACGACAATTGAAGTATCAAGATGAAGACACTACTTGGAGGGCATGATGTTTTGGAGGTTGTGGAGAAGGCTACGATGAGCCAAGCAACGAGTCTGCTCTATACATAACACAAAATGATAGCTTAAGAGACATGCAAAAGGGAGACAAGAATGCTCTCTTTCTCATCTATCAAGTTTTAGATGAGGTGGTTTTGAGAAGATCTCAAGTGCTATTTCAGCCAAGTTAACATGGGAGAAACTCGAGGTCTCGTATAAGGGAGAAGAGAAGGTTAAAAATATACGACTTCAAACTTTAAAAAGCCAATTTAATGCTTTGCATATTAAAGAAGGTGAGTTGGTCTCCGATTACTTTTCTAGAGTCATTACCATTTCCAATCTACTAAAAGATAAAAGGTGAGAAGTTAAAAGATGTGGTTATCATGGAAAAGATTCTTCACTCATTAGATTCAAAATTTGATAGACTATTATCGAAGAGGCCAATGATTTACAAGCCATGACGATAGAGCAACTTCTAGGTTCATTGCAAGCCCATGAAGAAAAGAAAAAGAAGAATGAAGAGATTTTCGAACAACTCCTCAAGACGGATCTCCAATGAACTCAGAATGATAAAAGCTTCAACAATATTAGAAGCCAACATGGAAAAGGTAGTGGATAAGGACGAGGTCATGCTAGCAAGCAAGGATGGGGTGTAAAAAATAACTATGAGAAAGGAGAAAGCTCTACAAGAGGATGTGATAGAGGACAAGGACGAGGCATACTAGAAAGCAATAATGGGATACCAACAATAATTATGAGAAAGGAGAAAGCTCTACAAGAGGACGTGGTAGAAAGCGCACAAATTTGAGGTATGATAAATCTCAAATTAAGTGCTATAATTGTAACAATTTCGAGCATTATGCGAAAGAATGTGTAGCACCTAGGAACAAAGTTATTGAAAGAGTCAACTACATAGAAAAAAGAGGGAAGGAGATGACACTCTACTGCTAGTATACAAGGACAATGAAAGAGATGAAGATAGTACATGGTACCTGAACACCGGTGCAAGCAACCATATGTATGGGAGACGAAGCATGTTCATAGAGCTTGACGAATCGGTAAGCGATAATGTGACTTATGGAGATGAGTGGAAGATAGAGGTGAAAGTTAAAGGTAACATCTTATCCGCCAGAAAAATGGGAAGCATCAATTTATTTCGAATGTTTACTTCGTACCGAATATGAAGAGAAACATCCTGAGTTTAGGGCAACTCTTGGAGAAAGGATATGATTGAAAAAAAAATACTCTCTTTTAACTTGATTGCTAAGGTGTCAATGTCTAAAAATAGAATGATTTTGCTCAACATTTAAAACAATATTGCCAAATATCTCAAGACCTGTTATAAAGATGCTTTTTGGCTCCAACATCTTCGATTTGGGCATCTCAACTTCTGAGAAATTGAATTGCTTTCAAAGAAAGAGATGGTGAGAGGATTACCTTGCATCAATCACCTTGATCAATTATGTGAATGATGTTTATTCAGAAAGCACTTCAAGAAAAGCATTCAAAGGGAGTCAAGTTTAAAAGCCCAAAAGCAGCTTGATCTCATACATACAGATGTCTGCGGTCCAATAAAGTCAAGTTCACTCGATAAAAGCAATTATTTTCTTCTCTTCATAAATGATTTTTCAAGAAAAATATGGGTGTATTTCTTAAAACAAAAATCAGATATTTTTGGAATATTCGAGAAGTTTGAGGCAGATGTAGAGAAAGAGAGTGGTCTCAAGATCAAAGCTATGCGATCTAATCGAGGAGAAGAATTCACTTCAAAAGAATTTCAGGAATTCTGTGAAGCCAACGGAACACGTCGGCTCTTAACTGTTCCAAGATCCCCGCAACAAAATGGAGTAGCGAAAAGGAAGAATAGAACTATCCTCGACATGACAAAGAGCATGTTAAAAAGCAAGAGATTATCGAAGGATTTTGGGCATAAGCGGTTGCATTTGTTGTTTATTTGACTAATCAATCACTGACAAGAAGTGTGTTGGGAAAGACAACGGGAAGCATGGAGTGGAACGAAGCCCAGCATCTCTCGTCTACAAGTTTTTGGATGCATAACTCATGTAAACATACCCGGCGAGAAAAGTAGTAAGCTGGAAGACAAGAGCGAGAAGTTCATTTTCATTGTTTACAACACTAATTCGAAAGGCTACAAACTATACCATCCAAATACAAGGAAGACAATCATCATCAGAGATGTCATATTCGATGAAGGAGGAGAATGAGACTGGGGACTACATGATGAGGACGAAAATTTTTTCCCATACTTTCAAGAAGAAAATGCAGAGCAGCCAAGGATCGAGCAAGCAAGAGAAGAGCTTACTACTCCACAAACAACATTGACTACAAGTACTCAAAGTTACCCATCAACTTCAAGATAAAATTCAAGTGAATGAGTACCATGCTTCAGAAGATTTCAAGATCTTTATGAGGTAACTAAGAATCAAGATAATCTTACTCTTTTATCTCTTTACCGATTGTGAGCCCATGAATTTCAAAAAGCCATACAAAGCAAGAAATGGAAAGATGCAAAAGATGAAGAAACCAAGGCAATCGAGAAGAACAACACATTAGAACTAGCTTCACTTCATAAAGGGCATAAAGCAATTGATGTGAAGTGGTTCTACATAGCAAAGAAGAATTCTAAAAGAGAAATTGAAAGATATAAGGTAAGATTGGTGGCAAAAAGCTACAGTTAAAGAGCAGGCATCGACTATGATGAGGTATTTGCCTCTGTTGCTCGATTAGAAGCTATTAGACCATTCATCTCTTTTACAGCTCAAAATAAGTGGAGAATACATCAAATGGATGTAAAATATGCCTTCTTGAATGGAATACTTGAAGGAAATGTCTACATTCAGCAGAAACCAGGATATGAAGTCAAAGGACAAGAAGGCAATGTTCTAAACCCAAAAGAGGCTCTCTACAGGCTGAAGTAAGCATCAAGAGCATGAAATAGCTGAATAAACAATAATGTATAAGAGAAAGGCTTCATAAAGTGTCCTTAATGACATGTTCTTTATGTCAAGAATCAGGATGAAAATGTATTGATTATTTTTTATATGTCGATGACTTGATCTTCACCGGATACAATCCAAGCATGTTTAAAAAAGTCAAAGAAGAGATGAAAAAAGAGTTCAAAATGACAGATATTGGGCTCATGGCATGCTATCTTGGCATTGAAGTCAAGCAAACGTAAGATGAGATTTTCATCTCTCAAAAAGGTTAAGCAAGGGAGATATTTAAGAAGTTTAAGATGGGTAATAGCTGACCTATAAATACCCTTATAGAATGTGGAGCCAAGCTATTAATGTATGACAAGGGAGAAAAAATTGATCCAACGTTTTTCAAGAATTTGGTTTGAAGTTTACACTACTTCACATGCACAAGGTTTAATATTTTTTACGTTGTTGGATTTGGCAATCACTACATGGAGACTTTGACTGCTAACCACCTGAAGATTGATAAAAGAATCATGTGTTATATTAAGAGGTACAATTGATTTTGGCTTACTTTACTCATCATCTAACAATTTCAAGCTCGTAGGATATAGCAACACTGATTGGGCTAGAGATATGGATGAAAGAAAGAGCACTGCATGGTTCAGGCTCTTCTGGTTTCACTTGGATGTCAAAGAAACAACCAATCGTCACGTTTTTTACTTGCAAAGTAGAGTGCATGGCTGTAACATCATGTGTTTGTCATGCAATTTGACTTCAAAACCTATTAAAGGAGTTAAGTTTACCACAAGAAGAGACGATCAAGATTTGTATCGAAAACAAGTCTACAATAGAGCTAACAAAGAATCCAGTTTTCCATGATAGAAGCAAGCACATTGTTACACGCTATCACTATATCAGAGAATGCATCGAAAGAAAAAAAATACAAGTGCAGTACATAAAGTCTCAGGATCAAGTTGCAGATATTTTTACCAAACCACTAAAGAGTGAAAACTTTATTTAAATGAAAATTTTACTTGGAATCACATAATCAAGTTTAAGATGGGGTGTTGAAATATAAACTTGATTTTTGGGTTGATTTTGGGTTATTATTTTTTGGGCCTTAGTTGTTAAATAAAGCCCAATAAGAGCCTAATTTCTAGAAGCATGTTCTAGAAAAATCTTATTTAGAAGTGTATTATAGAGTAATCCATAGTGTTGTCTAGAATGTGTGGTAGGTATGTAATTATGAAGAGAGTTCTAATGAGTCATTTGTAACCATTAGATTAGAATTGTAGCGGCGCATTCCTAGCCATAAATTTAGGAAGTTTCACTAGTATAAATAGAGGTGAAGTCATTGAGTTAGTATTAAGCCAAGAAAATGTGATAAATAGAAGTGCTTCTTCCATAATTTTCTTCTTAACCTTTGCCAAATCCGAAAAGCTTCTCCATTCCAACACTATGCTGGGGTATTTGGTTATGGAGAACTTGAAGGTCACAGACATTACAAGTAAAATAATTAAATGCTCCTCCTCCTTAAATATTTATTGCAGATGATGTCTTAATTTTTCCTCATTCCCTTCTTTAAATTTGATTATTGATGGATCAAAACCTCACGATTGCTCTTTCGTCCAACATTTCAACATCACTTTTACCTTATGAGAATAATCTTCAAACCTATTCCGATATTTGGTTTATGATTGTAAAACATTTGTGGTGTCATATAATTCATCTCAAAGATGAATTGTAAAACTTTTCCATGAAAAATCACATAATGATTAAGAATTTGTTTCAAATCAAACTTGATGATTTTGCCGCTATTGGAGTGATTATTGGTCTTGAATATATAATTTTATCCACTCTTAATATTCTTCCTTCTACTTATAATGCCTCCAAGATAGCTATTTAGATCAAATTTCAACATATTACACCTGATCTGTATTCACTATTATGCAACGAAGAGACTACTATTATTGTTAATTCTGCCAAGGAATTATAGAATCTTTGTTCTCTAAATGCTTATGTTGCACTTGCTACCTCTTATGGACATCGATGTGGCAGATTTAATCGAATTCATGCATATTCCACCATGCAACAAGGTTGTAATTCTTGTGACTTTACATCTTCGTCACTCGTCATCCAATATTAGATCTACTCTGAATTTGTCACTTTTCTATCAAATGATGGCAACACACCTTCCAAAATTACCGTGCTTCTACTAAGCACGTGCCTTCTTCTTTGATAATGCAGTATTTTACCACTTTGACCATAGAGGTCAAAGTTGGGAGTTTCATGAGCTACAAAATAACTTGGTTATAGTTAGTCACGTAGGTTGTATTGGTGACATACAATAACTTCTGTAGTCCATGGAGACTGAAATAGGGAGCTAAATGAGCTTTGCATCATGTAAGCTATAGCTAGTCACTTAGGTCGTGGTGGTGAGCTATAGTTAGTCACTTATGTAAGGCAACGTTCGTATGTCATAGAGGCTACAATTAGGTGTGTCGACCTCATTTTTTGTAACCCATTTTTTATTGTATGAAGCTTTTTTGGACTTCACTTGAGCTCAATCCTATTAAACCCTAAAATTATTGATTTCTCTCTCTAAAGATGTTTGTAAAGCTCACAAACTCATTTTGAATGTTGCATGAAACTTATCATAGCTAATAAAAACCATGCACACCAATGTGATGATTAGTTGAAAGAATTTTTACATAGGAGCTGTCTACTAAGTTTGTTATGCATGAAAATGTTCTTATATAAAAATTATTCAGGGAATCATTAATTTTGAAAATGAACTTTACCATTATGTCCATCTCATCAAAATTTTTTAAATGAGTCATTGGGTGATCAATTTTGACCCCATTTGAACATCTTTTAAGCAAACGTTAATTGGGAGAGATAAAATGATCATTTGACTATAACTATATCAAAAATCTTCAAATTGACTCCAATACTCAATAAAGGTTGTTTTAAACTTTAAAATACACATTTTGGAATAATTTTGTCCCCTAAAAATTTTCGGTCAAAATTGAACATTTTCTCTCTCTTGAGGTGGGGCCTACTTTGACTAGCATATCTTTTTAGAAAGCTTGAATTAGTAAAAAAAAATTAGACCATTAAAATTATGCCATTAGACTCTATCTATTTGACCAAAGTTAAATTTTTGGTCAAAAATCAACTGCTCAACCAATTTAACCACTGAATTAACCACCCTTGAACTTCAAACGAACATAACTTTCAATACACATATGTTTTTCAAATCATTTGAACCATTGGATTCGTTGCTTCATCCTCTTCAAAATAGTATATAATTTTAAATTTTTTTTTTAATAGTCTTGAAAATTTTGCAGAAAATCTTCAATTTTGGGCTTATTTATAAAATACACTTGGACTAATTAAACAATTATTTATTTATTTCTAGATTGCCATCTTAGCAACCATCCCACTTAATTTTGATTGGTCCAACTAGCAAAATCGTGGTTCTAACATATCGGGCCAAATCATGACAATTGATTTCAAAATTAACCTCCTCTTTTCATCACAACCACCCATTTACATCTCTGCTTCAAGAAATCCAACCACTAAAATCCCCATTAACTAGCCTTAACCTTCTCTACAACCTCAATTCACATTCCAATTCAATCGCAAGGCTTCTCCCATTGGGTTCTCTTGGATTTGCCACTCAAATCCTCCAAAAAATTCTATCTTTTCCAAGTAAAACCGAAATTTTATCTTCATTTCTCCATCAAAGTGAGAAAGCAAGCAAAGAATCAAACCAAAAAATTCAATCAATCAATTTCAAAGCAAGAGGTATGAAAATTCTCCAAGTTTTCCATGCAATTCAAAGAGTTTTCTTTATAATTTCATTCTAAACTTTGTAATACAAAATTCTGCATGCTTTCATGCAAAAATTAATGAATTTTTACTATGATTTTGTCAAAATAGAAAATTACTCTACATGTTACCATGGGGCTTTCACTCCATTTGCATATTTTATTTATTCAATTAATATTTTACATAAAATTTTTCATGCTTCATGCATAAACCATAGGGCCATTCATCTAAACATGTTATATTTTGTTTAGTTGGTGTCATTACATGAATTTGAAGCACTTCCATGCCTATTAAGTCCAACCGAAATAATATAACATGAAACTATAGATTTCTTGTTCAATTATGTTCTAATGAGTATGTTCATGCAAATTATATATATATCCATACATTTTCATGCAAAAACCAAAACATACATGGCATAAGATTTTATAGTTTTGGTTGTATCATCTTTTAATTCATGTATATCATATGTGTTTGTTAAGATCACATTTTTTCGAACTTTCTATCTAAAAAACCGAAAAACTTTTTTTCATGTATCATAGTGTTATGTTTTACATTGAAATTAAATCATTTATGTGCCTGTTATGTTTAAAATGCCAATTTTTTCAAGCTGACTATTCCAAATCTTAATTATTACATGAATAAAACATAATGCTTCTACTTAATTATGCATACTTTGTTCAAATAATATATAAAATTGAATATGTTATTCTCTCTTACTTACACAAAACAAAATTTATCTTCTCCTTTATTGACCTCACTTTTGTGAGGATCTATCCAAAATCGACAACCATGAACATGACATGTTTGGAGCCATCCACATTAGCCCACAATCCCAAGGATTCTTCTACAAGTCCTAAAATTACCATGATCATCAAATCCATCTTGGGGAAGAGGCCTAATAACATTGACTCCTTAAACTCATCGTGGATCCCCAAACCCTAAAATTTGGATTAAACCCTAATGTGTCATCTTTTGAACTCAAAATTGAGTGACACATTAGAAAGACCAAATCAATGATGGTAGAACCTAGTTTGAATAATTATTGACCACATTGCCATTTGGTCAACACTAAGTCCTAGAGTCACCACATAGACCTTGTGTCTAACCTAACCACCATACGTTTAAGACATCATCATATATTTGGTCAACCATGAGCCCTAGGGTCACCACATAAACCTTGTGTCTAACCTTACCACCATATGGTCAAGATACCACCATATGATTAACCTAACCACCATGGTTAACCCTTTGGTAAACATGGTCAACACTTGACCATATGATCAAACTCATTGCCAACTTAGCCACCATATAGTTAACCCATCACCATATGGTCAAATGGACCATTTTGGCCAACCAATGGACCAATTGATAAACCCATGATCCCATTGGTCAACTTAGAATTTGACTGGTCAACTCATAGTCTTATGTTCAATTTTTCATTCTCATAATTATTTATTTATTTAATTAATTAAAGGAATGAAATTAATGCCCATCCTTAATGGGTTTACCCATAACCTAAAGCCATCCACCATCATAGGGTTAACTGTTGCGATGCAACTTTAAATATGCTTTAAAATACAAGAATTTGATACCACTTTTTAGAAGATTTAATTCCTGGCAAATGGCTTCAAAAACTTGATGTGCAAGGTTTACTTTTATTATTTTATTAGATTTAATTATTGTAAAAGTCACAATTTTAAACGCAACTATACGTATCGTTCAAGTAATACAGGGCTCTAGTGGAGTCCTGGTTATCGATCCCATAGGGATAATAAAAATAAAAAGTAAAAATATATAAGTAATATTTTGAAATTTTCTTATGCAAATTAAATATACTTATATATATATATATTCAAATTTAATTAACCAATAACTTTTACTAAAAGAAAGTAAGCAATAAGCAGGAAAGTAAAGTAAACAGTAATTAAAATTCAATGCAATTATAAAAAAAGACTTTCTCCTTTTTCAAATAATTCAAGAATTATAGATTAATTATCTTTTGTAGGCAATTAAGATTATAGTATTGTGCCAAATAGAAACATCCCTATTCTTTACCCTTTGGTCCAGGTGCAAAGAACATTGACTAATCTATAGTTAGGCTCAGGATGTGTTATTAGTAGAGTGGGTTAATCTAGACTCACACTACTAGATGTCCAAGGGTGGCTATGGTCGGCCCTACCAGTGACCTGTTACCTTTCTATAAACCAAATTATTAGAATTTAGTCTGTCACTTTAAAAACTAATTAATTCTACGCCCAATAAATAATATCTTCCTATTTATTTGCACTTCACCTTAAACAATCCGCGTATAGCCTGTGATTACCTAAGGATTCATGTGATATCTACAAGTTAAGAATTTATCTCCGGATAGGTCTCAAAATTCTTCAACAGGTTTTAACAAATTAACTGGCCAATTTAAAAAGTAAACTAAGATCAGGTATTAATATCATCACAATATTTTAAAATATTTAATATTTAATTTTCCTATGTAATTTAATTAATTTATAATCTTTTCATAGTTGAAAGAAGAAAGAAAACTAACTACTCAGAACTCATTAAAATAACACAACAAAACATATTTATAAAACTTTGAACAAAAGTACAAATACTTATCTGAAGTGTTCCTTCAAGAGCTCCGCTGACTTCTACTGACTCCAACGCAATGATGAAAGACTCCAACAGCAATTACACACAATAAACACTCAAAGTAAACTCACTCGATAAAAAATAAAGTGACACCATAAGTATGGAAGAGACTAAAATAGACTAAAATGGGTATGTGTACTAAGAGGGGAGTTTTGGTGTGATTTTATCTGTAGAATGGGCTCCTATTTATAGAGCTCTGAATTTGACCAGGGGTTGCTTAAGGCACCTCTTCAAAATTCATCAAAATTCAATGTATCTTTTAGAAGGTAACCGTTGCGCCTAGGCGCCGGACTCAGTGACCAGGTCGTTCGCAAATCTTCACTTTGGGTCGCACCTCTTCATGATCCAGACCGTTTCATTGTGTCCAAATACATTGTATCACATGTCCTATATATTAGGAGTAACTTCCAGTCTTCTAGGAGCTCCAATAACCACTTACAACAATCAAAATAACTGCCCAAAGTCATAAAAAAATCTTGACAGCGTCTGTATCGAACTGGCGCTTAGGCGCCGGACTCTGGCGCCAGACCAATAACTCCAAAAATTGCTCCATAAGCTCCATTTTTGCTCCTTTTTGCTCTTTTTTTCCTTCTTGGACTCTTTTTAATCATCTACATCCAAAAACGTGAAAATACCTTTCATTAAAGCATAATATCCTTAAGAATTGAATCATAAATAAGGCATAAAAATGGGTATTTTTTTAGGTAGATCAAAGTCCCCCAAACTTAAACGTTACTTGTCCTCAAGTAACCCTTTTAATTACATAAAATAAATAACATTTGGAGTGAAGTTAAAATATTTAAGATTCCTTATAATTTTTGGTTTTATAAATGCTTTAGCAAATCATTAACCAAATTTCACTAATTAAGTTTAATTTTAAGAATTAAAGAACATTTAACAACCAAATCATAAGACTTCCAATTTTTTATTTATTTCAAGAATAATTGTAGTTTATTATATCAAGGTCATATAGAATATTTACAAGAAAAAGATTTTCATGAAACATTTTTCTAGTAAAAATATATGTACATATAAATTAAGTTAAAAATGTAATCAGTTTTCTTAATATAAGATAATTCAAGTGAAGCCAATTTTTTATTAGGCATTTCCTCAAGTTTCTTCTCATTTTTTTTAAGTGAGGATTACTATTTTTGGATAGCCTGTTAATGATTTTGAACTTCACTATCCTTAACTTATTTTCAAAAACTTATACAATTTTACTTAATGAATATGACATTAATAATTTATTATTTTCAAAACTTATTTCACCCTTTTCTTTTTCAAGCTATAATCTTGATTCCTAGTATTTCAAAAATACAATTCTCTTTACTATAAATAGAAAAATTTTCATCTTATTATTCTTTAAGCTAAATAATTCTATTCTTAAAATTAACTAAAATTTTTGAAATTTTAGTAAAGTTTACCAAATTATTTATAAATTCAAAAATTTAGGTAATCTTAAACAGATTTTTCATTTCTTATGTTATGTTAATATATTTTTAAAGAAAATATTAGTTCTTTAAGAACAAATAATATTTAAATTTGATAAATATTTTCCCTTCCCCCAAACTTCAGCTTTAGTATAAATATGAATTATAAAATTTTCTAAAGCATGAGAGAAAGAAATAAACATGAATTAATCTAAGTATAACAATGATGTAGTAAGGAAAAACAAACCTCTACTTCTACACATGCTTCAATATGAATATAACAGAAATGATTAAGCATATATAGAAAAATTTTGCAGAGCAAGAGTTAATTAAAATTTTTTCTTTCTTCCTTTTTTTTAGAACATGCAAACTACTAACTATTCATGAACACTAAACAATAGGCTGAAATAGAAATAAACTTTTATAGAAATTCATTCACATCTCAGTCTTAAACACACATTAGATAAGCTAAAAAACAGTTTTAGCATAAAAAGTTCACAACAACACTAACAAATAACATCACAATAAACAGTACAAGAAATAAGAAAACACTCTAAAAATAGAATCAATAAACTCTAGAGATAAATCAAGCTACTAATCACCGTATGTAGCTTCATCATCATCATCACCAAAAGAGAACTCCATATCCTTAGGATCAACATAGGGTGAAAATCTGGGACAAGTAGGGAACTGAACATCTTGCTCTCCCTTCAGAAATCTCACTAAAGACTCTGAATACTCAGCATCATAATCACTCTTTCTTTGTGTATACTTAGAAAGGTGATCAATCTTCTTGTCTATGGTATCTACTCTGCAGTGAGTTAAGAATAACTCATGCTGCTGCTCTATGAACTAATCATGCATGGTTTCCCAAAATGTAGATGATGGCTCAGTAGAAGTAGATGGTCTAGAAGTAGAAGCTCTACTTGAAGTAGGTAATGAACCAGGAGGTGAAATAGAACTCTTACCTCGCAGTCGATCATAAATGCTGACGCTCTCTCTTCCTATAGGCTACGTCGACTTGAGCTTTTCCTCAGAAAGCTCAGCAACTACTCCAGCACTTTGACATAGAGAATAGATTAGTGATGGAAAACCAAGTCCAATAGATGTACTAGAACGAGCAGTAGCCTCAACAGAATCATAAATAATGCTCCCTACATCAATAGACTTCCTCTCTTGAATGCAGTAGTTTAGAATAGCTCTATCTCTGGTAACTTCACTCAGATGATTGGATGGAAGGAGACGAGCAGAAATAAAGTAGTGACATGCCTTGGAAACACCAATAAGCTTAGAAGATGAAAAATTTAGCCTTTTTCCATTCCGAATCTTCCAGGCTCCAGTACCATCAGTCAGGTAGGCAATGATCATGTCCAAATCTTCCTTAGATGGAGATAGACCTAAGTAATAACACTAAATGTTTGGCGGTAGGCTGACCCGACCCTCAATTACGTAGTAAATTAACTTCCAAAAGATGGCAAAAAACTTGACCCGATTTATAAATAGCGGCTAGTGTGCAAAATCTTACATGATATAAAAATTGGAATATATTTTACACACTAGGAGTACTACGCAAGTATATGTATCGCTTCAAGTAATATAGAGTTTTCTTTAAAAACCCCAGTATCGATCCCACGAGGAAGTGAAGTAAGAGGTCTTTAGTCAAATTAAGTTCTACTACTAATAATCCTTAGTTTTGAATGTAGATAAAAATTGTGTTTTATCTAGCAACTACTCCTAAATGCAAGTGTTAAATGTAATAGTAACTATAACTAAATGCAAATAATAATTCTAAAGATATCCCTTTTTGGATGAATTGGTTTGGAGAATTTTTAGATATTAAAAACTACTATTCTTATGTAATGAAATGGATAATGTATAGGAATGAGATGCATTTAATATTGTATGTGCCAAATAGGAGCAATCCTATTCTTTACCCTTTGGTCCAGGCATAAAAACATTGACTAATCCTATGCTTGGTTACCGAATCGCGGCTAAGCTGGGAGGATACGGCTCTCACTTCAGAGCTCCTACGTTCCCCTCGCCTGAGGGCTAACATCTACACTTCAACACCCAAACGATAGGACCGAATTGAGGATTTTAGTCTGTCACTCTAAAATCTCCAATTCTACGCCCGATAATTATATTTTCCTATTTATTTGCACTCAATCCCCATGAATTACGCAATTCATTCACGGACATTGAATGTGGTTCCACTTTGTTGAGAATTACACCGCCCATTCGGGACAATGCAATTACAACGAATTTTAACAATACAACTGGCCCTTATTGTAATGTAAATGAAGTGTAAGTCAAAACCATCACATTTATAATTAAATTCACTTCTAACAAGCATCACAAAATCCTAAACATGAATTCTACTCATTACAAAAGAAAAATAAAATGAAAACAATGACATAATCTTCTCATGCCACTATTTCCAAAGAAGAAGAAAGAGTAAGAGAGATAAGTCACAGAGCATGAAGAAAACACAACAGAAACTTCATTAAAACAAAGCAAATCCACTAGATAAATGCTTACAAAATCATACAATAATGAAGAACAATACTTAGCTTTTTCCCTTGGAAAGAAAGATGAAAATATCTCCCATAAAGTCTCCCGGTGATCCATGCAATGCTAGCGAAATCCCTTACAAATTCTCTCAAAATCTCCTCTCCAATCTCTCCAAAAGAGTAGAAATCTACATTTCTACTCTTTTTCTAAAATCCCTAAACATTCTATAAGTTTTTCCTAACATTCCTCTCCAATCTCTCTTTTTTCTCTTCACATTTCTAACATATATTTGCCATTTTAAAGAGTATGGATGAATTTCTAAAAGTTCCCTTAAGCACCCCTTCAAAAAAACGTCCAAATACGTTGAATTTCGGCCCAAAACCGCCAAAAGTCGGTCCATAGTCATCTGGGGCGCTATCGGCGAGCTTTTTAGGCATTTTTCGGTGCTCTGGGAAAAATCCCACCGTCAGCGAGCTCAAGGGCTCCGTCGGCGAGCTTGAGGCTGGCAGACTGCTGTGCAGCTCCACCATCGGCGGGCAGACTGCTGCGCAGCTTCACCGTTTTGCTCCGTTTGGCTCCGTTTTAGCTTCGATTCGTCCCATTTCAGTTGCGTTGCGTTCGTAACAGATAGCCCTACAAAATAAGCATAAAAATAACCTTTATTTAAAGTGTAATCTCATTCAAAAATAAGAAAGAAGTGTAAAAGAGATTAAGCATCGAAAGACTTATCAAAAGGTGTCAGGGCAAAATTCATTTCTTGCTCGTTTTTACTGCAAATTGCACCGTTTTTGCTTCTTTTTCTCCAAAAGTCATTTCTTATACCTAAAACAAAAAAACATACAAAATACATTCCTTTTAAAGTGTAATATTATCTAAAATGAGTAAAATCATATAGCAAAAAACATATATATTTTAGGCGTGTCAAAATCCCCCAAACTTAACTGTTACTTGTCCTCAACTAACACTATAACTTTAAAAATAAAATATGTTGACTTGTGGTTGTGGGTTTCAATAGAGTTTTCTATAATTTCATCTCAGAAATGTTATAGTATAACATAGGAGAAATTCTAGTAAATCAACCTAAGACTAGAGTATAAGAATATCTCATATTCAACTTAGGAATCCTGAATTTCTATTTACTTCAAAAGTTATTAAAAATTATCAAACTAAAGATTCATAGATAGTATAAAAATGAAATTTAAGCTCCTTATCTATACCAATTTAACCAATACCTTTTTAAATAAGAATAAGCTTAGGATTGTTTTTAAATTTTTTCATTTTTAAAGATTCAAGTGAAACCAATTTTTGATTAAGCTTCTCCTCAAGCTTCTCCTCTCTTATTTTCTTTTTTCTTTTTTTTTTTTATTTTCTTTCAAGGTCATTTTTAATCCCCCTTTTTTATTTTTTTTTCTTTCAGGATCATTTTTAATCCCCCTTTTTCTTACTTTTTTATGTGATGATTACTATATCTGGATAGACCTTTAATAATTTTGAATTTCATTATCCTCTCTCTAAAATCCAAAACTCAAAGCTTTCCCTCACTTTTTATAAGTGTAAGTATTAGTTTGAAAAAGGTTTTCAATTAAAGCTCAATTCTAATTAATTATAAATCTAAGAATTTTTGTTTTTCAAATATTCAACTCCTTTCTACCATAAATAGAAAAATCATTTTTCTAATATTTCTTAAAAAATATCTTAACTCTAGAACAGTTTCTTCACTAAGGATTTCAACTAAGTTATTTTTCTAATATTCCTAAAATTGAAATTATAGTAACCTAAAGGTAACACCACATACCACAAGTCATTTTAAAAGTGATATCAAATTAAATATAGGCTATTGAGGACAAATAAAGTTACATTTTAAAATTTTTCTTCCCCCCAAACTTAAAATTTAAAATATTTTACAATTAATTCTATAAAATGTAGTAGGAAGAAAAAGTAAAGGTTGAATCTACTTACTACTACAACATCCTATTAAATTCATATACATGCATAATTATGATAGAATGACTGTAGGAGAAAGTAAATCTAAACTAAAACATGCTTGTAATAAAATTACACTAAAAGGAAGTATTTTCACATTAAAATTTTTTTTCCTACCCCCAAACTTAATTTTTAACATATATAGCATTCAGTACAGAAAATATACGAAGAAAAACAATTTAGAAATTCTATCTACTACAAATGTCTATCAAAACTGTTGACCTCATTTTTGATGAGGTCTTCTCTTTCCTCTTTAGTACTTAGGATCTAGCCTTAGGCTTTTCTTTTGACCATTCTAGAAGACTAGAATTGTGACCCACCACTTAGAAATTCAAACCACTTCTAAACTCCCTGCAAACTCCACAAACTTGATTGTAGACCCCTAATCACCTAGAGGGTTGAAATCAAATGTGGAAGTTTAAAGGATGAGTTCCTACAGGACTCTTTGGCCTTAGGACTGCCCTGGGTGGCCTGGTCTGGTGAGGGCTGACTTACACTACACTTTCACACACCTCCTAAAACCACACCTATACCCAACTTGACTCCTTGACTCATGTAGGTGATTCACATGGATGGTCCTTAACCTCTAAGCTCTTGGCTAAGAGGGTTAGGAACAACATAGTGAATGCCTCAAATGAGTCCCTTCATGGCTCATGTGGGCTTGATATGGCTTCACGGCTCAACCAAAATGGTTCCATTCCACTTACATTTACCAAATCTTCAATTTTCCGAATTTTCAATTTTTGACCCCGGGGACCCTACACCCGCCTAGCCTACCCAAAACCCTTGAAATTACCCAAATTTTACAAAAAATCTCCAAATCACCAAAAATTCCTCAAGACCAATCCCAAACATTCCCAAATTACTCAAATTGATCATCCATAGCCAAAAATACCAAAAATTCTAAAAATACCTCCCAATACCCTCCAAATACCCAAAATGCCCCTCTTGACCCAAAAATCCAAAAATTCAGTAAATTCCCAGAAAATTCCAGAAAATCCCAAATATTCCCAATTTCATTTTGTCCAACTACACCATGGGCAAATTTTATCAATTTACCCCACTTTTGTTAAAATCCCCAATTTGACCCATTTTAACCCAAAATGAACCCAATGTCAAACCAAACCTACCCAATTGACCCAAATTCTGGTCCAATTCAATTCTAAACTTCAATTTAACATCCAAAATATCAATCTAGACCAAATCCAAGTCCAATTTGATTGGCATTTGAATCCAATTTCAGTTTTGACCTTAAAGCCCAATTTGGACCCATGGCCCAAACTTAGCCCAAACTAACCCAATTCAACTCCAATTAACCCCAAACCTTTTCTAAACCTTCCCTAACATCCCCACAAACAAAAAAATAACATAATTTGCCCAAAAGTTGGACCCAAAACCCACTCAAATTCAACCCAAAACTAAAAAGCCTAATTTTGACCTAAACCCAAACCTAACCCAAATAAGCCCAAACCCCAAAATCAAAACCCAACCAAAGCCAAAACCTCTTTGAAACACTCCCATAAACATTTCCCAACATTAATTTTACATCAATTTCAACTCTAGCCCAACATTTGCCCAAATTAGCCCAACTTGACCTACATTGAGCCATTTACCAAAGAGGCCCAAATTCAAACCAATTCAATTCCAAATCACACCAAATTGACTCCAAACCATTCATGAAACATCCCTAAACCAATTGCAACATTTATTTGACATGGTCCTTCACAAAATTTTCACCCAAAAGCCCATCTTAAAATCAAAAAAACCCACTTCCCTAAATCACTTTAAAAGCCCATCTAAAACCATTTCAAAGAGCCCAAAATCTACCCTAAAGCCCACATGACACTTCCCCTCATCATCCATTTAATCAAAATCACCCCTAAGTTTCAAGATCATCATTAAACCATTCCAAATCAAGCTTCATGAAAATTCTCCACCAAAGTACCAAAATTTCTAAATTCTACTTCCATGAAATCAAGCCAAGCCATCCTAAGCCATAGGCAAGCCATGAAGCCATGCATGAGCCAAATGGAAGCCATGAGAGCCTCTTTACATGTCACCATGCCATTTTGGGCAAAAGGAGGAGACTCTTTCCTTAATCTCCTAAAGTCATTAGCCTTAACCATGATTCCCCTTAACCCAAATTTAGTCTAATTATTCTTAGAAAGAGACCTCACCACCTTTGACCAGCTGACCTAACTTATTCTCTCAGCCTAAAACCAGGTCATGGGGAGGTGAACCCAACCCAAACACATGGGTTGACCCAAACCAAGCCAAAATGGCCTTTTCCCCATTCCATTCCAAGCCACCCCCTTTACACATGGCAAGGCCCAATTGACTGCACAAACCTCCAGCCCTGACCCACCTGGACCTGAGGGTGACCCATGCCTGCCGGCCAGCAGCCTGGATCGCCGGAAAACACCACACCTGAGAGCACCCATGTGAGCCAAAGTTTGGAATTCCCACTTGCTGAGCTGCCCCATGCCCAGTGGCCATTTTAGTTGTTCTTCCCTTGCCAAGAGCAGCTGATCCCAGTCCCTAACTCCCCCTGGGAGGCCCTCCAGCCTCTCCTATTTAAACACCACCTCTCTCGGCCATGGAGGAGGTGCTGAACCAACCTTAAGGAAACTCTGCCAAAATCATTCCAGACTACTCCCCACACATAGAGAACTTGATCCCCACTGAAATCCCCTGCCATTTCCTCTCTGTGAGCTCAATTTCAGAGTTGAAATCCAAGCCCAAAACCAGGACACTTCTCCACAGTGAGCCAATCCCCAAATTGATTGGTCCTACACCTTCACCAGACCAAGAGAAGAAGTTTACCAGCAAAGCCCCTTCTCTAGGTCACCCATCTGTTCCAGACTCCAAGCTTTGTAATCGGCTGTGATCGAAATCATACCTGGACAATTCACCAGACCAAGGGACTTCATCTGGAGCTTGCTTGGACCCAATCGAATGTGACACAACTCTCAGATCGAAGCTTCACTTCTCTGAGCAAAGGTATGGACTCATTCTTCTTCCCGAGCTTACAAAGATTCTCTATTTAATTTGAGTCAATTTCAATACATGTTTACCGTATGGATATGTTCGTCTCCTCAAGAGGAATCCATAGAGCATAAGAACACAAAAATCCGTTGAGAACCCATTAATTGAAATTAAATTAAATCACAAATCACTTGAACATCTATTTGTCCTCAAAAGCTCTTATTGTCATAACTCCTAAATGAAGTGTTAAGTGAAGTATTACTTCCCTCATAGGATATTCAAATGTCCTAGTTCACTGAGCAAGATAACAAAACTTGAACTCCTGGATGATCGATTCATTGTATAATAAAATTCTCTTGGACATAAAATAATCCTAGAAGTATTGAAAAGATGTTTAAGATTCATCTTAAGCACTTCCTCAGTACGATAGGATGTTTATAAGAACAATTGAACTTAATCGTTCTTTGATGAAGAAAATCGTCCTCAAACCAAAACACAAGAACCTAGACGTCATAGGAGATGACTAACTATATGATTAGGAACTTGGTATAAAACCATAACCCTTCCCTTAGCTTTACTTAGGAACTTGCTTTAAATGCTTAAATATTCTAAATTGTATTTAAGTGCAGCCTGGGATGACGGGAAGACCCTCCAGGTACGCTTTTATTTTATTGCAATTTACCTTCTTGCAATTTACTTTATTGCAAATGCACTTACTTTTCTTGCGTGATAAACAACTGTTGCATGAAAACCCACACCTTTAGGATAGTCCCTAAAATTGAAACCATACTAAACTAAAAGTTATTACAAGATAAAATTCACCGCCACAACATTTCAAAATATAAAACAACTCAAAATTTAATCACAAACAGAATACAAAACTACAATTACAACTAAATTAAAACGTCTTGTTGGATGATCGGGAATACCTCGGATGATGTAACCTACTTGTTGCTAACGGGATTTCCCACGGTCTAAATGAAAGTGTGGAACTCATTTAGTTGAGTTTAGTAAATTCATCTGGACTAAGTGAATCCGATAAAAATAACGATGCCGGAAGGACGGAACCATGGGATCTTAACCGGTGTTGTTATAATCAACTTTAAGATTTGTTTTAAATAAAACATAAAAAACACTTGGACTTTAAGATTTCTAAAACCAAACTTCTCTCTTCTCTTTTGATTACAATCTTCTAAAACTAAACCCTCTGCAACAACAAGAAGCTCGGAGCATGGTGGGCAGCACGGCCATCGTCATCAGCAAAACCTGAGTCTACTTCAGCAAAATTTTCTTAGAATTAAATAACCAAACTATAGGACTTCGAAGTAGTTTGCCTAGTGCAACATAAATCCTCAATCTTTTTGTTAGGCATTTGCATTACAAATTAAGCCCTAACCAGTCTTAGGATTTCCGAGGTAGTCGTCCGATACGACATAAACCCTCACATCTTCGAGGCTATTTGTATGATCATGTCATACGAATATAAGTCAAAATTAATTAAAATTGGCAAGATCAAAACATTAAACAAACATTAGGACTTTCCTAAATTCAAGCCAAACAATAGGATAGTCGGGAAATTACCAAAGTTCGCTTCGAATCTGTGATTTCTCCTACCTCTCTTCCTTTGAATTCCTAAAACAAAATGTTCCAAACTTGATCCATTCCCTATTGAAATTCTAAAATTCAATCCCTTGAAAACTAAAACTTTGAGATTCTTGAGAGCAGAACTACTAATTATTATCGAGAGTTTTCTTAAGTGATTCTCGTCACTTAAGATGTAATTAACTATAGGGGCTTGCCCTTATAGGGAATTTTAAGAACCCAGGTAATATAAACCCTACTTAATTTCCTTGCATTAAGCACGGGAACTTGTCGGCTTATAAAATTGGTTCGCAGACCAAACAGATCTAGTTTATTTAATCGAGCCCCATTATCAAGTAGTGTGTCTATTCTTCAGGATAGATACACGGTTTGTGATGCGGTGCTCGTTTATATAAACTATATGGGATGTGAGATCGGTTTGATTTCATATCTTAAAATTTTCAAATTTAAAATTATTTTCAAAATCAAATACTACTTTTTCAAATTATTTATTTAAATTAAATTAAAAATATGCCGACAAAAACCATTTACAAGTATTCATTAGGACAGAACAATATGCAGCAGAAAGTAAATCTAAACTAATGATGCCAGAATGAAATTCACTAAATAAAAGTCTAACTAGCATAACATGTATCAGCAAGGGAATATAAAAATGTTCTTCAATTATTATATAAAATTGTAATATAAAAATAAACACACATAAGATAAATGAGTTCAATTCTTCCATTAACTCATCACATCACATTGATTTACTTCCAATTTCTAATGGAGTCACTACACTAATAAATGAGGTACTTTCAAATGATTTTATAAATTATAATCCCAAAGATAAGATTATCCCTAATAAATTGGTTTCTGGACACCAATTTCATGCATCATCTAATCCTTATAACTAAGCATCTCTAACTATTATAAAGATAGTGTAAGATCATCCACATGGTATTCATCAAATAGGTTCGCCACTCCTACCTAATGAAAATAAAGTTGCAGAAAGGAAGTAACAAATTAAGATGGAACTATCAATGTTAGAAATTCATGATTTCTCTTGTAAAACTCAAGTCTGGGTGAGACCCAAGTCACAGTGGACTCGTTAATCCAACTACTACAAGAGATCAAGTCTAGCCATAATAAGAAGTTAAGGAATCACTTCCCTCAAGACACACAAATATCAAATCAAACAACTAATAATCCCAACATATATCAATCAACAATCAAATTTATTAATCCACTATAAGGCAAATACAATACAACACTAACAATCATAACTCTCAAGCACACTAAATCAAAGCACACTGATAACTATGGGTTGCCTCTCATAAAACGCTTGGTTTTTATGTCGCGGGCCCGACAAATGACTCCACCTGGATCAAAATTCCATTTAAGTAATCCTCGATCAATCGCCCAATCTTTTTCAGATCCAGGGATTCCTATAAAATCCTCAAATTGTAATTTTTCATTCAGCTCTTCCTTTTCAGATGGATTTATATCATTGTTCCTCATATTTCTTTCTAGATCTAAAATTCTTCTATTAATTTTCTAAATTTGCATATTAATATCATCCTTGAAATTTATAAGAAATGGATCTTTATAAGATACTTCAATATCTCTCAAATTTTGGATCAGATTCTCTCTAGATAATTCAGATTCAGGATTAAAATCTTCTATGTTACTCTTCTGTTTCAAATTATCTTCCAATTCTTCTCCTTTATAATTATTGAATGATGGAGGATCTATCTTAGTTGAGGAAATATGTTTTTCTAATTCCTTAGGAACTTCTTCTAATGGTATTCCAATATCCTTATCCTCTCTTCTCAACTCAAAGTTCTTTTGAAATATATCCCCAAATTTTCTTCTAAGTCCTAGTTCAATAATTTTATTTTGATCATCATTCAATTCAGGCTTTTCTTGTAATTGAGTCGCATCTAAAGATATAAAAACTGGTTGTGTAGATGGATTCCCTAAATAAATAGGCTTTAAAATTGTATGGGGTATATCCATCTTAAGTTCATGAGATTTTTCAATAGATGGAATTAAAAGTTTACTATTTTTGGTAGCGTCCATCATTTCACACCTCTCTTGAACATAAATACAGTCTTCTTTAAATAACCTTTTTGAATCATCATGAAAGTCTATTTCATTCTCATATGTTAACTTATTCTCAAAACTTTCTTGGAAATGGTCTTTACTTAGATAATCAATTTCATCTATCTAAAAACAATCATCATCTTTTTTCTTAGCTGGATATTTCATAGTCTTTAATACATCAAAAGTGATTTCATGGTTATTAATATTCATAGTCAACTCTCCTTTTTGCACATTTATCATAGCTTATCCAGTAACAAGGAAAGGTCTCCCTAAAATAATTGGAATTTCTTTATCTTCCTCCATATCGAATACAATAAAGTTCAAAGGAAATTTATCCACTTTAAAAAGCATGTCTTTTATAACTCCTTTTGGATAAATGATAGATCAATCAGCTAACAGAAGGGTTACAGTAGTGGGAGAAATATCGACTAAACCTAACCTTCTAAATATAGATATAGGCATCACATTAATGCTCACTCCTAAATCACATAAAGATTTTCCACATAATATTTTTCCAATTGCACAAGGAATTGTAAAGCTACAAGGATCTTTAAATTTCCGAGGAAAATTTTTCTGAAGCATAGCACTGCACTCCTCATTTAGTGCAACTGTCTCGTAATCCCAAAATTTTCTTTTCTTGTTTAATATCTCCTTCATATACTTCGCATAACTTGTCATCTGTTCCAAAGCTTCAGTGAAAGGAATATTTATCGTTAACTTCTTAAGTACTTTCATGAACTTTAAAAATTTTTTATCCAACTCATGCTATCTAAATCTTTGAGGAAATGGAGGAGGTGGACTTTCCAAACTGATTTTAGTTGGAGATATTAATTTTTCCAGATCCTTAGAAACACGTTCTTTAGGTCTTTTAGTTTCCGTTGTTTCTCTCAAAACATCTTTCTCTTTGCTAACCACATCCTCTATCTCTCTTCCACTTTTTAATTGGACAGCTTCTACTGGTTCATTAGTGTTCTCTTTAGGGTTAATCTTAATGTTGCTAGGAAGCGTTCCTTGGGGTCTATTGCTAAGTGAATTAGCAATTTGTCCCAATTGATTCTCTTTGTTTCTAATCGCAGCATTTTGACTTTGCAACTGGTTTCCCATTTGCAGTACCACTTCTTCCATAGACGTCTTCTTATCCTCAAATTATTGATCATTGTTAGAGTCCGGCGGATATGAAGTTCTATAGTTTGTGTTCCCCTGATTATTCCAACTTCCATTAAGATTTACATAATTATTTTCCCATTTTGGTTTCCACCATCAGTAGTATGATTCCAGTTAAATTTAAGATGGTTCTCCCAACATGGGTTGTAAAAGTTAGAGTATGGGTTGTTTATGGTATTTAAAGTCTTATATAATAAGTTAGAATCAATTATGTGCTCTAATGAGCTTTCCTCACTTACAGGAGTAAATTGAGTTTGGTTCATTCTAAATTGGTCCAACTTCCTTGATATTGCAGCAACCTGAGATGCAAGAATTCCAATCGCATCTATATCATGAACATTAGCTAGATATTTATGATTTACCCTTGCAGAGGGCCATTGAAATTCATTTGTAGCCATTTTTTCAATTAACTCATACGCTTCATAAAATGGTTTTGACATTAATGATCCACCAGCGGCAGCATCAATTATAGACCTAAGGGATCATATTAACCCATTATAAAAAGTTTGAATGATTAACCAATCGGGCAGAGCATGGTGTGGACACTTTCTTAGGAGTTCCTTAAATCTTTCCCAGGCTTCGTATATTGATTCTCCTTCATATTGACAAAATGAGATAATATCGTTTCTATGTTGAGTAGTCCTTGAAGGTGTAAAATACTTAGCTAGGAATTTCTGAGTTAACTCCTCCCAATTTTTAATAGAGCCGAGTGCTAATGAGTATAACCATATTTTAGCCTTATCCCTTAGTGAGAAAGGAAAAAGCCTTAGCCTAACAGCATCGTCTGACATACCGTTAGAACGAAATGTAGCACAAAGTTCTGGAAAACTAGATAAGTGTAAATAGGGATCCTCCAAAGGAGTTCCCCCAAATTGATTGTTCTGCACCAGTTGAATAATCTCAGGATTTATTTCAAACAAATCAGTTACTACGACAGGATTTTGTATACTTGAGTGAATTTCAATTGTCGTAGAATTTAGGTAATCCCTCAATGAAGTATGATGATTTTCCATGTTATTATCTTGAAAGTTTTCCATTTCCATTTCTATTTTTTCGAGTCCTTTCTGTATTTTTATTTTTTTTATTTTTTCAAACTCTGGATCATAAGGCACAAGTCCTGCAGATCCTTTGTTTTGCATACGTGACACAACAAACAATACATTAACAATTAAACAAATAACAGATGAAGCACAAAAAAACATTTTCATGAACACATTGTTTTTCACACAAACAGTTTTTTCACAACACTTTTCATATAAAAACACTTTTCACACAAAACAGTTTTTACGACAGTACAGTTTTTCAAGTCAAACCCTAATTACTTCAACTAAAATTCTCTTAAAGTTCTTACCGAAGCTTCCTCGGCAACAGCGCCAAAAACTTGACCCAACCCTCAATTACGCAGTAAATTAACTTCCAAAAGATGGCAAAAAACTTGACCTAATTTATAAATAGCGACAAGTGTGCAAAATCTTGAATAATATAAAAATTGGAAAATATTTTACACACTAGGAGTACTACGCAAGTATACGTATCGCTTCAAGTAATATAGAGTTTTCTTTAAAAACCCCAGTATCGATCCCACGAGGAAGTGAAGTAAGAGGTCTGTAGTCAAATTCAATTCTACTACTAATAATCCTTAGTTTCGAATGTCGATTAAAATTGTGTTTTATCTAGCAACTACTCCTAAATACAAGTGTTAAATGTAATAGTAACTATAACTAAATGCAAATAATAATTCTAAAGATATCCCTTTTTGGATGAATTGGTTTGGAGAATTTTGAGATATTCAAAACTACTATTCTTATGTAATGAAATGGATAATGTATAAGAATGAGATGCATTTAATATTGTATGTGCCTAATATGAGCAATCATATTCGTTACCCTTTGGTCCAGGCATAAAGAACATTGATTAATCCTATGCTTGGTTACTGAATCTACGGCTAGGTTGGGAAGATACCGGCTCTCACTTCGGAGCTCCCACGTTCCCCTCGCCTGAGGGCTAACATGTACACTTCAGCACCAAAATGATAGGACTGAAATGAGGATTTTAGTCTGTCACTCTAAAATCTCCAATTCTACGCCCAATAATTATTTTTTCCTATTTATTTGCACTCAATCCCCATGAATTACGCAATTCATTCACGGACATTGAATGTAGTTCCACTTTGTTCAGAATTACACCGCCCATTCAGGACAATGCAATTACAATAAATTTTAACAATACAACGGGCCCTTATTGTAATGTACATGAAGTGTAAGTGAAAATCATCACATTTATTATTAATTTCACTTCTAACATGCATCACAAAATCATAAACATGAATTCTACTCATTACAAACGAAAAGTAAAATGAAAACAATGGCATAATCTTCTCATGCCACTATTTACAAAGAAGAAGAAAGAGTAAGAGAGATACGTCATAAAGCATGAAGAAAATACAATGAAAAATTCATTAAACCAAAGCAAATCTACTAGATAAATGCTTACAAAATCATACGATACTGAAGACCAATACTTAGCTTTTTCTCTTGGAAAGAAAGATGAAGATCTCTCTCATAAAGTCTCCTGGCGATCCATGTAATGCTAGCGACATCCCTTACAAATTCTCTCAAAATCTCCTCTCCAATCTCTCTAAAAAGGTAGAAATCTACATTTCTACTCCTATTCTAAAATCCCTAAACATTCTACAAGTTTTTCCTAACATTCCTCTCCAATCTCTCCTTTTTCTCTTCACATTTCTAACATAAATTTGCCATTTTAAAGAGTTTGGACGAATTTCTAAGAGTTCCCTTAAACACCCCTTCGAAAAAGCATCCAAATACGTTGAATTTCAGCCCAAAACCGCCAAAAGTCGGTCCATAGTCGTACGGGGCGCTATCGGCGGGTTCGAGGGCGTTGTCGGCGAGCTTTTCGAGCATTTTTCGGTGCTCTCGAGAAAATCCTGCCGTCGGCGTGCTCGAGGGCACCGTCGGCGGGCAGACTGCTTCAGCTCCACCATTCTGCTCTGTTTGGCTCCGTTTTAGCTCTGATTCGCCCCGTTTCAGTTGCGTTGCGTTCATAACATATAGTACTATAAAATAAGCATAAAAACAACATTTATTTAAAGTGTAATCTCTTTCTATAATACGCAAGAAGTGTAAAAGAGATTAAGCATCGAAAGACTTATCAAAAGGTGTAAGGGCAAAATTTCATTTCTTGCTCGTTTTTGCTCCAAATTGCACCATTTTTGCTTCTTTTTCTCCAAAAGTCATTTCTTATACCTAAAACTAAAAAAACATACAAAATACCTTCCTTTTAAAGTGTAATATCACATAAAATGAGTAAAATTATATAGCAAAAAATATATATATTATAGGCGTATCACAGGCCATAGAAAATGTTGATGCGTTCAGGAGTGAATCCTACTCTAACTCCTCGAACAAAAATCTCGTATTCATCCGCATCCGCTAAATTAGCATAAAATTCTTTAACCACCGGGATAACGACAACAACAGTGAAATAGCAAAATCGTTGCCAGTTGAGTGCAACGATTGTCTCCTCAATTCCTCCTCCAGGATTATAGAAACTTCGCTCTGAGATATATTTCCAAGTCGTAGCAAAATCATTATAACATAAGTGTGTAGCAGCAGTGACGAACTTTCTACGATCAAAGTTTTTTCGTTTCTTTCCTCGCTTAGATTTGGGTGTCATCTAAATGTGAAAGAAAAACGCGAAATAAATTCAACGGATTGTCGGCATATTTTTAGGTTGTGTGTTTTATTTTGAAAAGGGGGTCGCCTAACAGAAGTTGTCGGCGAATTTTTAATTTAATTTAAATAAATAATTTTGAAAAGTAGTATTTGATTTTGAAAATAATTTTAAATTTGAAGGTTTTAAGATATGAGATTAAACCGATCTCACATCCCAAATAGTTTATATAAACGAGCACCGCACCACAAACCGTGTATCTATCCCTAAGGATAGACACATCGCTCGACGGTGGGGCTCGATTAAATAAACTAGAAGATTTGTGACATCCGTTTGGTCCGCGAACCAATTTTATAAGCCGACAAATTCCCCGCTTAATATGAAAGCATTAAACGGGGTTTATATTACTCAGGTTCTTTTAAAATTCCCTATAAGGGCAAGCCCATATAGTTAATTACATCTTAAGTGATGGGAATCATCTAAGAAAACTCTCGATAATAATCAATAATTCCGCTCTCAAGGATTTCAAAGTTTAAGTTTTCAAGGGATTGAATTTTGGAATTTCAATAGGGAATGGATCAAATTTGGAACATTTTGTTTTGGGAATCCAAAGGAAGAAAAGTAGGAGAAATCACGGATTCGAAGCGAACTTCGGTAATTTCCCGACTATCCTATTGTTTGGCTTGAGTTTAGGAAAGTCCTAATATTTATTTAAATGTTTTGATCTTGCCAATTTTAATTAATTAGGGCTTATATTTGTATGATAAAATCAAACAAATAGCCTCGAAGATGTGAGGGTTTATTGTCGTACCGGACGACTACCTCGAAATCCTAAGACCGGTTAGGGCTTAATTTGCAATGCAAGTGCCTAACGAAGAGTTGAGGATTTATGTTGCACTAGGCAAACTACCTCGAAGTCCTATGGCTTTGTTATTTAATTCTAGGAAAGTTTCTGTCGAAGTAGACTCGAGTTTTGCTGATGACGATGGCCGTGCTGCCCACCATGCTCCGAGCTCCTTGTTGTTGCAGAGGTTCAATTTTAGAAGTCATAAATCGTGGGATGAGAAAAGTGTTTTGGTTTAGAGAAAATCTTAATTTCCAAGTGTTTTCAATACTTTAATTAAAACAAATCTTAAAGTTGATTATAACGACACCGGTTAAGATCCCACGGTTCCATCCTTCCGGCATCATTATTTTTATCGGATTCACTTAGTCCACATGAATTTGCTAAACTCAACCGAATGAGTTCCACACTTTCATTTAGACGCAGTGGAAATCCCGTTAGCAACACGTAGGTTACATCATCCGAGGTATTCCCGATCATCCAACAGGGACGTTTTAATTTAATTGTAATTGTAGTTTTGTGTTACGTTTGTGATTAAATTTTGAGTTGTTTTATATTTTGAAATGTTGTGGCGGTGAATTTTATCTTGCAATGACTTTTAACTTAGTTTTAGTTTCGGTTTTAGGGACTATCCTAAAGGTGTAGGTTTTCATGCAACGATTGTTTATCATGCAAGAAAAGTAAGTGCGATGCGATTAATGAAATTGTAATAATGTAAATTGCAAGAAAGTAAATTGCAATAAAATAAAAGCGTACCTGGAGGGTCTTCCCGTCATCCCAAGTTGCACTTAAAACACAATTAGAATATTTAAGCAAGTTCCTAGGTAAAGCTAAGGTAAGGGTTATGGTTTTCTACCAAGTTCCTAATCCTATAGCTAGTCATTTCCTATGACGTCTAGGTTCCTTGTGTTTTGGTTTGAAGACGATTTTTTTCATCAAAGAACAATTAAGTTCAATTGTTCTTATAAACATCCTATCATATCGAGGAAGTGCTTAAGACAAATCTTAAACATCTTTTCAATATTTCTAGGATTGTTTTAAGTCCAAATGAATTTAATTATATAAATGAATTAATCGTCCGGGATTCAAGTTTTGTTAACTTGCTCAAGTGAACTAGGACATTTGAACATCCTATGAGTGAAGTAACATTTCATTTAATGTTACTATTTAGGAGTTATGATAACCAAAGCTCTTGAGAGGCAAATTGGTGTTCAAATGATTTGTGATTTCATTTAACTTAAGTTAAAGGGTTTAAATTTGGAATAGTGTTCAAGTTGTTTCATATTTAATTTCCTTCATGCCTTAGGTGATGTCATAATTAATTCAACTTAATTTAATTTAATTTAATTTAATCTTTAATTTAATTTAATTTAAATTTAATTTATTTAATTTGATTTTATTTATTTAATTTAATTTAATTTAATTTAATTCAATTTAGTTTGATTTGATGTTAAATTAAATTAATTTGATTTGATTTAATTTTAATTTAATTTGATTTAATTTAATTTTAATTTAATTTAATTTAATTTAATTTAATTTAATTTAATTTTATTTTATTTTATTTTATTTTACTTAATTTAATTTGATTTTATTTATTTAATTTAATTTAATTTAATTTATTCATTCAATTTAATTTAATTTATTTATTTAATTTAATTTAATTTAATCTTTAATTTAATTTAATTTAATTTAATTTAATTCAATTTAATTTACTTAATTTAATTTAATTTTTAATTTAATTTTATTTTTAATTTTAATTGAAATTTTTAAAAGAGTTTAATAATTTAATTTTAGTTTAATGATTAAGTCTTTTAATATATTTTAAATTTGAGTTATCATTTTAATTAAGAATTGAATATTAATGAGATAATTAATTTAGGGATTTTTAAATTAAAGAATAAATCTCTTCCTAATAATATCCCTATTTTAATAATTCCAATTTTATTATTCTTCCAAATTTAATCAATTATTTAATTAAGGTTTAATCATTTTAAATTGCTTAATGGGTTTCTAGCCTTTAATTATTTAAATTTCAATCATCCAAATCAGATTAGGATCAAATATTTTACTTGTTAATTTTTTATTAAACATAAAGTTTTAATTAAGGATTAAAAATTTTAATTACCACTTTACCCTTTAAGCTTAATAATTTCATAACTCACTAAATTGAACTCAAATGAACTTGAAATTTTTATGTGACTTCACTCATATGTCAATAAAGACATGAGAGGAGAAAATGTGATTTTTCAGTATTTAATTTATTTATATAATTATTTTTGGTGGATAATTAAGATTTCTAAGGAAAATTTAATAACATGACCAAGGGAAAGTTTCTGTCCTTAATAAAATTAGGGGACATTCCTAATGACCAGGGGACCACTTGGACCAATTTTGGTGATTTTTTGAATTATATTATTTTTATTATAATTATTTTAAGTTTTGGAGTGTTAATTAATTTAAAAATAAAATAAATGTTGAAAATTGAATTTTATATTTTTCAAAAATCTCTCTAATATCAAGGAAATCAGAGAATCAAATTTTACAATTTTCTGATTTTTCTATGATTTATTATAATTATTTTAGTGAAAATGCTAGAAAATACATTGTTTTAATTTTAAAATTACCGTAGAGCTTTAAAATTTAATATCTCACTAAATAGACCTAAGAAAAATATGGGGTTTGTTCCTAAGTGATTAAAATTCAAAATGTGACATTTTGGTGAATTTTATTATTTTTGTGATTTTTATTATTTTTTAATTATTAAAATATTAAAATAATATTAAAAAATCAACTTTTTTAGAAAATTGAAATTTTAATTTTCTTAAATTCCCCTATTATCAGAGAGACTCGAAAACCAATTTGGTGAATTTTTAAAAAGTATTTTGAAAGTTATGAATTTTTAAAGTTTAAATTGACTAAATGGCTTAATCAACCCATTTAGTAGGGCTAACCAAGTCCAATTGGCCTCAAATTTTTATGGTGGGTTCCTCTGATCCTAATGGTCAGTGGAGAATTGATTTCAAGTCAATTTGATGTATGGTTAGCTCTAATTAATTAGGGATCTATTTTGGGTGTTTAAGCCAATTAGGGTCATTCCAAGTGAGTTAACTCAAAATATATTTTTTATAGGGTCCTCTGGTCCTAAGGAACATTACCAAATTTTCTTAGAATTTATTTCACAATATGATAATTATTGGAATTAAAATACCACAAACAGTGACATAAACTTGGAAAATACATAACTCTTTATAGAGATGGCCTATGATCTTGAAAAATTCAGGGAATGTTTCCAAGATCAAAGGCTTCAAAAGCCCTATGGTCTCATGCTATGATGAGTTGTATACATGCATGGAGAATTGAATGATTGAAAACACTATTTAATTAATTAAAAATAAAATATGCATCAAATAAATATAAAATCACTTCCACATTATTCTCCTCGTTTCAGTGAGCAAGAGAGGTATTTTTATTTTATTTTTTTGAGTTTTCTATGAAAAGTTATGAGTTTTTGAAGTTTAGGTTCAAAAATAAATAAAAAAAAATGCATTTCCCGCTCAAATGACACGTGTCGCGCTGCTACTGGCCGGCGTGGTTGCCTGTTCACGGATAAAGCTGCCGTCCAACTCCATCAGCGCAGTCTGTGGGATACATGCCTGATCGGACGGCTGCTGCTCCTCTTTCTTTGTTCTATTCACTCAAAACCGTCCAACTTCAAACCTTGATATCTCCCTCGATTCTCAACGAAATTTAATGAATTTTTTTTTAAAATGATCATCTAATTGAGTAGCACACATCTATATGGTGATGATATACTTAAAACATGTGAATAAGTACAGAAAATTAAAACATGCTCGGTTGGAGGAGAAAAAAAATTGATACCTTTGTCCAAGAGGTGAGGCCTCAATTGGAAATGATTTGATTGAACTTAGAAATGCTTGGAGAAGCTTTGGGAACAATTTGGCATAGTCTCCCTAGGTAAATCTTGCATCTCCTCCCCTTGGTCATGGAGGTGGGGTTTAAATAAGGAAGGTTATGGTGGAGCTTGGGTGGCCATGAGGGTTGGCTTGGTTCATTCACCAAGGTTTTTTTGCTGAGAAAAACTCACATGATTGAGCTTGATCTTGGTGCAATCAATTGGGTTATGCCAAGTGTAAAGTCAAGGATTTAAATGGCATGGGTGTAAGGAGCATTTTTGGTCCAATTTGGGTCAATTCATGGTTTTGGCTTGGTTCACTCACCAAGGCTTGATTTGGGCTGATGTGAGATCATTTGGGTCAGCCTCATATGTGTGGTGAAGTCCCCATCCAAGGTGAGGTGGCCAATTTTGGTTAAAGTGTATCATGAATGGGGTTAAAAAGGTTTAGTGAAGGCTTAGGAAAGGCTCCCCTCTTCTTGCCATAAGTGGCATGGTGAGGTGGAAAGGGCTCCCCATAGCTTGCATATGGCTTATTCATGGCTCCATGACTTCATTTGGCTTGCTCATGGCTTGGGAAAAGGTTGGCTCACTTGCATGGAAAAGGGTTATTTGGAATTTTGAAAACTTTGGATTCCATTGATGGGATTTGTCATGATGCTACAAATGGGTTGATTTCATGATGGTTTAAGACTTTGGTCAAATAGGATTATCAAAGGAATGATGAAGAAAAGGTTTCATGTGGGCTTGGTAATGGACTTTGGGCTTTTAAAATTTGGTAAATGTGGGCTTTTAAAATGGTTTAAGGGAATGGGCTTTTGAATTTTAAAATGGATTTTGGGATGAAATTTTGGTAAAGGCTTGGGCTAAATAATTGTTGGGTTTAGCTCATGGATGTGTCATGAGTGACTTGAAGCAAATTGGGGGTGATTTGGGTTTGAATTGGGTTGAATTTGGGCTCTTTTGGTGAATGGGCCAATATAGGTCCAAGTGGGCCAAGTTGGGCCAATGTTGGGCTAGGGTTGAAATTGATGTAAAATCAATGTTGAGAAATGTTTATGGGAGTGTTTCAAAGAGGTTTTGACTTTGGTTGGGCTTTGATTTTGGGGTTTGGGCTCTTGGGTTAGGTTTGGGTTTAGGTCAAAATTGGGCCTTTTAGCTTTGGGTTGAATTTGAGTGGGATTTGGGTCCAAATTTTGGGCAAATCATGTTTGTGTTTTGCTTGTGGGGATGCTAAAGAGGATTTAGAAAAGATTTGGGGTTAATTGGAGTTGAATTGGGTGAGTTTGGGTTAGGTTTGGGTCATGGGTCAAAATTGGTCTTTAAGGTCAAAAGTGAAATTGGATTCAAATGTCAATAAAAATGGGCTTGAATTTGGTCCAGATTGACATTTGGGATGTTGAATTGAAGTTTAGAATTGAATTGAACCAAAATTGGGGTCAATTGGGTAGGTTTGGTTTGACATTGGGTTCACTTGGGTTTAAAATGGGTTAAATTGGGGTTTTGGTAAAAGTGGGGTAAATTGACAAAATCAGCCCATGGTGTAGTTGAACAAAATGATATTGGGAATATTTAGGATTTTCTGAAATTTTCTGGGAATTTTTGGATTTTTTTTGAATTTTTGGGTCAAGAGGGGCATTTTGGTAATTTGGAGGGTATTGGGGGTATTTTTGGAATTTTTTGTATTTTTTGTTGTAAATGATCAATTTGAGTGGTATGGAAATGTTTAAGATCAATTTTGAGGAATTTCGGGTGATTTAGGAATTTTGGAGATTTTGAGCTATTCAGGGCTTTTGGTAGGTTAGGAGGGTCCGGTCCCGGGCCAAAAACCGAAATTTTGAAAAAATGAAGATTAATCAAATTTAAGTGACATGGAATCGTTTAGGTTGAGCCATGAAGCCATATTAAGCCCATATGAGCCATGAGAGGACTCATTTCGTGTATTCATTATGTTGTTCCTAACCCTCTTAGCCAAGGGCTTAGGGGTTAAGGACCATCCATGTGAATCACCTTCATGAGTCGGGAGGTCAAGTTGGGTATGGGTGTGGTTTTAGGAGATGTGTGAAAGTGTAGTGTATAAGTGTAGTGTGTGTGTAAGTCAGCCCTCACTGCGACCAGTGCCACCTGTAGGCGGTCCTAAGGCCAAAGAGTCCTATAGGAATTTATCCTTTAAACTTCCACATTTGATTTCAACCCTCTAGGTGATTAGGGGCCTACAATCAAGTTTGTGGAGTTTGCAGGGAGTTAAGAAGTGGTTGAGTTTCTAAAGGGGTAGGTTCCATCTCTAGTCCTCTAAGATAGTCAAAGGAAAAGCCTAAGGCTAGATCCTAAGTACTAAAGAGAGAAGAGAAGACCTCATCAAAAATGAGGTCAACACGGATCTATGAAAATAAACTAATTTAAGCTTTTCAAACTTGAAATAGCTTATACACCCATGGATTTGATCATAAAAAATCAAAATTTTCCTCAAACTTTCAATTTTTCTTGGTGAGAGCAAAATCCATGGTAAAAATAAAAAATAATTAGTTTAGAATGTAAATCTGACCCCGAGATGAAGAAATCAGGAGATTTCAAGCCCAAAAACTTGAAAATCCAGCTCTAAATGGGATCTCTAGGTGGTATTTTCGCAAAACTACTGTGAAGAAGGAAGCTTAGGCGTCAAAAAAGGCGTTGGGGGGGGTTAAGAAGATGAGTTTTCAGGTTCAGGCCGAACCGGCGCCGAATTCTGGTGCCTAGGCGCCAGACTCGCCTTTCCAAAAATTTGATTTAAATTAAATATTTTCCACCAAATCTTATCAAATTTGACTCCTAATTACTCTTATGAGAGTATTTATCCATTTTATATCCTCCAAATATTTTTACAATCAATTTAAAATGATAGCATAGATCCACATAAATGTATCCAAATTCTTCACTTCAAAATCCTAATATCCAGTCCAAAATTAACAATCTTCAGTACAAGACTTGTATCAAGGTTCATCATTTTATAAATAACACAAACAATCAACAAAGCAAATATTCAAATCCAACAACACAAATTGAGCAATTTAAGCAAATACACACATTAGATATTCAAAACACTAAAACAAGACTCAATCAAACCTAAAACACATATAGAATCTATTTAACACCGATCTTCAATTTCCATCTCTTTCGCAATGAAGTTCGCTAGGACCGAAGGGATAGAACAATAACGCCCTTGGAAATTCCAAAGCCGTCTTTTCATCAATCTACTTGTTCTTCGCGTACATTTCTACTCGAGCGTCTTGATAGGCAGCCAAGTGATCAGATTGAAGTTTGGTTTGCCATTCCAAGTGTTCGTATTGGTGATACATCTCATGGAGACGATTACCAATAATTTGAAGTTCCGCTTCAATCTTATCCATTCGACTAAACAACTTCTCCAAACTTATAGCAATAAAACCATTAAAATAAGGCTGAGGATCTTTAGAAGATTTGTCTCTTACCTCATTTCCATGATTTCCTGTATCCATGGCCTCCAAATCCTTCCTAACTCCTCCAAAATTAATTGCTCTGGTCGAAATTAGTGTGTCTATGGGATTAGGGAGGAAAAATAGGCTATAAATAAAGAGATTTCGTGTGAAAAACTGAAGAAATTTGGTTTTTCCATAATCTGTAACCGCGGCGCTTAGGCACCGGAATCTGGTGCCTAGGCGCCAGATCATCTATATACCAGTAATTCTGGCGCTTAGGCTCCAACTTTTGGCGCCTAGGCGCCGGAACCTCGATCGACTCTGATTCGCCTATCATCAAATTTTGCAAAGTTTCAGTCATAAAAATAGGTCTAATAAACGAATATGATCAACACACAAATACAATTACGAAAAATTCAAATCACAAAAAATCACAAACGAATGTTAACTTGATCTTCTTTTTACTCACATTTTACATGGAGTGGTCCAAGTCCAACTTCTATATACTTTAAGAAAATATTTAGCTTAAGCCAATACAGACTTGTTAGCTATTTATTTCTAGAAGTTATATACAAATTCAATCATGACCAAGGCATAACCTTACAACAATAATTAAACTCAAACTAATAAATATGGGTTGCCTCCCACAAAGCGCTTGGTTTAACGTCGTCAGCCCGACCTAATTAATTAAATTAATCGAGTAGACTCAGCTCATAAGTCTCTTTCTAATTTAATTTCATTTTTCCCATATAAGGCTTTAGTATTAATCCGTTAACTTTAAATATCTTTCCAGTTTTTGGATCTTTAATATCCACAGCTTCATAAGGGTATACTTTCTCAATTATAAACGGTCCCATCCATTTAGATTTTAATTTTCCAGGGAAAAGTTTTAAACGAGCACTGAATAATAATACTTCTTGTCCAGGCTCGAATATTTTCTTTGAAATTATTTTGCCATGTAATTTCTTCATTCTTTCCTTATAAATTCTTGCATTTTCATAAGACTCATTTCTTATCTCTTCCATTTCATTTAGTTGTAATAATCGTTTTTCTCCTACAGTATTTAAATTATAATTGAACTCTTTTATCGCCCAATAAGCTTTATGCTCCAGTTCAATAGGCAAGTGATAATGTTTACCATAAATTAACCGATAAGGTGACATTCCGATAGGTGTTTTATAAGCTGTTCTATAAGCCCATAATGCAGAATCAATTCTATCAACCCAGTCAGTTCTATTAGGATTAACAGTCTTTTCCAATATTCTTTTAATTTCTCTATTTGATACTTCAGCCATTTCACTTGTTTGAGGATGATAAGCAGTTGTAATTCTAGGCTTAATTCTGAATTTTTCCAGCAATGATTAAATTCTTATATTTCTGAAATGACTTCCCCCATCTGTGATAATTATCCTAGGCGTTTCAAATCTTGTAAAAATCATTTTTTTTTAAATTTCGAAACACTTTTGGAATCACAGTTCGGTAAAGCTACAGCTACGATCCACTTTGAAACATAATCAACTGCTAATAAAATATAAATCTTTCCAGATGATGGTACGAAAGGTCCCATAAAGTCTAAACCCCATACATCAAAAATTTTGATTTCTAGTATAAAATTTAGAGGCATTTCATATTTTCTGGATATATTTCCCATTCTTTGACATCGTTCACAAGTTTTCACATAATGTTCAACATTTTAAATAAAGTAGGCCAATAAAATCCAGAATTTAAAATTTTAAATACAGTTTTATCCACTCCAAAGTGTCCTCCAAATTCAGAATCGTGACATTTTTTAATAATAGCAAAAGTTTCTTCATAAGGTACACATCTTCGAATAACGGAATCTCTTCCTATTTTAAATAAATGAGGATCTTCCCAAATATATGATTTACAATCATTCTTGAATTTCTTGATATATTTACTATTCATCCCATATGGTAAAATATTGCTAACCAAATAGTTAACTATATCTGCATACCGTGGTATTGTAATCCTTGAATGACAAATAATTGCTCATCCGGGAATTTCTCATTTATATTTTCTTCATAAATCTTCTTATTATTGTTTTTTATTCTTGATAAATGATCAACAATTTGGTTGTCAGTCCCTCTTCTGTTCACAATTTCAAAATCGAATTCTTGCAAAAGTAAAACCCATCTGATCAATCTAGGTTTAGCATCCTTTTTAGATATTAAATACTTAATAGCAGAATGATCAGTATGTACGATACATTTTGTTCCAAGAAGATATAGTCTAAATTTATCAAAGGCATATATTATTGCTAATAGCACTTTTTCAGTAGTAGTGTAATTTATTTGAGTTTCATTAAGAGTTTTGCTATCATAGTATATAACTTTGAAAATCTTATCATATTTTTGTCCTAATACAGCTTCGATTGCATAATCACTTGCATCACACATTAATTCAAAAGGTTTATTCCAATTAAGTGCAACAATGACAGGTACAGTGATTAACATTTCTTTCAAAATATTGAACACATTGAAATAATCTTCATTAAATTCAAATTTAGCTTCTTTTTCCAAAAAGTGGCAAAGAGGTTTAACAATTTTAGAAAAATCCTTTATATATCTCCTATAAAATCCAGCATGACCCAAAAAACTTCTTACATCAGTAACGGTAGTAGGTGGTTGTAGTTCAACAATAATTTTCACTTTTGCTTGATCAACTTCCATCCCTATTTGTTAAACTTTATGTCCAAGTACAATGCCTTCTGTGACCATAAATTGACATTTTTCCCAGTTTATAACTAAATTTTTTTCTTCACATATCTTCAAAATTTTCGTTATATTTTTCAAGCAAGATTCAAAAGACGTTCCAAAAATGAAAAATCATTCATGAATATTAACCAAATCACAGAATATTGACATCATACATCTTTGAAAAGTTGCAGGTGCATTGCATAAACCGAAATACATTTTTCTAAAGGCAAATGTTCCATAAAGATTAATAAATGTTGTCTTTTCTTAATCCTCAGGAGCAACAAATAATTGATGAAAACCAGAATATCCATCCAGAAAACAGAAATATGAGTGTCCAGTAAGTTTATCCAACATTTGATCTAAGAAAGGTAAAGGAAAATGATCCTTTCTAGTGGCGTTGCTTAATTTTCGATAATCAATGCAAATTCGCCATCCAAGAATCCTGTCTTGTTGGGATTAATTCATTTTTTTCATTAACAATGACAGTTACTCCTCCTTTCTTTGGAACACAATGAATAGGACTTACCCATTGGTTATCCGAAATAGGATAAATAATTCCAGCATCCAACCATTTCAAAATCTCTTTCTTAACAACCTCTTTCATAATTGGATTTAATCTTCCTTGAGGTTCAATAGTGGGTTTACAATTTTCTTCCATTAAAATCCTATGCATACATATTGAAGGGCTTATTCCTTTTATATCTGCAATAGTCCAACCAAAAGCTTTCTTATAATTCTTCAGAACTCTAATTAATTTTTCTTCTTGATATTTACTTAATTCTGAAGATATAATTACAGGTAAAGTTAATGAATCTCCAAGAAATGCATACTTTAAATGTGCAGGTAACATTTTTAATTCTAGTTCAGGGGTTTTTTCAATTGAGGGTAATAATATCTCATTTGTAGTTGTGTCTAAAATTTCTCAATTTTCATGAATATAATGAGCTTCTTCAGATGAATTTTCTTCATTTAATGACTCATCATATAACATAGATTCTTTATCTTTATCATAAAAAATGACCTTACATCTTTTTTGGTAATGTTTTTCAATCATATAATAAAAAATATCCATCCGATAGCATTTTTCTTCTTCAGATACCTCATCGATTTCGTAACATCGAATGTTATCTCTTGATCATTAACTCTCATTGTTAATTCTCCTTTTTGCACATCAATCATAGCTCGACCAGTAGCTATAAAGGTCTTCCTAAAATGATAAGTATTTCTTTATCTTCTTCCATATCTAGAACAATGAAATCTACAGGGAATATAACTTTATCTACCTTAACAAGAACATCCTCTATAACTCCCTTAAGATAAGTGATCGATCGATCAGCTAACTGAAGAGTTACAATGGTAGGAGAGATCTCTCCTAAATCTAACCTTCGAAAGATTGAAAATGGCATGAGATTAATACTAGATCCTAAATCACATAAGGCTTTTCCACGGAATTTTTCTCTAATAGCACATGGTATAGTAAAACTTCCAGGATCTTTAAGTTTCTGAGATAATTTCTTCTGAATTATTGCACTACATTCTTCACTTAGTGCAACAGTTTCATAAGCTTCAAATTTTCTCTTCTTACTTAAAATATCCTTCATAAATTTTGCATAGCTTGTCATTTGCTCCAAAGCTTCAGCAAAAGGAATGTTGATGGTAAGTTTCTTCAAAATTTCAAAGAACTTAGAAAATTGATGGTCAAGCTTTTGTTGTTTAAGTCTTTGAGGAAAAGGTGGTGGTGGTCTTTCAACTTCCACTTCAGCAGGTACAACAGTATGATCTTTACTTGGAGAAAGGGTATCTTCAGGTTTTTCAATCTCTTCAACTTCATTCTCTTTTTCAATCTCATTTCGTGTTTTCTCTTTTAATTCCTTCCCACTTCTAAGTTGTACAGCTTTTGCTTGTTCATGTTCTTTACTAGATCCTTTAGGATTAATTTCGTCATTGCTAGGCAGTGTTCCTTGATGTCTGTAATTAATGAAATTAGCAATTTGAACCATCTGATTCTCAATATTAAGAATAACAGAGTTTTGACTTTGTAACTGATTGGTAAGTTGCAAGATCAATTCTTCTACAGACAACTTTTTCTGCTGATTGTTATAACTAGGAGGATAAGTTGGTCTATAGTTTGAATTTTCTTGATTGTTTTAATTTGGATTGGTTTGATTTCCATTACTCCAATTAAAATTAGGATGATTTTTCCAACCAAGATTATAAAAATTAGATTAAGGATTATTAGTTTTAGTAGCAATAGCTTGCAAAGTTTCCATTATTTAAGAATCATCAAAATTTGCAGCATTTTCTTTATTCACATGCGATATATTAATAGAAAAATTATCTAATTTCTTAGATATCGCAGCCACATAAGAAGCTAAAATAGAAAAGGCTTCATTATCGTCAATATTGGCCATTCTTTTAGGATTAACCCTTTCAGAAGGCCATTGAAATTTTTTGTTAGCCATTTCTTCAATTAAGGTGTAGGCTTCTTCAAATGTCTTAGCCAATAAAGCACCACCAGCAGAAGCATCAATAAATGATCTAAGTGATTCAATAAGTCCATCACAAAATGTTTAAATGATTAACCAATCTGGTAAAGCATGATGAGGACATTTTCTTAATAGTTCTTTAAATCTTTTTGAAGCTTCATAAATCGTTTCTCCATCAAATTGTGTAAATGAAGTAATATCATTTCTCAATTTAATAGTTTTAGAAGGAGAAAAATATTTAGTAAGGAATTTTTGTGTCATATCTGCCCGTGTTTTAATAGAATAAGTTGCTAATGAATTAAGCCACATCTTTGCTTTATCTTTTAAGAAAAATGGAAAGAGTCTAAGCCTAATTGCATCATCAGAAACATTATTATATTTAAAGGTAGCACAAAGTTCTAAAAAACTAGTAAGGTGTAAATTTGGATCCTCATTAGGTATTCCTCCAAATTGATTATTTTGAACCATTTGAATAATAGAATGTTTAAGCTCAAAGGAATTAGCATCTACAGCTGGAATTTGAATACTATCATGAAGTTCATCAGCTGTAGGGTTTGCATATTCCCTTAATGGTTTATAAATATTTTGTTCTTTAATTTCAATTGTATTTTGATTATTTTTATGTAAGTTAGCCATTTTTTTATGTTTTGAAATTTGTTTTCCTTTTTTAATTCTTTTAATTGTTCTTTCTAATTCAGAATCAAAAGTTAGTAATCCTTTAGATCCAGAACTACGCATAAAAATTTAAAGATAATTTTTTTTTATGTTTTGTTTAAATTTTTGTTGTCTTTTTACTTTTTATTTATTTTTTTAATTTTTTTTTGCTTTTACTCTTTATTTTATCTTATCCCCGGGAACGACGCCAAAAACTTGATGCGATGCGACTTTAAATATGCTTTAAATTACAAGAATTTGATACCACTTTTTAGAAAATTTAATTCCTGACAAATGGCTTCAAAAACTTGATGTGTGAGGTTTACTTTTATTATTTTATTAGATTTAATTATTGTAAAAGTGACAATTTTAAATGCAAATATATGTATCGTTTAAGTAATACAAGGCTTTATTGGAGTCCTAATTATCGATCCCACATGGATAATAAAAATTAAAAATATATAAGTAATATTTTGAAATTTTCTTATGCAAATTATATATACTTTTTTTATATATATTCAAATTTAATTAACCAATAACTTTTACTAAAAGAAAGTAAGCAATAAGCAGGAAAGTAAAGTAAACAGTAATTAAAATTCAATGCAATTATAAAAACGACTTTCTCCTTTTTTCAACTAATCCAAGAATTATAGATTAATTATCTTTTGTAGGGAATTAAGATTATAGCAACATGTCAAAAAGAAGCATTACTATTCTTTACCCTTTGGTTCAGGTGCAAAGAACATTGACTAATCTATAGTTAGACTCAGGATGTGTTATTAGTAGAATGGGTTAATCTAGGCTCACACTACTAGATGTCCAGGGGTGGCTATGGTCAGCCTTACCAGTGACCCTTGTTGACCTCATTTTTGATGAGGTCTTCTCTTCTTCTTTTTAGTGTTTAGGATCTAGCCTTAGGCTTTTCCTTTGACTATCTTAGAGGACTAGAATTGGGACCCACCTTTTAGAAATTCAAACCACTTCTTAACTCCCCGCAAACTCCACAAACTTGATCGTAGACCCCTAATCACCTAGAGCGTTGAAATCAAATGTGGAAGTTTAAAGGATGAGTTCCTATAAGACTCTTTGGCCTTAGATCGCCTCAGGTGGCTCGGTCCAGTGAAGGCCGACTTACACACACTACACTTATACACTACACCTACACACTACACTTCCACATACCTCCTAAAATCACACCCATACCTAACTCGACCTCCCGACTCATGTAAGTGATCCACATGGATGGTCCTTAACCCCTAAGCCCTTGCGCTAAGAGTTAGGAACAACATAGATGAATGCCTCAAACGAGTCCCTTCATGGCTCATGTGGGCTTGATATGGCTTCATGGCTCAACCAAAATGATTTCTTTCCACTTAAATTCACCCAATCTTCAATTTCCCAAATTTTCGATTTTTGACCCGCGGGACCCTACACCCGCTAGCCTACCCAAAACCTCGAAATTACCCAAATTTCTCAAAAATTTCCAAATTACCTAAAATTCTCCAAAATCAATCCCAAACATTTCCACATCACTTAAACTGATCATCCATACCCAAAAATACCAAAAATTCCAAGAAATCCTCCCAATACCCTCCAAATACCCAAAATACCCCTCTTGGCCTAAAAATCCAAAAATTCAGAAAATTCCCAGAAAATTCCAGAAAATCCCAAATATTCCCAATTTCATTTTGTCCAACTACACCATGGGCCAATTTTGTCAATTTACCCTACTTTTGTTAAAACCCCCAATTTGACCCATTTTAACCCTAAGTGAACCCAATGTCAAACCAAACCTACCCAATTGACCCCAATTTTGGTCCAGTTCAATTCTAAACTTCAATTCAATATCCCCAATACCAATCTAGACCAAATCCAAGTCCAATTGGATTGACATTTGGATCCAATCTCACTTTTAGCCTTAAAGCCCGATTTGGACCCATAACCTAAACCTAACCCAAACTCACCCAACTCAATTCCAATTAACCCCAAATCTTTTCTAAATCTTCCTTAACATTCCCACAAACAAAATACTAACATGATTTGCCCAAAATTTGGACCCAAACCCCACTCAAACTCAACCCAAAGTTAAAAGGCCCTATTTTGACCTAAACCCAAACCTAACCCAAATGAGCCCAAACCCCAAAATCAAAGCCCAACCAAAGTCAAAACCTCTTTGAAACACTCCCATAAACATTTCTCAACATTGATTTTATATCAATTTCAACCCTAGCCCAACATTAGCCCAACTTGGCCCACTTGGACCTACAAAGGCCCACTTACCAAATAAACCCAAATTCAAACCAATTCAACTCCAAATCACATCAAATTGATTCCAAGCCCTTCATAGAACATCCCTAAACCAATTATGACATTTATTTGACAAAGTTCTTCAAAAAATTTTTATCCAAATGCCCTTCCTAAAATCAAAAGCCCATTTCCCTTAAACTTTCCTAAAAGCCCACTTCACCACATCCAAAGGCCCAAAATCTACCCTAAAGCCCACATGACATCTCCATTTGTCATCCACTTAATTAAATCCATTACCTAAATCCTAAATTCACCATCAAATTATTCCAAATCAAGTTTCATACAAATTTCCATCAAATTACCAAAAATTCTTAAAACCCATTTTCATGAAATCGACCAAACCTTTTCCCAAGCCAAAGGTGAGCCATGCAAGCCATGGACAAGCCACATGAAGCCATGAAAGGCTTCGACATGTGATCAAGCCATTAATGGCAAAAGGAGGGGCCCCTTTCCTAATCCTCCTTAACCCCTTTTTTACCTTAAGCATGTCACACACTAAACCATGCTTAGCCACCTCATCATGGATGGAGACCACACCACTCTCCCTTGGGCCGACCCAACCGATCCTCTCGGCCCCAAAATCAGGCCATGGGGAGGTGCACCCAACCCAAATCAATGGGTTGACCAAATTAAGGCCAAAATGACCCCCTCTCCATTCCATTTTAATTCAAACACTTTACACATGTCCAAGCCCGATCGACTTCACCATTGCCAAGCCCCGACCCCCCGGTCAAGATGGTGACCCATGCTCGCCGGCCGCCCGCCCGGATCGCCGGAAAACACCACACCCGAGAGCATCATGTGAGCCCAAGCTTGGAATTCTCATCCGCCGAGTTGCCCCATGCCCAATGGCCACCATGGCCGTTCTTCTCCTCACCGGAGCAAGCTCGATCCCATGCCTCAACTCCCCGCGGAGGCCCTCCACCCTCTCCTATTTAAACTCCACCCCTCTCGGCCATGAGAGGAGCCGAGCACAAACCTTGCCGAAACTCCGCCAAAATTGTTCCGACCCTTCTCCACCCTTAGAGCGGTTGATCCCCAGAGTGTCAATTTGCCCTAATCCCCACCGATAAAATCCAATTTCCCAACCGAAATTCCACCCAAAACCAGGACACTTCTCCACGGTGAGCCAATTCCCAAATCGATTGGTTCTACACCTTCACCGGACCAAGGGAAGGTGTCCATCGACAAAAGCCCCATCTCCGGAGCCACCCAGGTTGCTCCAGACCTCCAAGCTTTGTGGATCGGGCTTGGTCGAAATCACATCCGGACAATTCACTGCACCGGGAGACTTCATCCGGAGCTTCGCTGGGATCCAATCGAAGGTGCAACAACTCTCGATTGAAGCCACACTTCTCCGAGCAAAGGTATGAGCTAATTCTTTATCCCGAGCTTCGGAGATTCTCCATTTCAAATGCCTTAATTTCAATGCATGTTAACCGTATAGATGTGTTCGTCTCTTCGAGACGAATCCATAGAGCATAAGAACATGAAAATCCATCGAGTATCGAGTGAGATCTTAGGGATTTAGTGTAGACGGCTCTCGGGTGAGGACGCTCGGGGACGATGAACGGATGCCGTCCATTCAATACACGCGCGGACGAACGGCTCAGATGGCGTCCGACCAGGAGACGGTACAAGAACCGCGGGGCCCGGGCTGCTGACTCAGGTGGCGGCGTCGAATGGGAGCGCGACGCGTGTGCGTTCGGAGTAGTGAGATATTAAATTTTAAAGCCCTAGGGTAATTTTAAAATTAAAAAAATGTATTTTCTAGCATTTTCACTAAAATAATTATAATAAATCATAGAAAAATCAGAAAATTACAAAATTTGCTTCTCTGGTTTCCTTGATATCGGGGAGATTTTTGAAAAATATTAAATTCATTTTTCAACATTTATTTTATTTTTAAATTAATTAACACTCCAAAACTTAAAATAATTATAATAAAAATAATATAACTCAAAAAATCACCAAAATTGGTCCAAGTGGTTCTCTGGTCATTAGGAATGTCTCCTAATTTTCTTAAGGACAGAAACTTTCCCTTGGTCATGTTATTAAATTTTCCTTGGAAATCTCTATTTTCTACCAAAAATAATTATATAAAAAAATTAAATACAGAAAAATCACATTCTCTCCTCTCATGTCTTTATTGACATATGAGTGAAGTCACATAAAAATTTCAAGTTCATTTGAGTTCAATTTAGTGAGTTATGAAATTATTAAGCTTAAAGAGTAAAGTGGTAATTAAAATTTTAATCCTTAATTAAATTTTTTAGGTTTAATAAAAAATTAACAAGTAAAATATTTGATCCTAATCTGATTTGGATGATTGAAATTCAAATAATTAAAGGGTAGAAACCCATAAAACAATTTTAAAATAATTAAACCTTAATTAAATAATTGATTAAATTTGGAAGAATAATAAAATTGGAATTATTAAAATAGGGATATTATTAGGAAGAGATTTATTCTTTAATTTAAAAATCCCTAAATTAATTATCTCATTAATATTCAATTCTTAATTAAAATGATAACTCAAATTTAAAATATTAAAAGACTTAATCATTAAACTAAAATTAAATTATTAAACTCTTTTAAAAAATTCAATTAAAATTAAAAAATAAAATTAAATTAAAATTAAATTAAATAAAATAAATTAAATTAAATTAAATAATTAAATTAAATTAAATTAAATTAATTAAATTAAATTGAATAATTAAATTAAACTAAATAAAATTAAATAAATTGAATTAAATTGAATAATTAAATTAAATTAAATTAAATTAAATAAATTAAATTAAATTGAATAATTAAATTAAATTAAATTAAATTAAATTAAATTAAATCAAATTAAATTAAAATTAAATCAAATCAAATTAAATTGAACTATATTAAATTAAATTAAATTAAATTAAATTAAATTAAATTAAATTAAATTAAATTAAATTAAATTAAATTAAATTAAATATAACATCAACTAAGACATAAAGAATTCAAAATAAATCTAAAATAACTTGAACACTATTCCAAATTTAAACTCATTAATGGAAATTAAACTAAATCACAAACCATTCAACACCAATTTACCCTTAAAAGCTTTAGTTATCATAACTCCTAAATAGGACATTAAATGAAATGTTACTTCACTTATAGGATATTCAAATGTCCTAGTTCACTGAGTAAGTTAACAAAGCTTGAATCCCTGGACGATTAATTCATTTATATAATCGAATTCATTTGGACTTAAAACAATTCTAGAAATATTGAAAAGATGTTTAAGATTTGTCTTAAGCACTTCCTCGATATGATAGGATGTTCATAAGAACAACTGAATTTAATTGTTCTTTGATGAAGAAAATTGTCTTCAAACCAAAACACAAGGAACTTAGACGCCATAGGAAATGACTAGCTATAGGATTAGGAATTTGGTAGAAAACCATAACCTTTCCCTTAGCTTTACCTAGGAACTTGCTTAAATATTCTAATTGTGTTTTAAGTGTAGCTTGGGATGACGGGAAGACCCTCCGAGTACGCTTTTATTTTATTGCAATTTACTTTCCTGCAATTTACATTATTGCAATTTACTTTTTGCAAATGCACTTTACTTTTCTTGCATGATAAGACAATTGTTGCATGAAAACCCACACCTTTAGGATAGCTCCTAAAACTGAAACCAAAACTAAGTTAAAAGTCATTGCAAGATAAAATTCACCGCCACAACATTTCAAAATATAAAACAACTCAAAATTTAATCACAAACATAACACAAAACTATAATTGCAACTAAATTAAAATGTCCTGTTGGATGATCGGGAATACCTTGGATGATGTAACCTACGTGTTGCTAACGGGATTTCCCACGGTCTAAATGAAAGTGTGGAACTCATTCAGTTGAGTTTAGCAAATTCATCTGGACTAAGTGAATCCGATAAAAATAATGATGCCGGAAGGATGGAACCGTGGGATCTTAACCGGTGTCGTTATAATCAACTTTAAGATTTATTTTAATCAAAACATAAAAAAACACTTGGAAAATTAAGACTTCTCTAAACCAAAACACTTTTCTCATCTCCTGATTTATGATTTCTAAAACTAAACCTCTGCAATAATAAGGAGCTCGGAGCATGGTGGGCAAGCACGGCCATCGTCGTCAAGCAAAACTTGAACCTACTTCAACGAGAACTTTCCTAGAATTAAATAACCAAGCCATAGGATTTCGAGGTAGTTTGCCTAGTGCAACGTAAATCCTCAACCTTTTGTTAGGCATTTGCATGATCGGGTCATGTAAATTAAGCCCTAACCGGTTTTAGGATTCCGAGGTAGTCGTTCGATACGACATAAACCCTCACATCTTCGAGGCTATTTGTATGATTCTATCATATAAATATAAGTCCTAATTAACTAAAATTGGCAAGATCAAAACATTTAAATAAATATTAGGACTTCCCTAAATCCAAGCCAAACAATAGGATAGTCGGAAATTACCGAAGTTTAATTCGAATCCGTGATTTCTCCTACCTTTCTTCCTTTGGATTCACAAAACAAAATGTTCCAAGTTTGATCCATTCCCTATCGAAATTCCAAAATTCAATCCTCGAAAACTTAAACTTTGAAATTCTCGAGAACAGAATTATTGATTATTATCGAGAGTTTTCTTAGGTGATTCCCGTCACTTAAGATGTAATTAACTATGGGGCTTGCCCTTATAGGGAATTTTGAAGAACCTGGGTAATATAAACCCCGTTTAATGTTTTCATATTAAGCAGTGGAATTTTGTCGGCTTATAAAATTGGTTCGCGTACCAAACGGATGTCATATATCTTCTAGTTTATTTAATCGAGCCCCACCGTCGTAGCAGTGTCTCATCCTTAGGGATAGATACACGGCTTGTGGTGCGGTGCTCATTTATATAAACTATTTCGGGACGTGAGATCGGTTTAATCTCATATCTTAAAACCTTCAAATTTAAAATTATTTTCAAAATCAAATACTACTTTTCAAATTATTTATTTTAATTAAATTAAAAATTCGCCGACAGATTTCGTTAGGCGACCCCTCTTCAAAATAAAACACAACCTAAAAATATGCCGACAGATTTCCGGCGACTCACGTGGGAAAATTCCTCTCTCCATTTTAATCAAATAATTCCGCTTTCAAAATCCAGTAGTGTATCCATGTCCTTAATGGGTCAAACTACCCTTCTTTCCGTTGGAATACTATGTTCATTTCTATCTTGAATAAGTATAGCCAACATTCTCTCGGATTTAGGAGCCACCGTTTAGACACCCCTAAACAGAGAGTTTCCGAGATCCTTTTACCTCATTTTCGAGGTGGGGTGGATCCCCAATAAAGTGTTAGTTTAGGAGTAATCCTTCGAGTCGAGAAGTCTTGCTTAAGACTTTCTTTTCCTTTCCAACTCCAAATCTGATTCCTTACCTTCTCTACACCTTTGAACATTCCGTTCTACATAAACAAACTCTCTAATAAGTAACTCTTTTAACAAATGATTCCCTCTTATAAATACATGAACAAGAATGAGTTCGGACTCTTTTCAATTCCTTTCTTTTCGTCCTAAAGAAAAGAAGCATAACTCGGGACCGACAACCGAATCTACCCCGCGAAATGGAAGCCCCGAAACCGATTTTCTCCTTCACCAACGGACCGGACTTCGCCGTCTATAAGGATGAGCCGCCCGACAATGGGATCATCCGATTTGGACGAGGATTTGAAAACACGAACGTCAAGGTCACCGACGTCTCCCTCTTTGCACCGACGAACAAGGTATCCGAAGCCGAGGAGCCACCGCTCGAGTTCAACCTTAGGTCGACCCAAGAGTTTCCTCCCCCGCAAAGGATCCCGACTAGGAGGAGTACCGCCGTCCGCAGGAGGACCGTTCTTACTACCCCCACCGGTCTAGTTGTTTCGCACCTACCCCGACTTCGCCAAATCAAAGGGGAAAGAAATCCGAATTATGGTAAACCCGTCACCGTGGGGGTACAGATCTTCCGTAAGACCTTCTCGTTTTCGAAATCGGGTCCGGCTTAAAGATTCCGTCACCGACAAGGACCCAAAGAAGAAACAAGTAGAAGGATCGCCGGAGAAGCCAAAGCCGCCGAAATCGCTTTCCGGAGGAAATTCCGTAGCCGCCAAGATATACACCGCTACCGTAATATACACCACCGCCCGACTACATACCACTTTTGAGAGGAAGCGTGTTCCATCCCCTCTCCGCCGCAGAGGACGAGGAGAATGTTCGTAAGATTGTCGCCACATTACCTCGGCCCGCATACTACAACGATAGCTCGCAAGAAAAGAACTAGAACTACGCCGTTTGCTCGACCGCAAACTTTGGTAGAAAAGTTAGCAAGGAAGGAAAACCGCCCCGTATCGGAGATTCTACGAAGGATAGGGCGGGTGCCGGCCAAATCCCGTCTCGGGCCCCGAGTAGAGCCCGCCATCATGACGAAAAGCCAAGCAAGAGAATGAAGGCTAGCTCCGCCCGTCGTAGTCTCGTGACTACAGATTAGGGAGGATACCACCTTCCAAAGCATTTGGCCGACGCACCATCCGGTCCTAGACCTTCCGCCGCTAGAAGGATGGTGTGGCGTCCCACTCACCGGGCAACTGAGATCGAAACAACAGGCCGAGAAAGAGAGTCTCGCCAGAGGCTCGAATCCGAAGAAAGTGCTACCGCGATAAAGGGGACTCGTGAAAAAGGGACCCGCAGCCTATCGCATGACAACCGCAAAGACACATGTAAAGCTCCGCTAGAAGATGCCATGGAAAAGCCGAGAACCGATATCCGACGATTGGCAAAAGAAAGAGAAGAAAAGTTCGGAGATGAGATCGATTCATCGGAGTTCATGGACGACGAATATGCGAAATCAATATGGCCGAGACACGAGCTTCATCGCCTTCGCAAGGTGCTCCCGCAGCCGCGCAGAAGAGAGGAGCCGGAACCGATGAGGAGACAGCCTTCGAGAAAAGGACGACACGATCGCTCAAATGGCGAAAAGGATGGAAGAGATGGCCGTAGCTCCGGCCACTCTCCAGAGTCAAGTACAACCACATAGAGAAACACCCCCAGAGGTCATTCACATTGTAGACGGAGGAAAGGAGATTACATCCGTCAATGGGGATGACCAGCTGAAAAAGGATACGACACAAAGTATGATCCCTGAAAAGGATATCAAGAATTTGGTAGAACAGCAGGTGCGAGAAGCCTTAGCACAATCGAAGAACGGAACATCCATTCGGACGGGTAGACCTTACCCAGAAGAATTCGACGCTGTCCAATACCCGAAAGGCTTCGTACCACCTCTGTTCAAGACCTTCGACGGAACCGGAACCCCCGACAAGCATGTTGCACACTTTCGTGGCAGCTTGTTGCAATGCCGGCGGGAGCGATGCGTTACTCTTCCGACAGCTTCGTCGTAGTCCGTCGAGAATCGCCTTCGACCGGTATGCGGAATTACCCAATGGTTCGATGAAGACATTCTCGTAGCTAGAGAGCCTCTTCATCAAGCGATTTGCCGGAGCTCAGCACCACATCACTATAGGTGATTTAAGTGGTAGAGAAACAAAGGCCGAATGAAACTTTGGTGGATTACATACTTCGATGGAGAAATTTAAGTATGAAGTGTGAACCACAACCGCAAGAACAACATGCAGTCGGCATCTTGCTTAAAAGCATTCACGTGCTCGATAAGCACTTCTCCTCAAAGGGTTCACTATTAAGACTTTCGAGAAGTTGTTAAGCAAGGCCGGAAGCTTGCAAGAAGAGGCGAAGCAATTAAGTTTTGCCGACAAGACTGACAAGCGTAAGCCGGTGAAGACCTTCGAAAAGAAATCCGGATCATTGCAGCAGCTTGGTAAAGGCAAGCAACCGATGCAAATACCACCGTAACGGCCGCGAAGAACCACAACAGAATTACCAAGCAACCCCGGTCCAGATTATCGACCGTCTCCGCAAGATGAACAACCGCCTCGTCCGCAACGTACATTAAGGGAGCTTCGAGCAGAGAATATCCGTTCAAAAATGAAGCAAGACCGAAAATGTTCCGTAGCCTAATGAAGACTCCAGATTTCCAACGTCGTAACCTAAAAGACCGGAGGAAGTCAACAAGAACGGTGATCCCAACTTTTGCCCCTACCACCGGATGCTTCGGGCACAAGATGTAAGATTGCATTACCTTTAAAAGTTGGCTCAACGACAACCTTCGAAAGGAAATATAACAATCCCGAAGGAGTACATGAAGGAACCCCGTAAAGGAGGTTCCGTCAATGTTATCTCAACCGATCCCGTCATTCCGATAGATCCCTATGCAACCGAAGATTGAAGGACTACCGCTCGGACGAGGTCTTCGAAGAAGATTTTAGACAAGCATCCGAACCGCTTCGGTGCGAGCTTCAATTCGTAGTTCGAGACCCGTTAAACCAGTACTATCACTTACGATAGAAGAACCACCTCGACAGGAGACGATCGAAGAAAAGAAGAAAATCGACGAAGAAGAGGGGACCGAGACTCCTAAGGCTAGGCTAGGGGCTTCTTATCCTAGATAGTTGTTTCCGATTCTGGGGAGAAATCCCTCGAACCTCTCGATTTTGTATGATTATCCGCTTCACTTCGGTGGGATCATATAATGATAAGGGTGATGGCGTTGGCTACGTTTTGATCGTTTCTAACGATTACGTAACTAGCGACAATCCGGACATCGATTTCGATACCAACGACAATTCTCAAATCATACACAATCTCGACGATCAAAATGACAAAGAAGACATCCATCAAGGAGGCTACGAGAGTTCAACAAGCAACGGATCTATCTGTGAGTTTCGAGGAGCTCCAGTTACGATAGAGTTAGAGCCTTCAGATTTTGAAGATAATCCGGAAGAGCCCGTCATTCCGATTCAAAGAGGAGACACCGACAAGTTCAACACTAGATTCGAAGAAATTACGAAGTCAACTCGAGAAGTGGAAAAGTTCTACCTCCAAGAATGGGTCCAAAAGACAAAGGAAAGCGGTGGTTGTTCAAGAAGAACCAACCCTAGCAGAAGAAATACCCATTCGAGAAGAAGCCGAGACGCATGAGAACAAAGTGGACTACAACGTGCTAGCCCATCTTAGGAAACTACCGCCAAACCGAGCATTTACGATGCTCTCATCTTATCAAAGGAGATGAGAGAAGCTCGATCAAAGCCTTACTTCGATCCGAAATTCTGCTTAGCTCAAATGGCCGGAGATTCCTTAGATGAGGTTTGTTCGTTAAAGGAACAGACGAGGTGTTACCTTCACTGGACAATGACCTACTACTTGGGATGACAGATCACAACCGACCGTTGTACATTTCAGCTTACAATCGGGAAGTTTACGCTCTCCGCAGTATTGGTGGATCCAGGAGCATCAATCAATATAATGAGTCTTCGAACACTAAGCATACTTGGAAATCGATGCTCGCGAGCTCGAGGCCGACAAAATGTTATTAAGAGGATTCAACCGTAAAGGAGAAAGAGCCCTCGGTCAATAACGCTATTGATGAAGACCGGTGACTTAGCAAAGACAACCGCAAAATTTCACATAATCGATTCGAAACGTCGTTCAATGCTCTATCGGCCGACCATGGATACATGAAAATAGGATGGTACCATCATCTCGCACCAGCGTGCATCAAATACTACGATGGAGGGGAACAAGGCATCAAAGGCGACTTGCAACCATTCTCCGTACATGAGATTGGAATCCATGAAGATGCAGCTTATTATGCACCGCCAAAGAAAATGATCTTCTCCGCAGATACCGTAACAAATGAAGCAAAGAAAGTTCGAGACAACGAAGAACCTCGAGGTTCTAATCCAACAGCCACTCACCACTCCCTTACGGCGAGATGGTGAAGGTTTCTCCACAACTCGCATCCGAGGTCGAGGCCGGGGACGAGGTCGTGGTAGAGACGTTAGGACAGCTGGACGCAGGAAACCAGCCATCAATGTCGATCGGGAAGATAGTCTCGAAGAAGAAAAAGAAATCAAACAAGAAGCAGGCAATAAATCGAAGAAGCCGCAATTTAAGATCTCTCTCGAAGATGAGAAGAACGAAGACTACAAATCAATGTACGAGAAGATTAACCACTACGTACATACTATGACCCTGACCCCGATCCATTCTAATAAGATCGAGGGTATGGTGGTCAAAGAGGTACATAGCGGCGGTGCAAAGCCAATCAAATTCTACCGTGGCGCTTCTTCCTCCAAAACTGAAAATAATGTACAATTTGAAGATGTCACTTCATCAGAATTAATGGAATTACCTTTTGAGTGGTACTCTCCCTGCGTTCAAAATTTAATTCAACGTGGTTTCTTACCTCGACAATGGACAAAAGGCCAATCACAACATTTTGAAAAATTATGGAATAACTTCGGTCGTCCACCCAATTCAAAGTATGGACTCGGATTCGGCACAGTAGGATCAGTTGACGATACTGAATTTTGCTTGGTTGTCACTTGCGAATCTAATGAAAACTGCATGGAAACTACAGACGAACTCGAAGATTTACAAATTGGAGATGCTCCACCAGAATTCGAAGAAGAAATTAAATCTACAATAGATGAGTTAACGGAAGTTAACTTAGGTTCTAGCGAAGAGCCTAGACCTACCTTTGTTAGCTCCTTACTCAACAAAGAAGACTCCGAAGAAATAATCAAATTATTAATGGAATTTAAAGACTCGTTTTGCTTGGAATTATGACGAGATGCCGTGATTAGCTCCGTAGGTCGCAGCTCATAAGCTAGGAGTGGATCCCACTTCGTTCCAATCGACAAGGTCCCGTAAGAATGCGTCTAGAAATTGAACAACAAGTCATAGCCGAAGTTAAAAAGCTAATAGATGCTAAATTTGTCCGTGAAGAACAATACCCGACTTGGTTAGCCAATGTGGTGCCGCCGTAAATAAGAATGGTCGGATCGAATTTGTGTGGACTTCGGAGATTTAAACAAGGCATGTCTAAAGGATGAATTCCCTCTACCGATCCTGCAACTAATGATCGACATTGCTTCAACACATGAAATATTCTCATTCATGGATGGATCTTCATGGTACAACCGTATAAAAATGGCTCCGGAAGATGAAAAGCTTACAACGATTCGTAACGCCGATCGGAGTATTTTGCTACACAAGAATGCCATTCGGACCGAAGAACGCAGGAGCAACTTACCGTAGAGCAATGACAAGAATTTTTGATGATCTCATCCACAATCAAGTCGAATGCTACGTGGACGATGTGGTCATCAAAAGCAAAGTAAAGGAAAACCACTCGTATGATTCGAGAATTGTTTTCGAACGATTAAGACAATTTAACCTTAAGATGTATCCCTTAAAATGCGCCTTCGGCGTCACCTCCGGGAAATTCTTAGGATTCGTTGTCCGACATCGTGGAATTGAAATCGACCCGGAGAAGATTAAAGCTATCTTAGAAATGCCGCCTCCCAAAACCTTAAAACAACTACGATCTTTTCAAGGAAAGCTGGCATATCTTCGACGCTTTATCTCAAACCTGTCAGGTAGGTGTCAGCTTTCTCGGCACTAGTTAAAAAGGACGCCAAATTTATTTGGGAAGAGAAATGCCGAAGGCCTTCGAGGACATTAAACAATATTTAATGACACCTCCTCGTCTTAGCAGCCCCTAGCCTCAGTGTAGATCATCGATACTTTACACCGCGGCTTTAGACGACTCTCTCGAGCCCCGTTAGCCTGTGTCAATGATGAGGGTAAAGAAAATGCTCTTTACTACTTAAGCCGTCGTTTACTTCCGACGGAAGTAAGGTATCCCGCAATTGAAAAGCATTGTTTGGCCTCGATCTTCGCCGCTCAAAAGCTCGTGCACTACATGCTTTCTCATAAGGTCAACCTAATCTCGAAGTTTAATCCATCGCAATACTCGATGACTCGTCCAACACTTTCCTGCAGACTTGCCGTATGGTCAATGATATTATTGCAATTCGATATAACTTTCGTGCCTCTGCGTGCCGTGAAGGGACAAGTCTTAGCAGACTTTCTCGCAGCACACCCTTTGCCGGCAGAATCTCCTCTCAATGATGATTTGCCAGATGAACAAATAATGAACCTAGAAGACCCTGATGATCGACGTTGGGAATTATATTTCGACGGAGCATCTTCAGCACACAAAGACGAAGAATCGCAAGTGATAGTGCCCGGTAAGGCAGGAATCGGGCTAATCTTTATAACACCGGAGCGGGGAATGTTAAGATACTCCTACCACTCGACGTAACCGTGCACAAACAACGAGCGTAATACGAAGCCCTCATAACGGACCGGAATTAACTATTCAAATGGGGATAACGGACATCAACATCTACGGGGATTCACAGTTAATCATTCGAATAGACGCTGACAATACAGAATTTTTAAACCAAGACTCGAACAATACTTCCAAGATGCCATACAAATTGCTGGAATCGCATTCCAAATGTAACAATCTACAAAATTCCCGTAAAAGAGAATGCTTTAGCGAGATGCTTTAGCCCGTCTCGCAAAAGAATTTGCTCGTTTGCAAGATGAATCGCTGGAAGTGTCAGCTCACGGACGTCGAGTCCTATCACAGCTCGACATGTACACAATACACAAATCAGAAAAAGAAAAAGAAGCAAGCAAAGAAGTGACGTAAAAACACGAAGATCGGCGACAACCATCGATGGACTACCCGCAAACAGAAAGCTACCAGACGATAGGTCACTAGCCCATCGTATCAAGAAAAGAACTCGTCCTACGCATTAATAAACAATACATTATACGTAAGGTCTTTCGATCAAATGCGGCTAAGGTGCCTAAGCGGGTCCGAGGCCCGCGAAATTGTTAAAGAGGTGCATTCAGGACTCCGTGGCGCTCACTCACGGGTCCAAAGATGAAAATGAAAATTAAAAGACTAGGGTACTACTAGCCCTCGATGATGACCGACCGCATGAAAATCGCCAAGAGCCGTCACCAATGCCAAGTGCACGGAGTGGTTCTACACCAACCTCCAAATGTGCCGCACCCGACAACTGCGTCGCGGCCATTCGAATGTCGGGGCACAGTATATAGTGGGTCCAATAGAACCACCATCTTCAAAAGGACATCGTTTCATTCTTGCGGCTACAAATTACTTTTCCAAGTGCAGGCAGAGCTCCACTTGGAGAAGTGAAAGCACACCACGTGCTACAGCTTTTCAAGAACCAAGTTGCTCTACCGCTTCGGAGTGCCGCGCGAGATTATCTCGTATAATGGGTCGCATTCGAAGCACGCAAATCAATAATTTTGTCGTGAGACACGGAATCGACCGGCGATACTCAACAATTTACTACCCAAGAGCAAACGGCCTCGCCGAGGCTTTTAATAAAACTCTCGTTCAAATCTTAAAGAAAACCTTGGACGATAATAAGAGAAATTGGCACGAGAAATTGTTAGAAGCCTTATGGGCCTACCGGACAACCTTCGAACTCCTACTCAAGCTACACCTTACGTTCCGGTGTATGGGTCCGAGGCAAGTGTTACCTTTAGAGGTTCAGCTTCCTTCACTCGAATCGCAGCTGCAAACAAGATCACGACAGAAGAAAACGCCAAATTACGACTCGAAGAATTAGAAAACTTGAAGGGAAAAGACTTGCAGCGCAACGTAATTTAGAACTATACCAAGCTAAGATGGTTCAAGCCCATGACAAACCGGTCCGCCCAAGAACCTTCAAAGTTGGTGACTTAGTTCTCGTTCTCAAGAGACCTATTCTCGCACACCGCAAGATAGGAGGAAAATTCGAACCCACTTGGGAAGGACCGTTCGTGGTCAAGCAAGTATACTCGTGGAGGTTCCTACCAGCCTAGTGAATTGCCGGGAGAACGACATATGCTTCCGATCAACGGACGATACTTGAAAAAGTATTACGCTACCCGATGTTTCGAAGGAATGAATTCTTCATCCCTAAGAAACACGGGCGAAGTAATTACTTATGATTGGGTCCGAACCCAAAAATAATAAAATGTGTTAAAATAAATAAAGTCATGATAATATGTTTTCCTTGTTTTCTCTTCCAAATCAAAATCTATTCCCTGATCTTATCCTACTTCATTCCTGTTAAATTTGAAAATAAAAAAATATATATAAAAGAAATGCATCTTTAATAAACGTTTTCTTAATGTTCTTGTTCTTAAGTATGCCCCTCGATTCTTTTCCTTGTCTTTTCGCAGGAAATGTCGAACGGCAAGGTTGGTCGCAAACTTTAAGAATGGCGTAAGCCTCGCACTCGATGAAAAGAGGGTGAAAGATGGAGCGATAATCGAGCATCGACTCGGATTTCGCACCGACGAGCCTACAAGACGAGGAAAGTGACCGGGTCCCGCTAACCGAGAAGAACTACCCGGCGTACAAGGATGAAAGTGGGTGGCCCAAGCCACCAATCCAACAACAAGAAAAGAAAAGCAAACACCGAAGAAGATAAGAAAATGAAGTCCATAGTCGCTACAAGTGAGGGCAGTGCTTGTTAGCCGCCGCGCCTACAGAGATTCAAGAAGTGCGGAGAGCTACTCTCACAGCCACGCAACGAAGAAATAAGAATCGCCGTATCCGTAAGATGTTAACAAAACTAGCCGCGACCAGCGCGACGAGACAATTGCTAATGCCAAGACACACATTTCAAGGACACCGGTTCACCAGTAACCTCGAAGAAAGGAGGCCAGCTCCTAGGATAACAGAAAGAACCGTGGAAATCTCCGTAAGATCGAAGAAAGAAGGCTACCACGCCACCGGATAGAACCACCAATAATGCATGACCTTGTCGTGCAAGCAACCCCGGGGATGTCCCGACAGGCATCATCCCCGAGGAGCCGAGGTATGCAGTGGGAACGTGAAGGGATTGAACCATATATCCCACAATATGTCACAAGGCCTCGCCATCCGCAGATCATTCCGGAATACGAGCCGGAGAGGATGCAAAATGTTGAAAAGAAAACCTTCGAATACTTCAAGAGAATTAAAGGAAGAAGAATCAACATACTAGAGGGCCTCGAGCTACATACCGACGTATTCTCCGAGTATGAACAACAACAAATCGTGGATTGTATCCGGGATTTGAAGAGAATGGGCCGAGCAGGCCGCCTGAGGGAAAACACATACTCGAACCCCGGAGATGGATGCCGTGGAAAGGAAGAATCACAATACAATGCGGATGTCGCTACAACTTTGCTGAAGACAGAAAGGGAAACCCACCTGGGATACTCCGTCATGGGCAAGTAGATCCGATGCCATTAGTCATCGAGAGAATGGTAAAAAGATTGATAACATGGAGGGTACTGCCAGCAGATTGCATACCCAATAGCCGCATTATCAACATCTACAAACAGGGTGACCGCATACCCCCACATATAGATCACCACGACTTCGTCGACCTTTCGCACAGCCTCTTTCCCGAACGAGTGTAACATCATGTTCGGATCCGACCTCCGGATAGCAGTGCCCGGGTGAGTTCCGAGGGCCAGCAAAGATACCTTTACCGGTGGGTTCCGTCATGATACCGAAGGGCAACAGAGCAGATATCGCTAAGCATCGCATACCGTGAGTGCCAGTGGAGCGGATCTCGCTACTTTCGTGAGAATGGATGACAGGAAGACACCTTACCATTTCCAACCGTACCCGTAGCTAGAGAACCTCCGCCTTACGAGCCGTGAGTTACATGAGAAATATCACACCTCCAACGTACATCCAACTCGGCATCCTTGCCAAGGATGGCTTGGAAGGTGATGTTATTAACCATGTACCCCACTATTCGTACATGGATTTTTTGACAGATGCTTCTTTTGATGGATCGACAAAGATCATACACGAATCCGTTTCGAGTCTACATGGATTGTATGAGATATATTCCGCATCAAGTTGTATGATGTATTTTCAACATGATTGGAATGAAAGTGACCATGTCACATTTTTGGCCTTCACCGCTTTTGTGCAAATTGATCGGGAAACGCCATTAAAGTTAAATGAACTTCGAACAAAGAACGTAAAAGAAATTAAAAAAAAAGAATAAAAGAAAACTTTCTTTAAAAATCTAAAAATGACGAACACCAAATTCACATGAACATTAAATGAACGATAAAATAAAATTTGAATCATTAAAAGATAAACGAAATCAACATAAATGTTAAATCAAATTCTCAATCAAATTTCAAATTCAATCTTTCCAAATTCCAAATCAAATTTCAATCTTTTCAAATCACAAATCAAATTCTCAATCAAATTCCAAATCCACTCCCGATCAAGTTTCAAATTTGATCTTCCAAATTTCAAATCAAATCTTAAATCAAATTTCAATCGAGTTCAAACTCATCCTTCCAAATCTCAAATTCAATCTTTCCGCATTTCAAATCTCAATCAAATTCAAACTTTGGGTCGAGGATTTTACATCCAAGATCGCACTCGCTAGGATTCTTTCCTATCGCACCGAAATACATCAAATTCAAACTTTTGGGTCGAGGATTTTACATCCAAGATCGCACCGCTTTAGGATTCTTTTCCTATCGCACCGAAATACATCAAATTCAAACTTTTGGGTCGAGGATTTTACATCCAAGATCGCACCGCTTAGGATTCTTTTCCTATCAGCACCGAAATACATCAAATTCAAACTTTTGGGTCGAGGATTTTACATCCAAGACCGCATCGCTTTAGGATTCTTTTCCTATCGCACCGAAATACATCAAATTCAAACTTTTGGGTCGAGGATTTTACATCCAAGACCGCACCGCTTTAGGATTCTTTCCTATCGCACCGAAGTACATCAAATTCAACCTTTGGGTCGAGGATTTTATATCCAAGACCGCACCGCTTTAGGATTCTTTTCCTATTACACCGAAATACATCAAATTCAAACTTTTGGGTCGAGGATTTTACATCCAAGACCGCACCGCTTTAGGATTCTTTCCAATCGCACCGAAATACATCAAATTCAAACTTTTGGGTCGAGGATTTTACATCCAAGACCGCACCGCTTTAGGATTCTTTCCTATCTGCACCGAAGTACATCAAATTCAAACTTTTGGGTCGAGGATTTTACATCCAAGACTGCACCGCTTTAGGATTCTTTCCTATCGCACCGAAGTACATCAAATTCAAACTTTTGGGTCGAGGATTTTACATCCAAGACCGCACCGCTTTAGGATTCTTTCCTATCGCACCGAAATACATCAAATTCAAACTTTTGGGTCGAGGATTTTACATCCAAGACCGCACTCGCTTTAGGATTCTTTTCCTATTGCACCGAAATACATCAAATTCAAACTTTTGGGTCGAGGATTTTACATCCAAGACCGCACCGCTTTTAGGATTCTTTCCTATTGCACCTGAAGTACATCAAATTCAACCTTTTGGGTCGAGGATTTTATATCCAAGACCTGCACTCGCTTTATGATTCTTTTCCTATTGCACCGAAATACATCAAATTCAAACTTTTGGGTCGAGGATTTTACATCCAAGACCGCACTCGCTTTAGGATTCTTTCCTATTGCACCGAAATACATCAAATTCAAACTTTTGGGTCGAGGATTTTACATCCAAGACCGCACCGCTTTAGATTCTTTCCTATCGCACCGAAGTACATCAAATTCAAACTTTTGGGTCGAGGATTTTACATCCAAGACCGCACCGCTTTAGGATTCTTTCCTATCGCACCGAAGTACATCAAATTCAAACTTTCGGGTCGAGGATTTTACATCCAAGACCGCACCGCTTTAGGATTCTTTCCTATTGCACCGAAATACATCAAATTCAAACTTTTGGGTCGAGGATTTTACATCCAAGACCGCACCGCTTTAGGATTCTTTTCCTATCGTACCGAAATACATCAAATTCAAACCTTTTGGGTCGAGGATTTTACATCCAAGACCGCACCGCTTTAGGATTCTTTTCCTATTGCATCGAAATACATCAAAATCAAACTCTCGAGGTTAAGGATTTTACATCCAACACCGCATTACTCCGAGATCTCTTCTCATTGCAACGATTCAATCTAATCAATTCAATTTTCTTTCGAGGTCGAAGATGTTACATCTAAAACCTCGAATTCCAATTTTCATTTCAAATCAAATCCTTCAAATTAATTTCGACAAACTCCAATCTAAATCGAAACTCCAAATCGAAATCTAAACTCACACATCAAAACTTAAATTGAAACAAAATAAAATCTAAATCGAAATTCCCCGTGTCATGTGATTTGGGATTCACCTCCTTTTCCTTTCCCCGCCGAGAGTTCAGAATCTCCTGGCTTCGTAGATATACTTGCTACTCCCCAGCCGAAAACTCACCTATTTCATCCTAAGTTTGTCACTTGGACGTTTGTGTTGGTTTTGTTGATCGCTCTGGCCAACACCAATACGCGCGGTGTGCTCCGTCACCTCACCACACCTATTGGGGGTCCATTTGTTGACCTCATTTTTGATGAGGTCTTCTCTTCTTCTTTTTAGTGCTTAGGATCTAGCCTTAGCTTTTCCTTCGACTATCTTAGAGGACTAGAATCGGGACCCACCTTTTAGAAATTCAAACCACTTCTTAACTCCCCGCAAACTCCACAAACTCGACCGTAGACCCCTAATCACCTAGAGGGTTGAAATCAAATGTGGAAGTTTAAAGGATGAGTTCCTATAAGACTCTTTCGCCTTAGATCGCCCTGCGCGGCCCGGTCCAGTGAAGGGGCCGACTTACACACACTACACTTATACACTACACCTACACACTACACTTCCACATACCTCCTAAAACCACACCCATACCTAACTCGACCTCCCGACTCATGTAAGTGATCCACATGGATGGTCCTTAACCCCTAAGCCCTCGCTAAGAGGGTTAGGAACAACATAGATGAATGCCTCAAACGAGTCCCTTCATGGCTCATGTGGGCTTGATATGGCTTCATGGCTCAACCAAAATGATTTCTTTCCACTTAAATTCACCCAATCTCCAATTTCCCAAATTTTCAATTTTTGACCCACGGACCCTACACCCACTTAAATTCTACCCAAAACCCTCGAAATTACCCAAATTTCTCAAAAATTTCCAAATTACCTAAAATTCTCCAAAATCAATCCCAAACATTTCCACATCACTTAAACTGATCATCCATACCCAAAAATACCAAAATTCCAAGAAAACCTCCCAATACCCTCCAAATACCCAAAATACCCCTCTTGGCCTAAAAATCCAAAAATTCAGAAAATTCCCAGAAAATTCCAGAAAATCCCAAATATTCCCAATTTCATTTTGTCCAACTACACCATGGGCCAATTTTGTCAATTTACCCTACTTTTGTCAAAACCCCCAATTTCACCCATTTTAACCCTAAGTGAACCCAATGTCAAACCAAACCTACCCAATTGACCCCAATTTTTGTCTAGTTCAATTCTAAACTTCAATTCAATATCCCCAATACCAATCTAGACCAAATCCAAGTCCAATTTGATTGACATTTGGATCCAATCTCACTTTTGGCCTTAAAGCCCAATTTGGACCCATAACCTAAACCTAACCCAAACTCACCCAACTCAATTCCAATTAACCCCAAATCTTTTCTAAATCTTCCTTAACATTCCCACAAACAAAATATTAACATGATTTGCCCAAAATTTGGACCCAAACCCCACTCAAACTCAACCCAAAGTTAAAAGGCCCTATTTCGACCTAAACCCAAACCTAACCCAAATGAGCCCAAACCCCAAAATCAAAGCCCAACCAAAGTCAAAACCTCTTTGAAACACTCCCATAAACATTTCTCAACATTTATTTTATATCAATTTCAACCCTATCCCAACATTAGCCCAACTTGGCCCACTTGGACCTACATAGGCCCACTTACCAAATAAACCCAAATTCAAACCAATTCAACTCCAAATCACATCAAATTGATTCCAAGCCCTTCATAGAACATCCCTAAACCAATTATGACATTTATTTGACAAAGTTCTTCACAAAATTTTTATCCAAATGCCCATCCTAAAATCAAAAGCCCATTTCCCTTAAACTTTCCTAAAAGCCCACTTCACCACATCCAAAGGCCCAAAATCTACCCTAAAGCCCACATGACATCTCCATTTGTCATCCACTTAATTAAATCCATTACCTAAGTCCTAAATTCACCATCAAATTATTCCAAATCAAGTTTCATACAAATTTCCATCAAATTACCAAAAATTCTTAAAACCCATTTTCATGAAATCGACCAAACCTTTTCCCAAGCCAAAGGTGAGCCATGCAAGCCATGGACAAGCCACATGAAGCCATGGAAGGCTTCGACATGTGATCAAGCCATTAATGGCAAAAGGAGGGGCCCCTTTCCTAATCCTCCTTAACCCCTTTTTTACCTTAAGCATGTCACACACTAAACCATGCTTAGCCACCTCATCATGGATGGAGACCACACCACTCTCCTCGGCCGACCCAACCGATCCTCTCACCCAAAATCAGAGCCATGGGGAGGTGCACCCAACCCAAATCAATGGGTTGACCAAATTAAGGCCAAAATGACCCCCTCTCCATTCCATTTTAATTCAAACACTTTACAAATGTCCAAGCCCAATCGACTTCACCATTGCCAAGCCCCGACCTCCCCGGTCAAGATGGTGACCCATGCTCGCCGGCCGCCCGCCCGGATCGCCGGAAAACACCACACCCGAGAGCATCATGTGAGCCCAAGCTTGGAATTCTCACCCGCCGAGTCGCCCCATGCCCAACGGCCACCATGGTTGTTCTTCTCCTCACTCGCAGCAGCTCGATCCCATGCCTCAACTCCCCCGGGAGGCCCTCCACCCTCTCCTATTTAAACTCCACCCCTCTCGGCCACGAGAGGAGCCGAGCACAAACCTTGCCGAAACTCCGCCAAAATTGTTCCGCACTCTTCTCCACCCTTAGAGCAGCTTGATCCCCGTTGTCAATTTGTCCTAATCCCCACCGATAAAATCCAATTTCCCAACCGAAATTCCACCCAAAACCAGGACACTTCTCCACAAGGAGCCAATTCCCAAATTGATTGGTTCTACACCTTCACTCGTACCAAGGGAAGGTGTCCATCAGCAAAAGCCCCATCTCCGTGCCACCCGGCTGCTCCAACCTCCAAGCTTTGTGGATCGGGCTTGGTCGAAATCACATCCGTACAATTCACTGCACCGAGAGACTTCATCCGGAGCTTGCCGGGATCCAATCGAAGGTGCAACAACTCTCGGATTGAAGCCACACTTCTCCGAGCAAAGGTATGAGCTAATTCTTTATCCCGAGCTTCCGGAGATTCTCCATTTCAAATGCCTTAATTTCAATGCATGTTAACCGTATAGATGTGTTCGTCTCTTCAAGACGAATCCATAGAGCATAAGAACATGAAAATCCATCGAGTATCGAGTGAGATCTGTAGGATTTAGTGTGGACGGCTCTCGGGCGAGGACGCTCGGGACGATGAACGGATGCCGTCCATTCAATACACGCGCTGACGAACGGCTCGGATGGCGTCGGACCGAGAGACGGTACGAGAACCGCGGGGCCCGGCTGCCGACTCAGGTGGCGGCGTCGAATGGGAGCGCGACGCGTGTGCGTTCGGAGCCGCCGAGGCTGACGCGGCGTCGCATGGATAAATAGAAAATTAGGGTATTTTTCTATTTATTTAATTCCCTAAACTTCAAAAATTCATATCTCCGTGTAGAAAAATCGAAAAATAAAATAAAAATACCCTCTCGCTCGATGAACAGTAGGAGAATAATGTGGAAAAGAAATCATTTAATTTCATCAAGTATTTTATTTTTTATAATTTATTTACTCTCTGCATTATTTTAATTCTCCATGCATGTATACAATTCACCATGGCATTAGACCATAGGGCTTTTGAAGCCTCTGAATTTGAGAACATTCTCTGAATTTTTCAAAGTCGTAGGCCATCCCTATGAAAAGTTATTGATTTTTCAAATTCAGAGTTATCGTTTTGAGTATTTTAATTCCAATAAATATCATGTTGTGAAATAAATTCTAGGAAAATTTGGTGATGTTCCTTATGACCAGAGAACCCTAGAAAAATAGGTTTTGACTTAGTTCATTTAAAACAACCCTAATCGGCTTAAACACCCAAAATAGGTCTTTATTTAATTAGAGTTAACCAGGCATCAAATTGACTTGAAATTAATTCTCCACTGACCTTTAGGATCAGAGGAATCCACCATAAAAGTTTGAGGTCAATTGGACTTGGTTAGCCCCACTAATTGGGTTGATTAAACCACTTAGCCATTTTAAACTTTAAAAATTCATAACTTTTAAAATATCCTTCAAAAATTCACTAAATTGGTTTTGGGGCCTCTCTGATATCAGGGGAACCTAAGAAAATTAAAATTTCAATTTTCTAAAAAAGTTGATTTTTAATAATATTTTAATATTTTTAATAATTAAAAAATAATAAAAATCACAAAAATAATAAAATTCACCAAAATGTCACATTTTGAATTTTAATCACATAGGAACAAATCCCACATTTTTCTTAGGTCTATTTAGTGAGATATTAAATTTTAAAGCCCTAGGGTAATTTTAAAATTAAAAAAATGTATTTTCTAGCATTTTCACTAAAATAATTATAATAAATCATAGAAAAATCAGAAAATTACAAAATTTGCTTCTCTGGTTTCCTTGATATCAGGGAGATTTTTGAAAAATATTAAATTCATTTTTCAACATTTATTTTATTTTTAAATTAATTAACACTCCAAAACTTAAAATAATTATAATAAAAATAATATAACTCAAAAAATCACCAAAATTGGTCTAAGTGGTTTTCTGGTCATTAGGAATGTCCCCTAATTTTCTTAAGGACAGAAACTTTCCCTTGGTCATGTTATTAAATTTTCCTTGGAAATCTCTATTTTCTACCAAAAATAATTATATAAATAAATTAAATACAGAAAAATCACATTCTCTCCTCTCATGTCTTTATTGACATATGAGTGAAGTCACATAAAAATTTCAAGTTCATTTGAGTTCAATTTAGTGAGTTATGAAATTATTAAGCTTAAAGGGTAAAGTGGTAATTAAAATTTTAATCCTTAATTAAATTCTTTAGGTTTAATAAAAAATTAACAAGTAAAATATTTGATCCTAATCTGATTTGGATGATTGAAATTCAAATAATTAAAGGGTAGAAACCCATTAAACAATTTTAAAATAATTAAACATTAATTAAATAATTGATTAAATTTGGAAGAATAATAAAATTGGAATTATTAAAATAGGGATATTATTAGGAAGAGATTTATTCTTTAATTTAAAAATCCCTAAATTAATTATCTCATTAATATTCAATTCTTAATTAAAATGATAACTCAAATTTAAAATATTAAAAGACTTAATCATTAAACTAAAATTAAATTATTAAACTCTTTTTAAAAAATTCAATTAAAATTAAAAAATAAAATTAAATTAAAATTAAATTAAATTAAATAAATTAAATTAAATTAAATAATTAAATTAAATTAAATTAAATTAATTAAATTAAAATGAATAATTAAATTAAACTAAATTAAATTAAATAAATTGAATTAAATTGAATAATTAAATTAAATTAAATTAAATTAAATTAATTAAATTAAATTGAATAATTAAATTAAATTAAATTAAATTAAATTAAATTAAATCAAATTAAATTAAAATTAAATCAAATCAAATTAAATTAACTATATTAAATTAAATTAAATTAAATTAAATTAAATTAAATTAAATTAAATTAAATATAACATCACCTAAGACATAAAGAATTCAAAATAAATCTAAAATAACTTGAACACTATTCCAAATTTAAACTCATTAATGGAAATTAAACTAAATCACAAACCATTTCAACACCAATTTACCCTCAAAAGCTTTAGTTATCATAACTCCTAAATAGGACATTAAATGAAATGTTACTTCACTTATAGGATATTCAAATGTCCTAGTTCACCGAGTAAGTTAACAAAACTTGAATCCCTGACGATTAATTCATTTATATAATCGAATTCATTTGACTTAAAACAATTCAAGAAATATTGAAAAGATGTTTAAGATTTGTCTTAAGCACTTCCTCGATATGATAGGATGTTCATAAGAACAATCGAATTTAATTGTTCTTTGATGAAGAAAATCGTCCTTCAAACCAAAACACAAGGAACTTAGACGTCATAGGAAATGACTAACTATAGGATTAGGAATTTGGTAGAAAACCATAACCTTTCCCTTAGCTTTACCTAGGAACTTGCTTAAATATTCTAATTGTGTTTTAAGTGTAGCTTGGGATGACGGGAAGACCCTCCGTGTACGCTTTTATTTTATTGCAATTTACTTTCTCGCAATTTACATTATTGCAATTTACTTTATTGCAAATGCACTTTACTTTTCTTGCATGATAAGACAACCGTTGCATGAAAACCCACACCTTTAGGATAGCCCCTAAAACCGAAACCAAAACTAAGTTAAAAGTCATTGCAAGATAAAATTCACCGCCACAAAATTTCAAAATATAAAACAACTCAAAATTTAATCACAAACAGAACACAAAACTACAATTGCAACTAAATTAAAACGTCCTGTTGGATGATCGGGAATACCTCGGATGATGTAACCTATGTGTTGCTAACGGGATTTCCCACGGTCTAAATGAAAGTGTGGAACTCATTCAGATGAGTTTAGCAAATTCATCTGGACTAAGTGAATCCGATAAAAATAATGATGCCGAAGGATGGAACCGATGGATCTTAACCGGTGTCGTTATAATCAACTTTAAGATTTATTTTAATCAAAACATAAAAAACACTTGAAAATTAAGACTTCTCTAAATCAAAACACTTTTCTCATCTCCTCGATTTATGATTTCTAAAACTAAACCTCTGCAACAATAAGGAGCTCGGAGCATGGTGGGCAAAGACGACCATCGTCGTCAGTAAAACTTGAACCTACTTCAGCAGAACTTTCCTAGAATTAAATAACCAAGCCATAGGATTTCGAGGTAGTTTGCCTAGTGCAACGTAAATCCTCAACCTTTTGTTAGGCATTTGCATGATCGGGTCATGTAAATTAAGCCCTAACCGGTTTTAGGATTCCGAGGTAGTCGTTCGATACGACATAAACCCTCACATCTTCGAGGCTATTTCGTATGATTCTATCATATAAATATAAGTCCTAATTAACTAAAATTGGCAAGATCAAAACATTTAAATAAATATTAGGACTTCCCTAAATCCAAGCCAAACAATAGGATAGTCGGGAAATTACCGAAGTTTACTTCGAATCTGTGATTTCTCCTACCTTTCTTCCTTTGGATTCACAAAACAAAATGTTCCAAGTTCGATCCATTCCCTATCGAAATTCTAAAATTCAATCCTCGAAAACTTAAACTTTGAAATTCTTGAGAGCAGAACTATTGATTATTATCGAGAGTTTTCTTAGGTGATTCCCGTCACTTAAGATGTAATTAACTATAGGGGCTTGCCCTTATAGGGAATTTTGAAGAACCTGTGTAATATAAACCCCGTTTAATGTTTTCATATTAAGCGTGGGAATTTTGTCGGCTTATAAAATTGGTTCGCAGTACAAAACGGATGTCATAAATCTTCTAGTTTATTTAATCGAGCCCCACCGTCGCAGCGTGTCTATCCTTAGGGATAGATACACGGTTCGTGGTGCGGTGCTCGTTTATATAAACTATTTCGGGACGTGAGATCGGTTTAATCTCATATCTTAAAACCTTCAAATTTAAAATTATTTTCAAAATCAAATACTACTTTTCAAATTATTTATTTTAATTAAATTAAAAATTCGCCGACAGATTTCTGTTAGGCGACCCCTCTTCAAAATAAAACACAACCTAAAAATATGCCGACAACCCTTTACCTTTCTATAAACCAAATTATTAGAATTTAGTTTGTCACTCTAAAAACTAATTAATTCTACGCCCAATAAATAATATCTTCCTATTTATTTGTACTTAACCTTAAACAATCCGTGTATAGCTTGCGATTAACTAAGGATTCATATGATATCTACTAGTTAAGAATTTATCTCCGGATATGTCTCAAAATTCTTCAACAGGTTTTAACAAATTAAATGGTCAATTTAAAAAGTAAACTAAGATCAGGTTTTAATATCATCACAATATTTTAATATATTTTATATTTAATTTACCTATGAAATTTAATTAATTTATAATATTTTCATAAGTGAAAGGAGAAAGATAACTAACTACTCAGAAATCATTAAAATAATACAACAAAATATATTTATAAAACTTTGAACCAAAGTACAAATACTTATCTGAAATATTTCTTCAAGAGCTCCGCTAACTTCTACTGACTCCAACGCAATGATGAAAGACTCCAACAGCAATTACACACAATAAACACTCAAAATAAACTCACTAGATACAAAATAAAGTGGCACCCTAAGTATGGAAGAGACAAAATTAGGCCAAAATGGGCATGTGTACTAAGAGGGGGGGTTTGTTGCGATTTTCTCTGTAGAATGGGCTCCTATTTATAGAGCTCTGAATTTGACCAGGGGTTGCTTAAGGCACCTCTTCAAAATTCATCTAAATTCAATGTATCTTCTAGAAGGTAACCGTCGCGCCTAGGCGCCGCGATCTGGCGCCTCGGCGCCGGACTCCGTGACTGTGTCGTTCGCACCTCTTCATTTTGGATCGCACCTCTTCGCGATCTAGACCATTTCCTTGTGTCCAAATACATTATATCATGTCCTATATATTAGGAGTAACTTCAAGTCTTCTAGAAGCTTCAATAACCGCTTAACACCGTCAAAATAACTGCCCAAAGTCATCAAAAAATCTTGACAATGTCTGTATCGAACCGGCGCTTAGGCGTCGGACTCTAGCGCCTAGGCGGCAGGCCAATAATTCCAAAAATTGCTCCATAAGCTCCATTTTTTCTCTTTTTTGCTCTTTTTTTCCTTCTTGGACTTTTTAATCATATACATCCAATAATATGAAATTACCTTTCATTAAAGCATAATATCCTTAAGAATTGAATCATAAATAAGGCATAAAAATGGGTATTTTTTTGGTAGATCATTAACCCATTAACCTTATTTAAAACCTATGGAGCCATCATTTTTTACTAAAGTCCAAGTCATCATGAGGGGAGGAGTACATGACATCTCACTTGGATTCCACTTCATATCCCTTTGAACCAATGTGGACTTGCCAAGCCAGTTAATTGTCAAGCTTGTTTTCCACCGCACCATCTCTCAAATAGGAAGGAAGCCTTACCCAAGCCAACTTCTTCACCATGCTTGAGCTCATGATAAGCACACCATGGAAATGGGGGAACTGATTATCCTCAGCTGAAATCCTATCCCCTGGACTCCCTTGAGATCCTCCGAACCACCACCCATCTTCTCTAATCGATCTTAGGTTTAGCCATGGCCTTTAATGGCTATTTAAAGCCATACACGAGAGCTTAGTCGTAGTGTAATTAATTTGAGCTGCATTATGAGTTTTATTAGCATAGTATATAACTTTAAATATTTAACGTGTCCTTATCCTAAAACTCACGTGGTCTTCCCCAGTCAGGTGAGATAATAATAGGAGCAGTGACTAATTTTTCTTTCAATACATTGAAATCATTTAAGCAGACTTGATCAAAGTTAAATAAGGCATCATTTTCTAAAAGATGGCATAGAGGTTTGGTGATTTTGGACAAATCCTTTATATATAGCCTATAAAATCAAGCATGTCCTAAAAAACTTCTAACTCCCATTACAGTGTTAGGTGGGTAGTTTTACAATTACTTGAATCTTTGCTTGGTCAACTTTCATACAAATTTCAGATACTTTATGTCCTAAAACAATTCCTCCAGCAACCATGAATTTACATTTCTCTGAATTTAGAACAAGTTTAGTCTCCTCACAACTATTTAGCACCTTTGCTAAATGATCTAGACATGAATCGAATGAAGTTTCAAACACTGAGAAATCTTGCATGAAACCTTCTATCCCTTTTTCAATCAAGTCACAAAAAATAGACATCACACACATTTGAAAAGTTGCAGGTGCATTACTTAACCCAAAGAGCATTCTTCCAAAAGCAAAAGACCCATAAGGGCTTGTAAATATCATCTTTTCTTAATCCTCAGGAGCTATAGGTATTTGATGATATCCAAAATATCCATCTAGAAAGCAAAAGGATTAGTGACCAACTAACCTATTTAGCATATAATCTAGTAAGGGTAAAGGAGAGTGATCTGAATTCAATTTTCTGTACTTAATACAAATTTTCCACCTAGTGACATGTCTAGTAGGAATTAATTCATTTTGTTCATTTACAGATATTGTCACTCCCCTTCTTAAGAACACAGTGAATAGGGCTAACCCAAGCACTATCTGATATAGGACAAATAGTACCTGCATTCAGCCACTTCAATATTTCCTTTTTAATAATTTTTTTCATAATTATATTTAATATCCTTTGAGGATCAATTTGTGGTTTATGATTATCTTCCATTTGGATCCTACGATACAAACAGAGGGACTAATTCCCTTAATATCTGCTAAGGTCCATCCGAAAGCTTTGTTTTAAGTCCTCAGAATATTCATTAATTTTTTCCTCTTGCAAATGAGTTAAATCTAAGGATATGATACCTGGTAATGAAAATGACTTCCCTATGTAGGCATATTTTAAGTGTGTGAGAGGTACCTTCATCTAAAGTTCATGAGACTCCTTAATAGAAGGAATAAGAAGTTTACCATTTTTTGTAGTGTCTAGAATCTCAAAGCTCTCCAGTTCAAACTTTGTATCTTTAATAGTTAATAGTTACAATTCATCCTGAAATCTATGTCTTTCTCAATATCTAACTCTGGTTCTACTAATTTAACTTCATAACTCTCTTGAGAAAGACTACTACATAAATAATTAATTAAGTTCATCCAAACACACACATCTACATTCTCTTTAGAAGGATATTTCATAGAATTTAAGACATTAAATGTAACCTCGTCGTCATTTACCCTCTTTGTTAATACACCTTTTTGTACGTCTATCATAGCTCGTCTAGTATAAAGAACAGGTCTACCTAAAATAATTGGAATTTATTTATCTTCCTTCTTTATCTAGCACAACAAAATCAATAGGGCAGATGAATTTATCCACCTTAACTAAAACATCTTCTATAACCCCTTCTCATATTGTGTAGGGCATAGTAAAGCTCCCAACATCCTTAAGTTTTTGGGGAATCTTCTTTTGAATTATAGTGCACACTTCACACTATGTGAAACTATCTCATGATCTCCAAACTTCCTCTTCATGTTAGGTATGTCCTTCATGAACTTTACATACTGAGCACTAGCTCCAAAGCTTTAGCAAATAAAATATTAATAATTAACTTCTTAAATACTTGCAAAAATTTTGGAAGTTGTTGATCCAACTTATGTTGTCGAAGTCTTTGAGAAAATAAAGGTGGGAGTTTTTCTAAGTTAGTCTTAATTGGAAAGACTAGTTTTTCTAAATCTCTAGAAATATTTCTCTCAGGTTTTAGATCCTCAGATGAGCTCCCCTGAACTGGTTGTTCTGCACCATTTGGATAATAGAGGTTTTAATTCAATTGTATTAGCTTATACGGCATGAATTTGGATACTTAAGTGAATTTCATAAGTCGTAGGATTAGCGTAATCCCTTAATGTCTTATGCGGGTTCTACACTTATATATTTCATCATCCATAGGTGGGGGAGACTACTAATCAACCCCCTTTAACTCCAGAGGTCGTGCTAAATAACTGCAAAAACTGCTCCAAGCAGTTCAGTCGCTTAGGCACAACAAAATTGGGTTGAGGCGCTTGAATGGAGCGCCTCGGAGCCCAAAGTTTAGCCCCTAGGCGCCAAACTCTCGGGTTGCCAAGATTACTCTGGAGCCTATGCACTCAGTAAGCCAGTGCCAAGGTGTTTGGGTGGAGCACCTTTAAAAGCCTTGGAGCCCAAACTTTGGCGCCTAGAAGCCAATCATGCTGAAATCCAAATGCTCCATTTCAGCTCCGCTTCGCTCCATGTATCCTACCTGTTATATCTGCCAAAAAAAATAAAGATACACACACACAAATACCTTTCTTTAAAGTGTTGTTTCATCCACAAACAGGTGCAAAATATAAAGGAATTCTAGCATGCTTTAGGATACATCAAGGATGAGGTCTTAAGTGTTATTCTATCCTATTAACTTTGTATTTCCTTATCTATTTTAGAGAGGAAATTGTATGAGCGGAGGATTTACTGTTTTTTACTTTCCATTACTACTCGCAACAAGGATTTACTTGTAAAGTTGAAGAGCCTTGGTGCCAAAACTCTGGCGCCTAGGCGCCAATAATGTTGAACTCCAAATGCTCCATTTCAGCTCCTTTTTGCTCTATTTCAGCTCTGCTTCACTACATGTATCCTACCTGTTATATCTGCAAGCATACACACAAATATCTTTCTTTAAAGCATTGTTTCATCCACAAAAAGGTGCAAAATATAAAGGAAATCTAGCCTGCTTTAGGATACATCAAGGATGAGGTCTTAACTGCTATTATATCCCTTTAACTTTGTATTTTCTTATCTATTTTGGAGAGGAAATTTTATGAGCGTATGCTTTACTGCTTTAGGAGAGGCAAAAAATTATTTTATAAGTTTTGTACTTTCCATTACTACTTGCAACAATGATTTCAATGGATTGTTTTTCCGATGTACAGTCAATAATGAATAGCTAAATTCCTCTCCGCACCTCTATTATTTGTGGATAGTGGTTTTTGTGATTTCCTCAGGATTTCATTCTCTATAACTTTTTCATGAGGAATCAAGCTTAAGTTATTGTGTTAACCATAAAGTTTTATTTATTCTTGATCTCGCCAATTATGATGTTATATTTTCTGATCTATGACTTCTGCCTGTTACGCAGAGGAACAAAATGGTTAACCACAAAATTTGGGTAAGAATATACATATTATATTCAGTTTTTGCAGCCTAGAAAACGAATCAGAACAAATCTGTTCCATGTCATGGAGATTGAGAGAGCCTCAACTTCGTAATTTCTAACCTCTTTTGACCTAGGCATAGGCATAAGGAGGATTTTTTATCCCTGTTGATAACTATCATATAGGGGAAAGTCCATGAACACTATGAACCGTCATAATACCTGAATCACAGAAGAGCGAGCCTTATCCCACTTGAAGAACTGTAAGACTTCTTTAATGTTGTTTTTTTGTGCTTTCCAACCTCGCTAATTTTATTTTTTGTTTTCAAGTAGATTTTAGAAACTTCATCTCTTGTTTATGATCACACTGAAATATGTTTAGACGTTTAGTAAATTAGAGATTAGCCATTCAGAATAGTTCTTAGCCCATTTTCTTGTGAGATCGATACATGACACTCTTTAACCGTATTATTACTTGACACTTATATGTGATTGACCAACTTACTTCGTGGTAAGCTTTCAGCCATCATTGCACCATGTATATGTTGATGCATTGCTCCGTAGGGTTACTATGCAACGTTGGTCTTTATTCTGTATAGTGCTTAGTTACTCTGCAACGTGTACCTTGACTCTACACAGTGCTTTGTTACTCTGCAAAGTACGTCGTGACTATGCAAGGAGCTTCGGTGCGACAAGTAAGGAATGACCAATGGTGGTCGACGGTTGCCAATGACTATGTGAGTGGGATGAGTTTATTAGGTCTTCGGCCTAGAGTGACACTTTACAACAGCTTCTTCTCTTAATCTTACATATTCATGAGGGGAGTAGGGCTCTATTTATAAAGTTTGAGAGTGACATCTCTATAAATAAGGAAATAATCTCAACCACTCTATTGAATGACCCAGATAGATTCTCCTGATTGGACAATATTCCATGGACATTTTAAGTGTCATGATGATATCAAAATTGAGAGATATTGGGCTTGTTGGACTTCTTATGTTGAAAGCCTCGATTTGAGTATAAGCTTGTTAGATTTGGATTCCATATGACTTTGCAATTAGCCACTCAAAACTTTCGAATGTGATTTGATGTCTTTATGAGTGCTTGATTTGACTCAGATTAGATAAACTTTGGTGTCATTGTGTTCGTCTCATAGAGCTTGTCAGTTTGATTATAAGTTTTCTGAAGGGTTTTAATTTGAGCTTAAATATTTCTTGTTAAAAAATACTTTGAGATCATGCTAATTACTCTGAGATCCGCTCAAAATGAAAATGTTTGTATGTGTCGCATCAAGCTAAATGCCATCACTGATTTACAACAAAAAATAATACAACTAAATCTTGAAGACTTCTTTACCAAAAACTTAAAATTATTATTATTATTTCTTCTGGGAAACTTGCTTCAAACTTATGAATGCCAATTTGTGGTCATGTTCTTTGCCCTCTTGTCTTTTTATAATGCATTAATTGGGTGTCACAACAACACAATTTGATCCGTCAATATATTATAGTCATTTTCATATTATGTGGTTATCTTTCATTTTCAACTAATGACTTATTAAATTGCCCAACTCTGCAGCACTCACCTACTCATCTTAAATGAAGTATAAGGTTTTAAATAGAATGCCGACGTGGTATGACAAGTCAAAAATAGGGAAACAACAGTTCTATCATAATAATAATAAAAATTATAAAATTAATTAAATTAAAAAAATATATATTGAGATATGACACAGCAATGTTCGCGAGAATCAACACCACGGACTATTTTTTTCAGCAAAATTGATTAAATTGTGATATAAGGACAATATTAATAAAATGCAAAGTCTCGGGAATAACTTTCTGCTACGACTGCTTCCTCCATCCCATTTTGTAATTTGCAGAATTATGATCCATTATGATGCTTTTATGTGTTTTATAAAGATATATGTACTATTATGCTAATTGAGAGGGAAAAATTTTCTGTTCGGATGTAGGGCTACGTCTGTCTGGTGTTCTATCAAATATTGTCATATGTCCTACACCGAGGCCCCCTCATAATGGAACCACGAAGGTTATTGAGGGTTAAATCGTGGAGGTTATTGGGGGTTATTGCGGTTTATTGCGGGTTATTATGAGGTTATTGCGCATTATTGCATATGTTATTGAAATGGAACCGCAGAGGTTATTGAGGGGTTATTGTCGTGTTATTACAGTGTTATTAGAGTTAATACCCCCATAAACTGAAATAAACCTGCAATAACCTCCGCGATATCCACTCCAATGGAATTATGGAGGTTATTGGAAGGTTACTTTCGGGTTATTGCGGGGTTATTGGAGTTAATACCCCAATAAAACCAATATAAACCGTAAATAACCTCCGTGGATCCATTATGAGTTGAGTCTGGTGTAGGCCACGTAGAAATATTTGATAAAACTCCAGACGTAGAGCTAAGTCTGAAGTACGGATAGAAAATTTTTCCCATTTCAAGGGGCTCTAAACTATATGAATGTTTTAGCAAGAGAAGTTTTTGAATTTATATGTCTCATAAGTCTTAATTGGTCAAACTAAGCTTGAACAAGATTCCAATAACTTATAACACAACTTATTGTAACTTTGATACAATAAATTGCAACGACAACATCCGCGACATAAGAAATTATAACTTTGACAAAACATAATGTTATTGTAATTAGCTATAGCACAACAAAATTGACCAATACAACATATTGCAATTTAATGGTATATGCTCATATTTTGGTTGAATCTTGTTTAAAAAATATTTAAACAATGCTTAAACTATGTTCAAATCTTATTTATACCGGTTTGCGCAACTTTGACTAATATCATTCAATTTTGCTTTAAATAAACACTCTCAAAGAATATATTGTTTAATGTAGTTTGAAGTTCAAGATTTTAGTATGTGAATAAGGTTCAAGCAGATTTTAAAATCACTATCACACTTTGTATTTTGTTAGACTATTAATTTAGAGTTTTTTTTTAATCTTCCTATTAAAATCTATGATTGTTGGTAATGAATACTGATGCGTGTTAGAAAATTCGTGATGGTAGAGTAATTGATTATCGTCTTAGTGTTGTATGAGAATTCAGCACACACACAGATGAAAAAAGAAATAAGCGACGATAACTCCAGAAGTTTTTACGTGGAAAACCCGTAAAGGGAAAAACCACGGGGCCTGGTTCAGTTACGAAAATCCACTATCGATCGATGATTACATAAATCCCTTATCCCATAGACGAGAAATGGTGATTATATTCTTCATATTATAGTGTCGATTGACAGTGTCTAGTTGGTGGTAATTGACGATGGTGGTTAACGGTGGTCGTCAACGGTTGGCCGAGGTCAACAGAGGTCGATGATGGTCGACCATGGAGATCAACCGTGATTGACAACGGTAGATGATGGTCGATGGTGGTAGGCGATGGTCGACGAAGGTCGGCAATAGTTGACGGTGGTGCTAAACAGCAGCTTCTCTTTAAGGCCTCAGACTCTCTCTTGGCTTCCCGCCCTCATGTGAGGGTTGAGGGGCAATTTATAGTGTTTTAGGTGCAATTAATGCAATCATTTTGATCGGACGGTCCAAAGAACTTCCCTTGATCAGACAGTGTTTAAGGGGTATATGAGGATACCAGAATTGAGTGATCTTACTCTCGATTCGAGTGCTTGTTAGTGTCCAAATGTGTCCAGAAATCTTCTTAAAATTGCTTAATGACTCGATCTCTGCTTGATTTAACTCGGATTGGACTAGTTTTATATCATTAGGCCCGTCTCATCAAGCCGATCAGTTTGACTATAAGTTTGTTGAAATCGGAGCTTCGGATGACTTTTTATCAAAATTTGAACGTTTCTTGTTGAAAAAAGTGCACCAAGATTCGTGCCAGATAATGAAAATTTGTTAGCGGCGTATCAGTTGACCCCCTATTTTCAGGCGAAATAAATTCTGTCGTCCAAAAATATAAAAATTCGGAGCATTATCAATATCAGCTAGTTTGTTTTGTATAAATCGACCAAGATATCCTAGTAGAACTAATCATTCAATCTTTTCCCTGAGCTGCTTACATGCTTCAGTGGTGTGGCCACGACTTCTACAAAAATGACAGTGTTGTTCTTGATTCACCGAGTTAGGTTTTAGGGGGTGAGGCCGCTTAATATTTTGCTCATCTTTAATGGTCATTAATATGTTAGCATGCGACGTGTTGAGTGGTGTATATTCTATCTTAGGTCGATATTCAGTTCATTGGCCCGCAAGTTGAAGAAGGAGGCAACGATTCTTCAGTTGTTCGAACTTTCTCCATTGTGATGATTGATTATTGTATCTAGAGTTAGCCTTACGCTTTCCACCAAATTTCTCAAATTGCTCTTTATGTGCGGTGATGGCCTCATTCGCGGTGATCTGGGCCTCAACATGTTGAACAAGATCAACATAAGAACGAATTGTCTCCCGTATCAATGATGAGTAGAAGGGTCCTGGATGTATCCCCCCAAGGAAGACCCCCCTTAATAACTTTGGATCCACTCTTGCAATTTGACGAGGTTAAGTAGAAAACCTGCGGAAGTAGTCTTTGAGCGACTCTCCTTCACTTTGACGAATTTCTAAGAGATGGGATGAATCCTTGATAATCCATCGATTTGCTATGAACTGCTCCACAAACAGTCTGACCAGCTCGTTAAATGTGTTTACAGTGCCCCTTAACAGAGAGGAGAACCAGGTTCGAGCTTGTCCCTTAAAAGTGGCAGGAAAAACCGGACATATAAGTGCGTCAGAGACACGTTCAATGCGCATAATGGTTCAATAATGATCATTATATTCATAGGGGTCAATTATCCCTTCATATGCGTCAATGTTCGACAGCTTGAAGCCAGTTGGGATGGGGTGTTGGAGGACTGCATTCGCTAAGGGAGAGGATTCATTGATGTTATGGTGAGTGTGGAAGCAATCCTTTTTCTCTATATGGAACTCTTCTTGGATGAGGCGGCGTAGTTTGTTACGGATGACATCATTTGGAATTGTAGCATGATGTGGAGGTGCCAGGTGAGCTGCATGAAATGGATCATTGGAACTTATAGTGTCTAGGAATTCAGCATCATGACCTTGCACGGGAAGTGTTCCCTCTTGGGGAGGCCGGTACAAGTTTCTCTGGGCATGTCTCTCGTATGTTACGGATTTAATGGTAAACGAATTTCGTTTATCGGTGGTTGTTGGACCCACATAGGAGTTGTATGATCTGCAGTTGAGACTCCTCCATTTTTCGCATGTGTTCTTCTATAGAAGGACCTGAAGGTCCAGAATATCCCGACTATCGCCGACCATTGCCGATCTCCGTCGACCACAGCCAGCCACCGTCGACACCCACCGATCGTCGTCGGCCACTGTCAACCGCCACTAACTAGAAGATCACTGTCATCCACCACTGACCGTCATTGACCGTCTATCGTCGACCGTCTTCGACACCCATCGATCGTCGTCGACTACTGTCGGCCTCCTTCGATCACAGCTGGTCTCCGTCGACCACCGCCTGCCGTGTCGATGCCCGCCGATCATCGTTTACCATTGTCAACCGTAATCGTTGATCACCACTAACCAGGCGCCGTCAGTCGGCTCTTCAACTTGAAAAATTTCGTTACCCTTTTCTCGTTTGTGGGATAACGGATCTTTTTAATCATCTAATAATAGTGAACTTTTATAACTTTGTCAGACCCCGTGGTTTCTTCCCTTTACGAGTTTTTCCTTGTAAAAAATTCTGGTGTCTCCACTGATTATTTTTCTTTCATCTGAGAGTGTTGAATTCTTGTGCAACGCTAAGACGATAATCTATTGCTCTACCACTACGAATTTTCTAGCACGCATCAAATACAATTAAATTTAAATAGCCGAAATCATTATATGATGACTTGAATGTAGGGACTGCCACGGTAAAGCTTTATTGCATATCGACATAAACTCTTACAATGTTAGAGATCGAGATGTTGGGACGAGGGCATCAAACATGATTTAACCTTGATTCAAATGTGGTTTAAACATGATTCAAATTTTTAATATAATGCATAATAAAATTTAAGCTTTTAAATTTAAATTTTAATTTTTGAATAAGGTTCATATAAAATTTGAAACTATCATCATACATTAATATTATGTTTTTTTTTTCCTTTTTTATTATAATTTAGGATTCTCCTCTAGTTCCCTTTTTATTATAGTATGACTGTCAAGGATGTATTTACTTGCTTTTTTTTTTTTTTTTTTTTTTTTAATAATTTAGAGTCTTGTTGTTTTCTGGCTCGACTTACTGGGCTTGGAAGGTCTTTGACAGGCTTTGTCAGTCGTTTGGATCTGGTAGATGTTACTGATTGACTGTACTGTTGAACTCTTGTCGGATGTTCAGTTAGGGATCACGTGATTTGATTTGTGTTGTCTCCAAGCTAGATCCGTAGACGATGTAGGTCGCCTAATCGTCAACTGGCCAGGGATCACTAGGATTGATCTGATTAGCTAAGTCATGCTGATTGGTTTGCATAGTTAGGCTATCAGCCCTCTATCCCCATCGAAGAACTCCCGTTGGCAGAATGAAGTTAGGTTGTTGGGTAGAGAGTGAATCATTGTAATCTGACAAAGTAACTTGCTCTTAGAAAAAGTTCTGGCGGTAGCTGTTGGTCGCCCTTAGTGTACTTTCAGAAGATTAGATCCTTCTCGAATTTGGTTGCATAGAGGTGTTATGTTAAGATGATCATTTCTCTTGTGTCAGGTTGAGCTGCTGGACTCTTGTCACATACGGATCTTCGTAATAGTTGACTTTAAGTTTGATTTATCTAGTTGGCATCTGGGCCTCTTGAGTCTTCTGCCCTTTGATATTCCTTTTGTTTCCTGAACCATCAAATCTTCCTCATGATTCATGCTAACATATTTCTATGTACACCTATTAAAATTGAGTTATGTTTATCTTATAAAAGGAAATTTTACATTATTAACATTGAACATTTACCTATTTATATATCAAACACCTAAAGTTCAATTTTTATATACATGTTACCTAAAGTTGTTTTCACTTTTAAAAATTAAAATAATAATATTTTTCGTGTGATAAAGACTTGAATGATATAAATATATTAAATCTTTAAAGTCAGTAGAATTTAATGCTGTATCTAAATGCCCTTTTATAAAAAAAATGATTTTATAATTCTTAAATTAAAAGAAGAATAGGCTATTCTAGAATGTAGACTGCTGGGCGGCTAATAAAGATAAAGATGGTCAGGTGCAATTAATGTGTTTCTCTCTCCCTTTTCTGCAGCTTCGTGAATGCCTTGTACTTCGTATCATTATTTAAATTGTCTGTAGTTTTATTTTTAATATTTAACGTAAATAATTTATTATGAGTAACTTGGTGTGTTTCTAACGTCAGCTTACTATATTTGTTCAAAATATTTTACTAATTTTTTTTCTTATTACTTAATATAAATTAATTTATTTTTAAATAGTTTTTAAATATTTTAACAGTTTTGTATAATAACCAATAGTGTCGCTATCTCCTTGCATCTCATTGGAACTATCATATATACAATATACGTCAATTTATTTAATATCCAATAAATTGAAAGTCTTGATCCCCGAGTTTAAATTTCTTCTTTTACAACGGTGTCAAAAATTTGAATCCAAAGTAAAATAAGATTTCAATTATGACTTTAAAGAGAAGGGATTTTACACAAGTATAAGTATCGTTATCAAGTAATATAAAACTTTCTGATTAAGCCCCAAATATCGATCCCATGGAGACCGCGGGAAATCACAGCAGCTTTCAAGAGAAGCTCTAGTCTACAATAACACGCCCTAGCTTGGAAGGTCGATAAACGTTTGGTTTTAATTAAATCCTACAATTATCATTACAATACTACTTCTAAAAGTACTCTTCCTCATGCAATGAAATTAGTGACATACGTAAAAGTAAAACAAGTAGCGAGTGAGATTGTGACAAATAGAATCAATTATATTATTTACTCTTACTTGGTTCTATAAAGAACATAGGTTAATCTGATGCTTTGAAATCTTGAAGATGGGTTAGGCATGGAAGATACTTAGCTCACTTCTGAGCTTCTCTTCTCCTCCACGCAGGGGCCAACATCTCATATTAAAACCTAAAACATCAAATAAAATTGGGGGCTTTAGTCTGTCACTCTAAAGTCATCTAATTTTACACCCATTAAAGTATATCTCACTTGCACTCAATTATATGAACTACATTCTCACCTATATAATCTCATGTGATTCTTACCAATAGTTGACTGAGACAACACCATATTAGTTCTTATATGTTCTCACAACAGATTTTAACATGCAAGTTGATCAAGTTTACATGTAAATGAAGAACAAAGTAAAATCATCACAATATATTCTCACTTTAATCAATTCTATATCCTCCACATGTATACTAATTCATTGTAAGAGGGGAGAGTAAAGAAAACCATTCGCTACACATGGAGAAACCACAAGAACTTTTCATTTAACATGACTTTGAAATCACACAAACAAAGTACTAGATTTAAATCAGAATACAATGAAAATACTTATCTTTGATGGAAATCAAACTCTCTTTGTATAGCAAAAGCAATCTCCTTACAATCTGCTCCAAGAACAAAGTTATAAATTCATTATTTTATGAATAACACTCGATTGATACGGCATTTTACTGTTCACTGCTCTTTCTGTCTCTGTCTCCCTCTCTCTCACTACTTATGTTCTATTCCTTGAGTGTAATTCGCGAATAATGCAACACTCAATAACAAGGATGACTAATTTATTGCTCTTTTTAAACCGCAAATAAAAAACATAAAGTAATAATTGTGACTATTTTCACAAAATTTTTTTATTGGAAATAATTATAAAACATAATTTTTTTGGGTTCATAAAAACATAAATTTAGTAGCATAAATCGATGTACTCCCTTCTACAATCACTTGCCTTGAACTAATTGGATAATAGTACTTCCGTAGACATAGAAAGTCTTATAAATTTTGAGTAAATTCTCAAAATGGATCCTTAACATTTTATATTGCGTCAATTTAGGGTAAGTTTGAGATAATTTTCCATCTACTTGGCATTTTAGGCTGCCACTGCAGTTCTGTTTTGGGAACCATATTCTTGTTGTTTTCCAAAACTTTTGCTATGGGAAGCCATTTTTTCAACCCGATGTGTTAAAGCGTGTTTGTTATAAGAAAGCATTTTTTAAGAATAAGGTTTTAAAGATGTGATGGATATTGTCTTTTTAGAAAGTTGTGCATATTAGGTTACAAAACAACTTTCCACCATAGAAATTTCTAGAAAGCAACATAAATGCAATTCTCTAAATTGAACTGTTTAGTCAAAGCATTGAGAAAACTGTTCCAAATAGACCATAAATCTCAGGGTCTCTAATAACATCAAATTAATCCTCAGTATTTTTAATATAAATTAAAATAATCTCCAATAACAATTATTTTTAGCCTAATCAAAAGTCCGAGACTAAATTATACTTTTATAATATATGGGACTAAAATAATCACTACAAAGAATTACAGACCCTTTTACATTTTTCTCTATAAATTTTCTTAGCACAAATTTCTCTTGAACTTTTAGTTCTAAGTCATCAAAATTGATTTTGCTTTACATTTTGAAAGTTAAATGATGAGATTTGATTGTCAACCAATGACTTATAGAGCGAGCCACTAAAAAAGCATGAAAGCAATATAAGAAAAAACGTGTTAAAATACTTTAATATATTTTATATTAAAAGGAGAACATTACACGCATCATATATCATCTCTCAATATAAAAAAACTATTAGACAATGTCATTAAGTCATTAGATAATTATTTCTATATTGTTTTACCATATGGTTGGACTATTAGACAGTCATAAATTTAATCATTACAAAAATGTAAAAATTTAATTTTATTGACTTATAATTTAGTTAATTAAGAGATAGCATGTGATATGCAAAATGGAAAACAAGTGTTAAAAAATAGGGGCAATTAGATATATAGCACACGGCTATTTATAATTTTAGTGCTCTATTTCATCTATTTTTCAAATTCTCACACAAATATAAAAATTTGTGATAGAACTTCAACTCATATTTTTCATTTTTATCAAATTCCCAATGATTTGATAATGGCACACATAAATACATCAATTATATAATTTAAAACGATCACTTGAATACTAAATTTTGTAAATAATAATTTTTTTCGCTGTTGTGTATGTAATTATCCCTAAAAAATAAGTATATCTTGATATAAAATGATTCAAATATTCTAATACAATTTTTTTTCAAGGAAATAGTTATATATCATAATGCATATTATTATTAGAAAGAAGTTATGAATAACATGTGCAAAAAAATATGCAAAATAAATTCACACAAAAAACAAATATCCAAACATGAGATTTATGTGGTTCGACAAAAATCCGTCTATGAGTTTGGGATGATGTTATTCTACTATCAACACCTTGGGAGAAAATAAAAAAAAATGGTTGAATTAGGGTTACAACTCAACCCATAAAAATCCTCTATAATCCCACATATAAATAAAAGAGGATCAGATTATACAAATTAGACATGTTCAAAATATAGGAAACATCATATATTTAAATCACCTCAAATTATCATCATATATTTAAATCACCTCAAATTAGCATCATACATTTAGGTCTTCTCGAATTAGATTTCAAAAATATAGAAAGATAATATAATTCTACATGTCCAGACGGCTGTAACATATAGATCAGTTCTTACAATTCCATATGTGAGAACATAATCTTCACATCAAGATGCTCTAAAATCAAACCAAACTATGTTGCAAGTGCTAAGAAAACACAACTTGCAACACAGATTGAGAGATGTTTGACTATTGGGGAGAACAACTCATCATAGTCAATCCATTCTCGTTGTGCAAATCCTTTTACCACTAAACTTGCCTTGTACTACCCATCATTCCACGAAATCTTTCCTTCTTTGCATACACCAATTTGCACCCAATGGTTTTTCTTTTCTGAATGAAACTACACTAGTCTCCGAGTAGCACTCTTCTAAAGAGATCCATCTCATCATTCATTGCTCCTTTCCAAATATTACCGTCCGGGCTCTACATTATTCCTTTACAATGATAAGGACTTTCAGCCTTAATGGTTGAAAGAGAAAATGCAATGTAATCCCTTAACCAAACTAATTATGAGATATTATGACATATAGTCCTTCTCCTAGCAATAGATTCTTGAACGAGGATCTCATCATCAACATCTTCTTCCATCGCCATCTGAGCATTATCAAGAGGTACTTCCCAAGCTGCAACTGAATCAAATACATAAGTAGGAGTGAACAAAATCTATGGAACAAATGGACTTGCATCAAAATCTAACTTCTATTACATATTTTGTTCCAAATAAAACACTCATTCTGCTTTGAGTAATGAGGCTTCAAAAAGCTCCTCTTGCTAAATATAACATTCCAACAAATGATAATCTTATTCTCTACTTGATCATAATGTTTGAAACCATTGAATCTTTACTTGAAGCTAATAATGATTACCTATTGTGCTCTAGTTCCAGTTAATTATTTTATATGTGATAGTACGCTGGACACCCAAGCACTCATATGTGCTTATAATCTCTATCAAGATACACCTACCACCTTATTTGGGGTTTCGTCTCCAACTGTTGCTAAAGGAAGAAGATTTATCAAGAGACAAACATATTCTATGGTCTTGGCCCAAGTGACTCTATCCAATCCAGCATTAAAGAACATACACTGAACTTTCTCTACCAAAATCTAGTCATCCTCTCCATCACCCCAATCTACTACAATGTCTCTCAAACAGTGAAATGGTTTTCTATGTTAGTTCTCTAGCAATCTTTCAAGAATGCATCAATTGTGCATTTATGCCTATTGTTTGATATGATACATCAAAGTTTTTTTTTACCAAAGTAAGTCTTAACCCTCTCCATCCAAGTTAAGAAAATCTTTAGCACTTCACTCCTGCGCTTCATGGTGTACACCCAAATATATATGTAGTTATCATCCACCAAAGAGAGAAAGTACATTCGCCCACCAAATGAAACTATCTTCGTCTGGTCTGAAACATTCGCATGAACATACTCAAAAATACCCTTTGTATTGTGGATGAAAGTACTAAAGGATACATATGCCTTCTTACCAAGCACATAAAATTCATGAAAATTAAGCTTGCATGTGCTTTCTTCTTTGATCAATCCTTGTTTTAGCAAAGTCTGAAGTGAAGCCACTCCAACATGAGCTTGCAGCATATGTCACAATGTGATGGCTTTAAAAGAATCATCAGCAATAGTGGTCGTCCAGTCACTATAGTACCCTAAGAATAATAAAGCTTTTCATGACGAACTCCTTTCATAAAGTCAATACTCAAAAGTTTATTCTCAGAACTTCAGCCTCAATAATTATCTTGTAGCCCTTGACCTACATGACCTCAACTAATAACAAATTCTTTCTGATATCCAGAACATGTCTAACATCAATTAGCTCCCTCATCATACCATCAAGCATCTTAATAAAGATGTTGCTTACACCAATAGTATGACAAGCTTGATTGTTGTCATTGTGTCGCTATCCAGCTTCTTGTATGTACAGAACCACTCTCGATGGGGACCAATCTGATAGTTAACACCTTTGTCTAGAATCTGACACAAATTATTTGTATAGAAACTATAAGAAACTAAAGATAATGATATATGAAATCCACCTCATCACTCCTCTACACAAAAAATTGGCTTTCACCTCAAAGGAAACTCTATTTTTCTTCTTCTTCAACTTTAAAAAATTTTCTTCCAATGATCAGTCTCTAAAAAGAAAATAAATTGGTTTTTTAAGACTGCACCTCTGAGACTTGACCAACATTTGATAAGTATTGCCACTGCCACCCTCATTGGCCCAATTCTTCTTCTTCTTAGATCTGCTGCATTTGAGTGTAAGTGTCTCGGTTGACTTCACCTTTGCAGACTTGTCTCTTTGACGAAACTCATGGTTCAATAGTGTTACAATCACGTTGATATAATTCAAGATCTTATTCCCATTAATGAGTGTCATCATGAATTTTTCCTAGTCATTTGAGAGTGAATTCAATAGAGGAGGTGTCATTTCTTCATCTCCAAACTTCTAATCCATATCTAACAGATCCGTCAAATACTTTGTAAAATATTAAAGTGCTCATGAATAGCAATTCTATGTCTCACCTGAAACCTATAAAGTCAATGCTTCATATGAAGACCATTCTCCTCGCTCTTTCTGAGATATTTGTTTTCCAATATTATCCATATTTTTTCTGCTAAAATCTTCATAATTACCATATATTTGATTTCCTAAGAGAAGTAATTTTGAATCAATCCACAAGCACTTCGGTTCATCTTCAACCAATCTCTTTTTGATATCTTTCTAGGATGTTTCTCAATATTGAAAACTTTTTCTATATTCAAAAAAGTACATCGCGTCTGCACCTTGCATTGCCAAATGTCAATGTTTTATTTACCATCAAAATTTTTCACCCGATCTTTATGGAATGTGTTACCACCTGTTGAATCGATGTATTTTTCATTGCCAAGCTAAATGTTGAAGTATCCAACGATATGCCATTTTCTGTGGGTCCACTAGATCTTGTAGCCTTATTTACTCCAATCTATTTGTCTTACATTTATGACTTTGCCCGAATCGCAGATGCCCGTCGCCAAAATCACTGATCCAAATTTAATACTAATTACAGAGCAAAATAATGAGTAAAACAAATTCACACAACAAACAAACAACTAAACGCAGAGCGATTTAACGTCGTTCGACACAAATCCCTCTATGTCCACCTGGATGGGTTATTCCATTTTCAGCAGGTGGGGAGAAAAGAACTAAGTAGAATTAGTGTTACTATTCAGCACACAAATCGTCTATAATCCCTCGTATAACTAAGAAAAGAATATGGTGTACAAATAAGAATATTTCAAATATAGGAAAGATCATATATGTAGATCTACTCAAATTAGATTTCACAATAAAAAATGACCATATCAGTAGATCTTTTCAAATTAGATTATCTAATATTATTCTTTCTTATATGCACATTTCCTAATTTACAATTATTAATTTCAATACTTTCCATAACATAATGATGATGAGCAAGAAAAGTAAGCCGGTAATCATGACAACATATGAGAAAGATATTGACGATCATTCAGAAGTTTTAATTATGAACATTTTATAATTATGTATTCATAATATAGACATTCAATTTCTTTACCACAAAATTCTCTTACGATGTAATCCCTCAACTTCTCCCATTCTGCCCTTTTGCGTAACCTAATAAAAGATTCAACTTTTAAAGCCTCATTGTAAGATGTGAGTAAATCTTGAGATGAGCTTCAATGGGGAAAGAAATAAACTAAATGAATGCCTATGATGGAGTTTGTTAAAGAAGCGCCAACGCATAATAAAGGTCTATTTGGAACAATTTTCTGCCTGCTTTACGTCCACAATTCTATGAGCAAGAAGCTACTGCTTTTACGCAAGTTAAAATAAGGTGGTTGCAAGAAAATTGTTCTCATTTCTTTAGATAAAGAATAAATATCCCCTGCTTCTCTACAACACCATTTTAAAAAACAATACTGTATTCGTCCCAAACAGACCCCGAGTGAAAGCCCCAAAATCAAAGCCTTAACACGCTCACAATTTCATGGCATGTGTTAAATTTAAAATCGTTTGGTATGATTTAACATGGAGAGCTTGATTAAACTCCAACTAAAATTTGACAAGCGTAGTGTAACTTGTTTTGTTATATGATTACAATTATGTTTGTATTTGAATTATTATTGATGTCAAGTAATTGGATATTATTTAAAGATTTGTTCAATTGCTTCTTAATTTAAATTTATTAAGTTGTTAATATGAGATTGCGTTTGAATTAAAAAACAAATAATATAATCATATGCTAAACACAAACTCGTATTCTAACTATTGTAACGCTAATCCATGAAGTACTTCACTCGGCTCAACTCAATTACAATCTTTTGTATGTGAAGATGAACTACTAAATAAATAATTTTTTATTCATCCATCAATTGATTTAGCCTAAGGATCTCAACGAAGATCTAATTACTATTAGTTTCTGATTAATTATCTATTTTGTTAATTATTTAAGATTTAATAAAGATGATAAATATTTAGGATTTTTTTTTTATATAATTTTTATTTTATGGTTACAAAGGAGCATGTAGCATTTCAGTTACAAGGTGCCTTTGCCATTCCTAGATTTTTATTGCACTCTTTAATATTATATAAAACATTAAAATTTTTTATTATTTAATATTAACTATACTTTTAATTTAATAAAAATATTAATAATAGTTTAAAATATTTTTTCAAGAGATGAAAACTTTGGACTTAAATAATCGCCACCCCTTAATTTTTGGTTCTCTTACCCTTCTTTTTAAATTGTTGTTCCACCATTGGCTACATGATCAAAACACAATCAATTTCTAGATTGAGAGGATATTCAATTGCTTAGTTCTTATATTATATTTATAAACATAATTAACTAATTAGAAAACTAATATTTATAAAATTGATAATCAATGTATTTGTATAAATGGCCCTCATTTGGAGGGAAAAAAATTGCGTACGTAAACCATACGTAATTTTTGCGTGCGGAATGGGGTACACGGAGGTTCTGATTGAGTTCATGATCGAGCTACGTATAGCTCATTTGTAATCCGAGCGCTCTATTTTACAAAGGTTCTAATATGAGCGTGCGTGTTACAAGTGAGTTACACGGAGGGTACAAATGGGTTACAACTCGATTGTAACCTGATTGTAACCTGATTGTAACATCCGTGTACCCCATTGCGGCTCCTATTTCATCTAGTTGTAGGTTACAAATGTTACAATATAAGCGTGCAGGTTACAAGTGAGTTACATAGATGGTACAAAGGGATTACAACTCGCTTGTAACCCGATTGTAACCTGATTATAACCTCCGTGTACCCCATTCCGCACGTAAAAATTGCGTACGGTTTACGTACGCAATTTTTTCCCCATTTGGATACATAGAGAGAAATGAATAATTTGTGATAAACTCTCTCCCCTCTCTTATGAGCATCGTCGAATTGCTGCTTATCCTTCTCAAACTAAGGAGGTGTTTGGCTGCAGAGTCAGATTTCTGTTAAGTACAATTTATCAAATTCGTATTTCCGGCAATCTTGTGACGGAAGCAAAGGTCACAAGTAACGGCTACGTAAATCCATTAAATCCACCTCATTGTCTGATATATTAAATCCGGATTTGCAGACGGAACGACTTTAGAGAAAACAAAACAGGAATAGATTTGGTTTAACAAAGAGTCGGATTTACTTTTCATTTTCTTTATATTTGGCTGGATTTAAGTTGAATACATAGCTAAATCCTGTCAAAAGTGCGCTACCCTAAGTTTCTAGTATTTATTTCTCCCTCACTCAATTTCTGGAGTTGCCAATAGCCTTAAATTACCGAATATGAATATTCAAGAAACGAGTTTGTGTCAAAGATATCTGGCAATGTCTGTCGCCCAAATATTTTTAGTTGAATTAAGAAATGTTAAGTCTAAACTGAGAGAAAGCTGCACGGCGAGGCATTAGCGAAAGGGTGAAAGTCCAAATAGAGTAAAGATTAAGTTATCTCTAGCATGTCATCAATGGCACATGTTCAAGCAAGCTAAATATTTTCTCTACGTCACAGGAATATAGTCACCCTTTAAGGTCGCAAAAAAAAGTCATATATTTGCCCAAGCTACAAGACAATAAAAACACCAGAAATTGACTTGAATCAAATTGAAAATCAGAAGATGGAGTTTTGTCGCATACTATTAATTGGATTCAAAAGAAATTAGATATGGCTCTCTCATATACCAGAAATTAGAGTCACTTAAAGAGAAGAGATGTGTCTCTTAAAATGAAGAGATATATCTTTTGGAGTGAAGAGATGTCTCTTGAAATGAAGAGGTGTGTCTCTTGGAGTTAAGTGGGTTGGGGGAGCGAGGGCGTTTTAGTAATTTTATCTGTGGGTTTTATCTATATATATGATGTGTAACCCTATGTGTATGTACTGAGCTTTCCTTCTGGAATAGTGAAATCGCCACTCTGCTCCCGAGGACGTAGGCACATTGTCGAACCTCGTTAAATCTGTGTTTTCTTCTGGATTTGTGTGGATTCTTGCTCTTCTTTGCTCTAAATTTCTCAAAAAAAATTAAAAGCGCTCAGTTAAATGTAATTTTTCCATGTTTCACTTCCACTTCTAATGTTCCATCATTTATCCAAATTTCATAAATTCGATTGTGAGGCGGATTTATTTGCGGTCGCTCACAATTTCTTCTGTTGCAGTAGAGATCGGATAAATCCAAATGTATAGGATTTGATAAATCATATTTAATGTAAATTTAAGATGCAGCAAAACAAAGAATTAATGCAATGAGTTGAGAAGAACTTACTAATCCATGTGAAGAGCTAGAGTTCAATTCAGCCAATCATATGCGATTCCATTACCAAGAAAGAAACACAACAAACTTAACATTAAACATCTTAAAGCCCAGTAAAATCTCATGCTCCACTATCACATACAGAATCATAAAAACCTTAGTAAACTAAACTACAATACAGATCTAAACACAGAAATAGAAGAGAAGATATGGAAATCGAGAGAATACAAGCAGAATCATACCGTTCCTCTTGGCATTTGTTGTCAAAGAACACTACTAGAACGCAATTCCAAAGAAGGAACTTCAGTTCTACAATATGGGCAATGAGAGTGATCTGCAAGCCAGGGGAGGACGCAACTGGAGTGGTATCTGTGAGCGCAAGGCAGCCAAATGACCTGCTGCTGCACTCTAAATCCATCCAGGCACACAGCACAGATGTCCGTCCTCGAGGATCTCCTTGTGAGCTCACCGGCTCTCTTTCCTGTGCCTCTATTCCTCAGGCTCGATACCTCAGCGTTCTCATGGCTGGCATGAACCTGCCTTGAGTTGGCTTGTACATTTGCTGCTGAGCTCCTCATCCATCTATGAAGAACATGGCAACAGTGGTCTTTCAGAAAAGTAAATATAGGCATAGTATATTTGTAGAGGAGATCCCCATATGTAAATTTCAACCAAAACAATAAACGAGGTGGTGATGAATGAGATGAAGGGAGAAGAAGTCATAGTTTTGAGACAATATACATCATTTTGTACTTTAGAAGTTGTAATGAATATTAAATTGATTCAAAAAGTGGTGAATTTACTTAGCTGTGGAGGACTGTAAAATAAAAAAATGGAAATTAGATTAGTGTTTTGAACAAATACTGCACTACAACGCATGAAAAGGAGGGGTGGTTAATACAGTTTGCTTTGTATCTAAGACACTAATGGTACAAGAAAATAAATATGAAGTAGAAGAAACAAGTATTCAAATTGTGATCTCTTTATTGAAGTGCCTGGAAAGAGACCTTTGTAGGAGCAAATCTCTGCCAAAAATAAGGACTTGTCACCGTAGGAAGAAACAGGGGCTGAGACTGGCCCTTGCTCCAGCAGACGATGAAGAGATTTTTATGTATACTAGCATAGTGAGGCGCACGCCATTTTAAATATGACTCAAACTATTAAACAATTATAAAAAAAATTATGATAATATATAAAAGAATATTAGAATAAACAATAGAATGATGAGATAATTAAAACAATATAAATAATACTTAGATCAAATGCTTATTACCTCAAATACTTAAAATTCAAAATATTATGATTTTTGTAATAAGTTTAATATTTTCACAAGTAATTAAAATGATCACCAAAAAAATTATTATCTTTATCATAAGTGAAAAAAAGAAAAGCTAATTTCCTTATAATCTTTATTATCAACTTATAAAGCATATTTTTCATCATCATCACATCATCGACATCATCATCAATCAGACAGAGCTCATTGTCGAGGAATAAGTGAGTTGAGCCGGCTCAAGCTTAACTAGTTAATGAGCTCGCAAGTCAAGCTTATCGAGTCGCAGGCTCAAGCTCAAACTCAGTTATTGAATGAGCCCGAGATTGAGGTCATCAAGGTTCAATTCGTTGGCTCGTGAGGCTGCTCGACTAGCAAAATTCCAATCACATTGATGGCTTTATAAGTGAGCTGCTGAAGCACTTATCCTTCTCTAGTGCCATAGATCACTTAACTTAGATGGCTTCTCTGATAAGCTCCCATTATAATTACATTCGAGCTCGAGTCTGTTTTTAGTATCATGATCTGAGTTTGAGTTCGCCATTTAAAATCAACTAGAGCTCGAGCTCGAGATTGACTTGAGCTTGAAATTTGACAAACGATCAAGCTTGAATTAGGCCTGACATGAGCTCGACTCAACTTATTTACACCACAACTCACTATCATTAAAAGACATAATGTGGGCAAATTATTGCCCCATTTATGTACATATGTGTGTACGTTTGTGTGCAAGGGCGTGCATACCAAAAAATTCTTATGTCTATACATATTCAACACCTAAAATTTAATAGTTACATATATAACATTTTGTGTCATAATTACATAAAAATATATTCATGAAGAATGTGTATTTCACTTTGAAAAAAATAATACTAATTTTTGTGATATGCTCTACTATAAATATTAAATTTTAGATATTAAATATACAAATATATAAGACTTGAATTGGATGTACATTATTTTTTATTTTGAATCTAAGAAATCAACTTAGTGCGCGTAATGGAGGCAAAGCATCGCAAACCATTGCTCATGCATGGTGCAAATAGTGCATCCCATTTCGTGTCGCACTATGGCATGGAGTCGAGCGTGCGCTGCGATCCACTAAGCTCCATGACCATGTCATTTATGACATCGGCAAGTATATTATGTACAATCAGAGAGAAGGTTCACATCAAAATTCTAAAACAACATGAAAATTTTCAAAATAATGGCCACTCTAATGAAAAAAAGTCATGTAATACAATAAGTCAAATCACATTCATCTAAAATATAAAACTTCTCATATTTAAAGCTCAACAACATTAAAGAACAGCAATTTAAAATAGAGTTCTCGAAAAGTTTTGTATGCTCTTATTTTACAAGTGGATAAAATTTTAAAATCACTTAATAATTTATTATTTTTTCTTCTAAATTATTCTTAAAAGTTGAAGATCAATAAAAATCAGATCAACTTTTAATTATAATTAATGAACCAAACTTGGCTCTTTAGCCTAGCCTAAATTGAACCGAGATTGCTCAAAATCAGATCAAAATGTACATCATGAATATATGACTGTACATACACAAATATGTATATATGAGTGCAAGAATGCATGTTGGATTAAAACTTTATCTTTGAAAAAAAAAATCAATCAAAATTAGATAAATGTTCGTTGGATAAAACACAAATTTTAAAGTTGCTAAGCTATGTCTTCCTTGATCCTAGGCAGACCAACTAAAGCCAGACATAGCCGGGCCCAACATAAGATCAAATAGTTTTGCCCCCATATCAACTTATTCTTAAATCTTAGAATAAATCTCATTTTTTTATAGATACCTCTTCCGACAAATGTAAAAATCCTGAAACAAGAAGTTCCACATGCTATTTCTTTAAGACACTCCATTCCAATTGAGGAAATCCTATAAGAATCCATTTCAACCTGAAGAATCCGATCAGATAAAGATTTCACATCATCTACCAGTAATCATACCAGAATAAAGTAGGGACACATGTTTTCTACCCATTTCTTACCTAACCTCATCAACATCTTTGTCCAGGAAGCAAAAAGGTAAAGTATAAAAATAGGAATTTACCACATTGATGCCATTCTAGAAACACTAGGTTAAAAGAAAAAAAAAGAAACAGACTTTTGTACTTTTGCAAACTTCACTATGATGTTTTCTAAACTATTAGCGCTTCTAGGGTAACTTTTCTTCTAAATACAATTCTAAAAATCCAACTTCTTTTAGTAATGTGCAAAATAGTTTATATGGAGCCGTTTCAGTTTCATGGTTAATAGAACTTCCAAAATAGTCATAATTTTTAAGTAATTGAGAATTATTCTGACACTGCTATAAACTCGGGGTTTAAAATGGCCCCATATACATAGTCCGGGAACAATTTTGGCACTTTACTCCAACTTCTTTCAAAGGTTGGAAAACAACTTTCCAAAGAATTCCTAAATAAAAATCAGAATTCTAAATAAACCGCCATCCAAGATTACAGTCAGGTAAGTTATTCATGAAGCAAATCCAGACCTAATCATCAATATCTTCGACCAGCAATCCTTATCGAAGTCATTATATCCAACCTCTTACTCTCCGTTTAAACATCAATCCGTCTATTATTCTAAACTATCAGATCAATAAATAAATCAAACTGCTTCAGCAATCATCCAAATATATAAAATACCACATAATAAACACGAATAAACTCCGATTTCGAAAATAAAATCTACTTGAAAAGTTGGGCGGGATTTACCGTGGGAAAGAGGACGATACGGAAGGTGACGAGGAAGGCGAGCGTGAACCTGAGAAAGGACGGCGAAGCTTCTCCTCTAATCGGCGGCGAGCGGCAGCAGCAGCAGGCTGTTCAATGGGTTGCGGTTGAGCGGCCGATGAAAACTCCGGCGATCCCCGCAGGTGCGAGTCGCTGTGGTTGTGGAGGCGGCGCCGGCGAGCCAACTCAACGCCTGGAAGCATCATGCCGCCTCTTCTTTCCCCAGCGTTCTGCTAACCTGCGCCCCTTCGACCCTCGCCTTTCTATGGTGCGCGGATGGAGGTTGCAAAGAAGTTGCAGCGATAATGCCTTAGCAGCGGGATCTCTTAGATTGGAATTGAAAGTAAAGTGCCCTTGAAATGGTTGAAAATTACCGAAGTGCCACCACGTGCATGTAGTTGAAACGGTTGACTACGTCCATTAAGATTCAAGTGGTAAAAAATAATAAAAAAATATATTAAAATGTTTCCTTTTATCAAATTTATAATGATTTGATCATGTTACGTCGATTTCATTGTTCAAAAAAATATTTAGGTGCTTAATTTGTGAATAACAATATTTCTTGTGCTACTTACATAATTATCTCTATATAAAATATTTACAAATTTTTTGTTTAATAATAATAAGAATAAAGAATTTTCTAATATCAAATATTTAAATTGCCATATAACTATATATATATATATATATATATATATATATATATATATATATATATATATATATATATATTACAATAAAGGATGAAAAGTCCAATTAATAAACTTAAATAATATTATCATCGGTAGAGAGTCATACAATATATCATAATTTGAATACTTCGATTTAAAAAAAAATAAAAATAAGAACATGAGAATTTTAATCTATGATACTTAAATAGAGTTCTATTATGTATTATAATTTAAAATTAATGTGAAATACTATGTTTCATTGTAAGATGTTCAAATGATAATTGTTAGATTTTTTTGTTGTGCAATAAGACATTTGAAGTCGAAGGAGAAAAATAGAAGGAGAAAATTCACAAACAGTAGAACACAGAAAAAGCACACAAAGATTTACGTGGTTCGGCCTTTTTTTCTTGTGTCCACGGAATTGTAGAGGATTTTATTACTTTATGAATTTACACCGTCAATCTCCTCGACGTTACAAGAAACTTCTTCTCTCTACCTTCCTCTCTCATTCCTCACTACCCGTGAGCCATAGAGAAAGAGAAAAAAATTATTGTGGTAGATCTACGATAATATTTTCCATTTTAAATTTTAATTGTATTCAACTCGTTTGTTCTCAAATTAATTAAATGATTTAATAAATAATACTATTATTTATTTAATTTAATTTTTTAATATTATATTTTAAAAATAAATTTATTTTTTCAAATTATTAAAATTAATTTTGAATCGAACATAAACTAGAACAATAACAACAATAACAATAAAGCTTTAATCCCATTAAGTGGGATTGACAGCATGAATCATTTTTCTCAATTGTGTCATATTTTTAATGTAATAATTTTTTCGACAAGTTTTACGCTGGTTGTCAATTTTCTAAAATAATCATTTACTCTTCACATTCGTAGTGCTGTCAAAAAAGCTCGTTGTTCGCGAAAGAGTTTGTGTTCAGTTCGTCAAGGAGTTTTTGTTCGATTCGTTCAATAAATAAACAAGACGAACACGAACAATTGTTTTTCTTTCCAACAAACCAAACACTAACAATAATGCGTTCGTTCGTGTTCGGATCGTTTTTGTTCGAAATATAAAATAATTTAAAATAATTATATATTAAAAATTTATGATATTTTAAAAAATTAAATTTTATAATTATAATATATAATAAAATAATAATAATAATAATAATATGTTAACATACTATATTAGAAATATACTAATATAGATATTATAAATTTATATAATATAAGTTATATAATTAATATAGAATATTATTTATATATATTAATATTAGGGTTGTCAAACTGGCTCATCATTCGCGAACAGCTCGTGTTCGGCTCATGTTCGCACATTATTTAAGAAACGAACACGAACAGTAACTTCACGAACAATTTCAAATATGAGATTATTTTAAACAAACTAAATTTTAAACGAACTGACATGAATACAAGTTCTGTCCGTTCGTGTTCGATTAGTTTACACCCCTACACATTTGCACTTGAAGCCAATAATGACAGCATCTGAACGCAAACTAAAAATAAATTTAAATTGACTCCAACAAGAATATTCTCCTGCCAGAATCATTCCAAACATGAGTGTATTTAAATAAAAAACACCCCCAATGTTTAGGTAACAAAATAAATATTTATTTTTAAAAATATTAAATCATAAAATAAAATCCACGGCACGCTTATTTGGTATAACAATGCTTTTTTTTTTTTTCTTACCTAAAACCGCACGACTAGGCAATGATGGCATATCCGTAGTTAATGATGCATAACAAGGGTGCTTGTGTAAAATTGTAACAGGCAGGAAGCTTCTTGGCAATCCTCAAGTGGCAGAATCCCGCAGCGGAAAATAGCCCACCAGCGACTCACCGGGCCCACGCAAATTTATTTCGATATTGCCACTAGCCTATCAGCTCATTACAGCTGGCAGCGCATTGGACCCCCTTGAGAACCATTGCTCCATGCACGTACAATTGCATGCGGAGATCAGTGAAGGGGCGCCACGTGGTAAGTAGGTCTCGCCAATGATAATTTATAGTAGCGGGTTCACTTGTGACGTGGCGCTCCATTAATGACCTCCGCACTTACGATGTAATATTTTTTTTATGATTTGACCATCTATGATAGCATATAGAAAGAGATATACACACGCATAATAACTAATTCCTATGTTTGGTATTAGATACATACATACATAATAATTTAGTGACATGTATGTAAATTTTTCAAAAAAAAAAAGTTATTTACATGCATAACTGTTACTTCTTATTGATGTGTGCTAAAAAATTCACAGCGGTAGAGTAACGGATTATTGTCTTAGCGTTGTACGAAAATTCAGCATACACACAAAATGAAAAATAAGTGGTGACAACTCTAGAATTTTTTACGTGGAAAACCCTTAAAGGGAAAAATCACGTGACCTAACCCTGTTACAAGAATCCACCATTGATTGATGTTTACAGAAATCCACTGTCCCACAAAAGAAAGAGTAATTATATGTTTCAGACTACAATGTCGACTGACGGTGTCTGGTTGGTGGTTATTGACGATGATTGACGGAGGTCCACGGTGACAGAGGTCGACGGTGATGGAGGTCGACGAAAGTCGGCGGTAGTCGATGGAGGTCAGCGGTGATCGACGGCTGTCGGCGGTTGGTTGATTACGTTCGACGGTGGTGCTAAACTACAAATTTTCTTTAAGGCCTCAAGCTCTCTCTATGCTCCCCCTTTCTCATGTGACAGTTGGGGACTATTTATAGGGTTCAGAGTGCAATTAATGCAGCCATTTTGATCGGAAAGTTCAGAGGGCTCGCCATGATCAAACAACATTTAAGGGACATTTGATGGCCTTAACGATGTCAGAATTGAGTGATCTTTGCCTCGTCGGATTCGTCTTGTCGAGACGCTCGATCCGAGTATGGACTTGCTACTGTCAGCATCCATTTGACATTCCAATGTTTCTGAAAAACATCTAAAAGTGGTTTAATGACTTGATCCGGGCTTGATTTGACTCAAATTGGACTAGTTTCGATAACATTGGGTCTGTTTCATCGAGCCGGTCAGTTTGACTATAAGTTTGTTGAAATCAGAGCTCTGGATGACTTTTCATCAACATTGGAATATTTCTTGCTCAAAAGATTGCATCGAGATTCATGCCAGATGATAAAATTTTGTTGGCGCCATATCACTTGTGTATTTACAAATCAAACGCTTAATTCTTTCTTTTTACATTTTTAATACTCACATCTTTTATATCACGTAAAAAGTGAGAGCTGATGACACTAGCATCCTGTTTCAAGAAATATAAAAATGCATTCAAGCTTCAAACTCGTCGAGAAGGCTAAGCAAGAAGCATCTTGAGCTTGCTACCCTCTTCTGATTCAAGCCCGACATTCATTTCGACGGCCATGGAGTCAACCACCTGCTTGAGCTGCACAACTGAAGTAAAGCACCCCTCTCGAACCACTTCCACCACAGCCGGTGCTATTCGCAGCCAAATCTATGATCCACCACCACAAAGACGAAGCATCACATTGAAGATTGTGCCCCATGGCTTCTAATCTTTCCAACAGTGGATTTCTTGGGAAAATTATTCCATACGGAGCGAGTAGGTATCGCTCCATGCGGAGGCAAATAGGATCGCGCCAAATATGCAGTTCGCGGATCCAGAAATACCCACAAATACTCCCAAATACTCACCCAGTAACCACCGCGCCTTATTGTCCAGTGACCAGCGGTAACCATCCAGTACTCTCCAGTAACCACCTCCGCGATCCTTTAGTCACCGCATGGAATACCTTGCGGTACCCATCCATACCCCCTGAAATACCTTGCGGTACCTTTCGATACCTTGTTGTGGCAAAGTTTTTCTTGCCTCTAGGTTATTGTTATTGTTATGGTTTTCTGTTTTTTAGTAGCCAGTAGTCTATGAATGTATTAGATATTTTTAAATAAAGTGAATGTATTAATATATATATATATATATGCAAATATAAAAGAATTGTGTGCTATGTATGAAAATGTAAATGAAACACAGGACGATCCATAAATATGTAAATGCCCCTTTGTGAGAATATTTACATATTTAATACACGTCTACTATATTTACATACATATCTCATATCTAAACTTTAATATTTACAAGTAATAGTTTTTAGATGTTCTAATGTTATATATAAGAAATAAATATTTCACTTTCGAAAATAATGCTAGATTTGATTTGCCATGAGTGCAAATATGAAATTTTAAGTGTGAGAGATGTAAAAACATAAGAATTAAAAGATTTACCGGGAGACAGGTTCAAGGTATTCCCGCGGGGTATGGATGGGTACCGCAAGGTACTGCCGCAAGGTATTTCAGGGGATATGGATGGGTACCGCAAGGTATTCCATGCCGTGACTAAAGGATCGCGGAGGTGGTTACTTGGAGAGTGCTTGGATGGTTGCGGCGGGTACTTGGACAATAAGGCGCGGTGAGTTCTTGGGTGAGTATTTGGGAGTATTTGTGGGTATTTCTGGATCCGCGAACTGCATACTTGGCTGAATCCTATTTGCCTCCGCATGGAGCGATACCTACTCGCTCCGTATGGAATAATTTTCCGATTTCTTGAGGCTAGGGGAACTTATGGAAACTTTTGGAGATGCGAAACGATAAGTTGAGAATGAAAAGGAAAAAGAGAATTTCTTGAGTAAGAATTTAACTTACAGAAGAAGTAGAGAATGGACGAAGCAAGATCAGCGAAGGATAGTCTAAGCACGAGTGAGGCAGCAGTATCCAAATGAAAGTGTGAAACATGATAGCCTTTTGCGGGAAATCACGCATGAGGGTAAGGGAGACAAAAATTTTTACATAAGGATTCTGGACGAAGAGCTACCGGCGTAGTCCAGTAACATCGTGCCACGTGACACAGTATTGAAAAAATAAAAAAACAGAATAACACAGAGAATATCCCCGTGTTATTCATGTGTTATTTATGTGTTATTGTGTGTTCTTCATGTATTATTCATGTTTTATTGTGTTATTATAACACTGAGAATATTCTAGGAGCAGAATAACATCTGAATAACACACAATAACATCTGAATAACACATAATAACACATGAATAACACATGAATAATATGGAGGAAATATTTCTGTGTCATTCTGTTCGAATGCTATTTTTTTTGCCATGTGCGCCATGTGACGCGATTTTATAGGCCTCCACACGTAGCTCTACGTGCGGAGTCCTGATGTAAAAATTTTTCATGGGAGACAAAGACAAACAATGTGGTAAAATGATTTTACGCTTGATATTGGCCGAGTTTTAAATGCGGAGATTATAGCATGTTTTCAAATTTTATAATTCGTTGGGACTTTTATTTTACTTTACTGTTGTTAATAACCAAACAACAATAATTTAAATATTCTGTATTTATTTTACTTTACAGATATTTTACTTCAAATCAAACGACCCCTATATAATTCAACAAAAATATGATTAAAATACATTTAATGAATATTTTTAGAGTATTAATTATGTGTTTAATAGCATCCAACTTTTTGGATTCAAATTTGTTCAATAGAGATAGGGCTATCAAATTCTGGCTTGACACACATCAACTCAACTATAATTGAACTAAAGTATTCAGGTTTGAATTCGAGTTAACCTAAATAATTTTTAGGTTGGGTAGGTTCGTGTTAAGAATCCATTTAATTCTTTTGTTTTGGTTCCCTGCCAACTTAGAATTGACCCAAAATGATCTATTAGCTCAAAATAGACTCGGAAACACTTAAGAATTTTGTCCCGTGCTTTTGTGTCTTATGTTTAATGGCTTATACATGTAGTTAAAATTAGCAGTTTGAAAATATGACTGATTCTGTTTGAATTTTCTCACCCGTTTAATATTCGATTTAGGTTTGGGCCAAATATTTTCAGGTCAGCCAATTTCAAGTCATACATGAACCCAATTAGTGAACTTTATTTGACACTCGTAAAATAGAAGTACCAATTAGGTAAAAACACTCAAAAGAAATGATGCTAGACTGTATTATTATTTCTCATATGATATATTTTTGTTTGTATTATATTTTTCACATTTGTGCATGTGACTCCTATTTATAAATGAAGTTATTATATTTAAATACATGATAAAAATTTAATAAATAATTGATGGCTACTGATGTGTGTTTTCTGATGCGTACAAAGTTGAAATGTCTCCTGTGGTTTCAACGATGTTGAATATTCTTGGTAATTGTGCGATTAAATGAGTCAATGAGTAAACATGATGAACAACGCGTTGAGGACAAACTAGCTATGGCTAGGATTCAAACTAGTAGTTAAAGCGAGATCACAACTCTGTCTTTGAGCGACTTGCTAAATAGATTTGATGAGCTTTTGTGAGCCCTAGTCGGATAGTTGATTTTCGGACAATGCACTCATTTAGGTAAAACCAACATAATTGATCCACACTAACTCACAGGCTGACTTCACGATTAATGGTTATGACTCGATCTATCACAAAGTAGCAATTTGAGGAAGTCATCACGACCAGCATGGACATATGCCCATTCTCATTTAAGGATGTCACTTGACCTTGGAGATTCAGTCTCATTACTCAATTACCAGAGATAACCACCGTACCAATAATATTAGACATTAGTAGACAATGCCTCATAGTTATGGTGTCGGTAAGAGAGAAGTCAACAACATAGACCTTCCTTTTTTGGTTCTATCATCTCCTTGTTCTGGAGAATTTCATATCTATTTTAGAGAACTCTCTATCTCTCATAGTTATCCGGTTCTCTCTTAAAAGAATTATGTGATCCGGGATATCTTTCATCCCACTCTCTTCATATAGCTCTCTTCCTACTTTATCGGCTTTTCGGCTGTTGTATGTACCCACGATAATATGGGGCCTCACGTCCTAGTCGGATTCAACAATAGTTTTTTATTACAAGAAAGTTTACTTATAATATATATATATATTATTTTATTTCATTGGTGTAAACTAGTTAGACATTAATTCAAAATTTATTCGATTACTTAATTATCTTAATTTATAAAATTTCTTTTTTTTAATAATTTAATATGTTAAGTCATGTACTCATTTAAAATTTTAGCTAGTTTATTAAATCATTAAAGTACTACCTCAATCAATATAGTACGATCAAGTTACAAGCCAATTATGATTATCTCAAAATTTAAATAAGCAAGATTGATATATAATTTCTAAAGCACGAAATGACCTCCCTAATACTTTAAGAATCACTAGATGCAGCCTTCTGTCCGCCGACCTATTTTAACTAATTGACATTTGTTGGTTGACATCTTACCATTGAAGGTTGCTAAGTCATATCTTACTATCAAATATTGTTTATAAATTGCTACTCATTTGTTGATGTCTTATAACCAATGCTATTAATCATTTCCATTCATCATTAAATGAAATTCACTTGCTTGTCTTATTTCAACACCAAATGTTGCTTTTATCATCTCATAACGTTTGTCGATCAATGTTTTATGATCAACATCCTATTCTGGTGCCAATTTCACTTTAATTATCAAACAATCTTTCACCAACGTGATTATTTGATGTCCAACATCTGTCGACATTCTTGTTGCCTTCAAAAATTTTCTACAATAACCCAAATTTTATGATGTTTTTTAGCCTTCTTCAATTATTAGTGCCTTCTCCGCGACTTCTTTCCAGGTAAAATATGCATATTTATGTCCTTTGTTTGTGGACAATATTTTTTTTTTTTTTGTTGAGCATTACTATTTTTTGCACGTCATGTCATTATAATTTTCTTAGGACATAATAGTTATTATCTTGAGAAATGGGATGGTGATGCAAAAAATATGAATATTGTTGATAAATTTGGGCAAATAAATGCAAGAATCCACAAAAATAAGAAAGAACACAAAACAGGGATTTAACTAGGTTCAACAATCTAACTACATCCTCGGGAGCAAGAGCAGTGGTTTTCTTTGACTTTCTTCAAATAGTACTTCTCCTTAGGTTTACAAATATAATATATATATATAACCCTACTTACAATTTCAAAATTGTCCTGTACCGTACCGCGGGGCAGTTGCCCACTTATCGAAACTCCCCCAATTAGACAGATTCTTCGGCTCCACTTCAACGTCTGTCCCTTATCTGATATATGAATCACACCTAATATGATTGAATCAATTAGAGAGAGAGAGAGAGAGAGAGAGAGAGAGAGAGAGAGAGAGAGAGAGAGAGAGAGAGAGGTGATTGTTAATTGATTGAATCATATTTTACTTGATTTTTTGGGGTGCATTTGAAGTGGCCGTGTAGTGCCAATACCATAATTTTTTTTTGTTTGGCAAGCTTTTTCAAAAAAACTGCAGCTGAAAACTATGTTTTGCCATCAAATCTGGCTACTTGTAGTGGATGCTAGAAAATTGCGGTTTGAATTTTTTTAAAAAAAAAAGAAAAAAATTTAATAGCTAACAACAAATTCTTCTGCAACAGTTTCATAACTGTCTCTTCAAATAACTGTAACTGCCCCAAACATATCCTTAATGTCTGGGTCTAAAATTTAAATTAAAACGTGAAACAGAAAAGGAGGTTGCTAGCACATTAGTTAGAAGCAAAGTGAAGAATATCCTAAGAAACTAAATTTGAGTGCTCATTTTTCCTGGAACAAAAAATTAAGGGAAAATAAAAAAAAACAAAATCAGTTTAAATTGAGCAACTATGGGTAAATTTGGTATAATTTATAATTTTTTTTATTTCTTCATTTGATTTTTAAAAATATATTTATAGTGTTTTTTTATATATTATTTATTTTTTCTTTAAAAGTACATATCTTTAAAAATAAATATGTTATTTTTAAAATACTCAAAATAAGATTACATGATTAAAATACGCAAAATAAGGTTACATGATTTGAGTATTTTAGATACATTTGCCATTGGCATCGGTGCCATCACTTCTACTAGCCAGTATCATCTGCCACATCCGAAATTAGTATCATCTGCCATCTCCGATTGCTACTGATCAATCGTTGTTGTTGGCCATTATTGTATGATCGTTGGCAACCACCGACATCACCATATAAATTAATTAATTTAAAATTTAGCATGAATACAAAATAATATTCTATTGAGATATCAAATATATTTTATTTACAGTTAAATATAAATAAAAATAAAAAATTGATCACAAAATATCTCCTAAAATTTTAGTTGTTTATGGGATTATTTGTGTCTAAGAACTTCATTTGTAATAAGTAAGAAATTTAAGTGAAATGATTCAATTTTATATCAAATAGAGACTAAAGGTTCCACATGGAATAAACAAAGTTAGTATTCAATGTGAGAAAAAGGCATAAAAGGTAACATCAATGCTATCTTTATATAGTTGGGAAGTGGTTGGATTTCAATGATTTTTCATCTACCATATACAAATTTTCACATGAAACCAAGTTGACTATCAAATTATGTCTTATGTTGTCTAGAAATCTTTTAAGAATATTTAATAAAAATTGAATTGTTTTTTTTCCTTAAAGTATATGTTTTATGAAATAAATGTATTTGCGATACATTTTAAAGTTTTTTATTATTATTATTTTTTTTACTCAGTACTGACATTTGTGAAGAGCACTAGTTCTCCCAATGAATTGCGCACATCATAATATTATGCGACCAAATTTGTTAAAACTCCATCTCCAAAATTGTGGCTCAAATGTACATCTCACATACCACAAAAAAAAAAAAAAAACTCATAATAATAATAATAATAATAATAATAATAATAATAATAATAATAACTACATCAATATCTCTAAGGCAAAATTGAACTCATCACTAGTTAAATCAGTGCTTAACCACGACCTTATATACATGAAAATATACAACATAACTATATCAACATTATAAAACTAAAAGTGAATATTTACCTTATAAAGAACTTGTTAAAAGTTCTTATAGATGCTTAGCACAGTATTAAAATCTAGTTTAGAAAACTCAAGCTAAATATAATTCATGTTCTCTTGCCTCTCATAAACATCAATAAACCACCTATTGTGAAGTCATGGCATTCTCCAATTTATTAAAAGCTCCAAGGCACAACTTATTTGTTCAACCATTAGGGGATTAAAGAGCGTATATTTATTAATATAACCACTTCAATGTTAGTTTTAAATGTCATTATTTCAATTAGATCATTCCCAGTTTCAGTAGCAAGATTGAAAGCCTGATATTGACTTAAAATTCCCATTACATCATTCATAATGTTGAATTTCAAACATCCATTCACAATTTCGAAGCTCATCACCATAAAGTTCTCAATACAACATTGAATAACTATTAGTTATACAAATTCTAGTGCCTTGTGATTATAACTAAGAAAGGAATTGAATCTAACCTTCACATTAAATTGGTTGTTAGATTAAACTATCAAAAAATTGAAGTTATAGGTCCAAGCAATATCTTTTTAGTTGAAGAAAATTAAGTTCAACTTCAAAATAAATATCTAAATGAAGTTTGACATAACTAACTGCTTGAACTAAAAAATAAAAAAATTATGCTTGCAATGGATTCGTGACTTTTAATTCCATATTTCCATGCAATTCTAAGAATTAAGAATAGTGAATGTACGTTTAAATATATTGCTTATGCTTCCAATTGATGTTGCTATAAAGCTCAATACAATATTAATCTCACTCTCGGCAATATTTTTTTGTGTGTAATTGTATTAGCATATGTCCTTATGTATAGAGCACTAAAAGGAACAAGAAAAAAAAAGAAAAGAAAAAAAACACTTAAGGAGAACAATGAATACAATAAAGAAGAATTGTGCTAAAATGAAACTATGTTATGCACATTTGCACAAGTCATGATATAAATAATGATGCTCTCTCTCAAAATTAACAAAACAAAAAGGATGTCAACTATATTTTGTTAAACATATTTTTCTTAACAATTAATAGAAAGATATGATTAGGTGAAGATGTTAGTTGGATACTATTTAAGGAGATAGATAGAAGATGAATAATAAATAGAGCAATTCCATCATAAATGATGTTATCATAAGTGTTAATATGCTTTATTCATTCATGGTAGACGTTATATTTAATGATATGAGTCATGGTTTGTCTGTCACAATATTCATTCATGGTAGAAGTTGTATTCAATGATATAAGTCATGTTTTGTCTATCACAATTAATAATGAAAAAAAAATCATAATGAGAACGTAAATATTACTAAGTAGTCATAAAAAATCAAGTGAAAAAATGTATCTACAAGAACATGATATTTAGATTTGGTACTATAATAAGAAATCATATTTATTTATAATTGCATCAAAAAATAAAGAAGGACAACAAGAAAAACAAAAAGCATAAAATAGTGTGATGGATTTTTGGTAATTAAGACCACCAACTCAATTAATCTTAAGAGTTAACAACATACATAAGAGGAGATATAATTGGATAATGAAGTCCTTAATTAAGGGTACACCATACATAATTAAGAATGTAAATAATAATAGGGATAATTACATGCATAGCACAAGAAACATTGCTATATACTTTTGAACTATGAAACCGATGCATTTACGCCTGCCACGATCAAAGCATTATGCATTTGATAAAAATGAAAACTATGGGTTAGGGTTTTGTCACGACCATTGATATTTGAGGGAGAATTTAAAAATGGATGAAAGTGGGTGCTTGATTTGTAAATATCATTGTTTTGGGTTCCCCTCATGTAATCGCCCCATAAAAATATTACAAGGAAAAACATGAGGTGCATTAAAGAATTGATGATCATTGTATAGTTTTAAATAGCCATGGGATGAGTAATTATAAGAAAAAACAACCTTTAAACTAGTTTATATAAGAAAATAAGATTAGAAAGAGGTATCTTATAAATGCGGCTAAAATGAATAAGGGTTTGTTTGGGGCAGCTGCAACTTATCCAACTTATCCAGATAAGCAGCTTATCCAGATAAGCAGCTTATCTTAATAAGCTATTGATCAGCAGTTTATCCAGATAAGCTGGTGTTGACCTCATTTTTGTTGAGGTCTAGTCTTTCTTCCTTAAGAGCTTAAGGCATTACGGCAAACATCCCTTAGGTTTAACCATTTAAAGGAGGAGATCCCCTAATTTAGGGGACCTTTGGTCCATGGCTCCACTAGGATGGGTTAGGTGGGTCTAGCCCAGTCCCTAGGGTCAGTTTAGTGGCTGTGGGAGGCTTGGATTGATCACATTTGGTTCAGTTTGGTGAATTTGTGTCATGGGTTCATTTGGGTCACTTTGGGTTCGAATTGGGCTAACTTAGGTTTGATCTTGAATTGAGCCCAAGTGATTGAGTAATATTGTGTATATGATTTCCATAAATGGTCTAGAGAAGAATTGGAGTGGTTTTGGATTGTTTTGAGGGATCACTTTGATTTGATTTGGGATTTTGGTCAATTTGGGGCAAGTTGGGTTAACTTGGGTTTAGGTTAGGCTAGAGATGGGTCAAAGGCCATTTGAAGGTTCCAAATGGTCTAGGGGGATGTCATAAAGAGTTCCTAGTAGTAACTGGATGGAAATTTTGGGAGTAGGGCAATCAATTTGGGGGGATTTGGAGATGTGTTCAATTTGGGCAAAAATTAGGTATATCTGGTTCAAGTGGGTTTGAGTGAGATTTGGATCCAAATTGGGGGTAATTGATGGTTTAATTCGGTTCAGGGGAGTTTCATGGGAAGTTTAGAATTCAAATTGAGGGAAAATTGATTAGCATTAGGTCAATTTGGGGAATTTGGGTCATTTAGGCAAAATTCGGGCTTTTGAATTTTAAGTGAAATTGAACTCAAATGTGAGTCAAATTGAGCTTGGATTTGGTTTAGATTAGCATTGGAGATGTTGAATTAAAGTTTAGAATTGAAATTGGGCAAGATTGGGGTCAATTGGGTAGACATCGGGTTTAATTTGGGCACTTTTGGGTTAAATGGGTCAAATTGAGACTTTTGGTTAAATTGAACTAAATTGGCCAAATTGGGTCATGTGATTGTTAAGAGAAATAAAATTGGAAATATTTGGGAGGTTTTAGGAATTTATGGGAATTTTTGGAATTTTGGGCTAAGAGGGGCATTTTCGTTTTTTTGGGGGTTTTTAGGGAAAATTGGTAATTTTGGTTAATTTGAGTGGTAGGGAGCATTTTGGAATGATTTTTGAAGAATTATGGGTAATTTGGATGATTTTGGAAATTTTTGGGGATTTTAGGGTTTTGGGGGTATTTTGAGTAAGTTTATGGGCAAGAGGTTCGAAGTTTGAATTTTTTTTGGAAAAATTGAGATTGCTTGAAAGTGATTAATATGACATTATTTAGGTTGAGCCATGGATCAATGGTCTCCCTCATTTGGTCCTCTATGTGTTGGTACTAGCCAAACCCTAACCTGGGGCTAAGGGCTTGGGAAAATCACTTACATGAGTTTCCAAAGAGTTAGGGGATCGAAGGTGATGTGCGTTGTTTAGGGTTGTGAGTGTGTAGTGTAAGTGTGTGTAAGCTCCAGACCCCCCAGGGTAGATCCTAAGGTTTGACTACCTATAGGAGACTTCCCCTGGGCTTCCTTATGCTTGGTCTCTTCCTCCAAAAAACTGGAGGTTAGGCCTTAAGCATATGATAACTCCCAGTGAAGTGAGAAAAGTTTGAATTTCTAAGGGAAAGAGTTCCATGACTAGTCTTCAAAGAAAGTCAGCATGAGAGTCCTATGGCTAGATCCTAGGCTATTCTAGAGACAGAGTAGACCTCAACCAAAAGTGAGGTCAACACACGCATGTAGATAACGAAGTTTTGGAATTATACATGTAAACACATAAAATTATGCGACGTGCATGCAATTATACGAGTTTGTGTAGTGTGCATATACGTAGACAAGAATAATTTGTATGTGTATAAATACATGAGATTAGGGTGGCATGCATGCAATATATATCAAAATAAATGTTTAGGTGATAGATGTGTAAAAACATAGGAGTTGAGTGCATTGCATGTAATATACTAAAATAAAAGTCTGAGTGATAGATGGATAAAGTCATAATATTTAAGTGACATGCATGGAGAAGAAAATATTTTTTTAGGGTGTTAGATATGTATATACATGAATTGAATGACATGTACGTAAATCTCCCTTTTCTATTTTAAAGTGTTATGCATGCAATTACATAGGATTTGAGTGGTATATATGAAAATAAAATTAAGGAAAGGAAGAGAGGAGCGTACCTTACTATGTGTAGTTGACGATAGAGAATAGGGGAATACTTCCTACCTTGCTTGGTTGGAGAAGTGTAGTGGAGTATGGAGTTGGGTGCTTTCTTGGTTGTAGTTGAGTGAGTTGAATGCTTTAGAATGAAGAGGTGAGACTTCCAAAATCGTGAGATATGGAGAGAGTGTGGGGAAATGATGAATTATGGGGGGGGGAGAGAGAGAGAGAGAGAGAGAGAGAGAGAGAGAGAGAGAGAGAGAAGTGCCTCATGATTTGGATTGACATGTGAGTTTTTTACTTTCTTTTTTTTGTCATGAGAGTTGGATAGTATTTTATTCATATTTTTATTTATATTATTATTTTTTTGTCATTTTGTGTCATGTGAGATTTGATTTATATTTTCTTTTTTATTTTATAATATTTATTTTATTTTAGGCATTTAGTGGTCATTTGACTTTGACTTGATTTAAGGGGAAGTGGACTTGACTTACTTTTGTGTACTTTTGGTCTCTTGTATGATAATTGGTTGTACTCACCCAACATGAAAAATGGGCTTCATTAGGGCTTGGGTGGATAAGTCCTAATCAATGGGATTTAGATTTAGCTTAGGTTGGAGTGAGTCATGAAATGGGTTAAGTGCTTTTTAGAGTATTTTAAAAGAAAGTCCTCTTTTTCCCACTTAAGGAGTGGTGACATGGCATGGCTCATATGGCTTGCATATAGCTTGGAGGTGGCTTCATGGCTTGCCTTTGGCTTAGCTCATTTGCATAAGAATGGATTTTTTTTGAATTTTAAGTGATTTTAAGAGAAATTTTCATGAGGCCAAATTCAGGTGATTTTGATTTCAAGATGCTCATGGAAGTCTCCATGAGCCGTGCCATGCTATGTATGTGCCCATGGAAAAGTTTCATTCAAAAGGAATTTCTAATTATCACGAACTTTGAAAAATTATTCCGTAATGCCTAATTTGGGCAAGGTTTCATGTATGCTTGGTATGCTTGGTGTGATGTCATGCTAAAATGATTTAAATGTAGGGATGATGAAGTGTTAATTATTTGTCATGTGGGCTCTAATTGGGCTTTTAAATTTAGTGTCATGTGCCTTTGAAAGTGCACATGGGTATGGGCTTTTAGCATGCATGATGAGCTTAATTTAATTATGAAGTTAGTCATGGGCTAATCAAATTGATTTGGATTTGAGTAAAATTGGGTTTAGGCATGATGATGTTCAATATAGACTTGAAATTTAGGGAAATTGAATTGCCTATGGAGCTCAATTTGGGGAATTTTAGATTTTGGGCCAATTTGGGGCATTTGACTTAGGCTTGCAATTTGGGTTTGAAATTGGTTTGAATTGGCCTTGGATTTGATTTCAATCGGGTTTGGATATGATGAATTTTGATTTGGAATTGAAATTGTGGAAGTTTGAATTCAATTTGGTGGAAAGTAGGGTTGATTTGGGGATTTTAGGCCTTTTAAGGGCAATTTGAGAATTTTGGTTAAAATTGGTCAGTTTGGTCAAATTTGGCAAATTTGGGACAATTGGGTGATGTTGGAAAGTTTCAAATGATTTTTAAGATTGAATTGGGTAAAATTTGATTTTTTTTTTTGCATTTTTGGATATTTTGGGTGTATTTTGGTAATTTGGCTAATTTTGGAAGGTTTGGGAGCAATTGGGTCTACTGTTGGCTCAAATTGATTTGAGTGAGGTTTTGAAATAAATTTGGAAATTTTAGTTTGAAAATAGGAATTTAGAATGGCATTAGGTTTTAGGGGTATTTGACCATAGTTCTTAGCCATGCCTAACCACTTTGGGACTAAGCTCAGTCAAATGATAACCTCTTTATGAACCTTTACACATTGATCTTAGCCATCTTAATCAAAGACCAGAGGCTTGAGACTATTCATGTGAGTTTCTTAAAGGGTAGAGGGGGAAATGGTTTTGGGTTTTGGGTTAAGTGGGGCATTCAAAGGATTTGAGATGTGTGTGCAAGACCAAGCTTTAGTCACCCAGGGTTGCCCTAAGTTTAATCATACCTATGGGAACTCATCTTTGAGCCTCCACACGTTAGTCTCAACCTTCCAAGTGGTTTGGATGTGACTGTCCATGTAGGATTTCAAGGAAAGCTAGAAGTGGTTCAGATTTCTAGGTGGTGGGAGCCATCTCTAGTCCACTAAGATAGTCAAGGGGAAACCCTTTAGCTAGATCTTTTGTACTAAGAGGAAGTTTAGACATCACCACAAATGAGGTCAACAAGTGGGTAATTAACAAGGCTACTCTCTTAATAGTTGGAAAGATGAAGTGATTGATAAGATATGTGATGTAAAACTATTGCAGGGTTTTTGACAAACAATAATTATTATAATCATTGTCGACATCACTTGTTGATGCCCTATGTGTGGGATGTCCATTTGAATGATACTGAACTATGTTCAGTCCCTCGTAGTCCAAGACATCATTTCAGACTTTCGGGTGTGTGCCCCAGACACAAAATTAGAATATGTACAAGTCCAGCCCTTCCCAGAAATGATCTCGATAATAATTTTGAAACAAGATATACTTAATGCCCATTTTAAATGTATAAAGGCTGTATTTCATCTATTTGAAGCCTTATGTGGTTCGAACAGACTGTAGAACCTCTCGTCCAACACCCCAAGATGTAGATAATGAAAGGAACCAACATGACCATGCTTAGAATGGGCATGGCCATGCATTGCCCTTGCCATAACCATGCCCAAAACATGCTTGGCCATGTCTCGAGCCGACCTGGGACACGACACCTACTAGGGTAGCATGACCACATCTAAAGCGGGAGTGTCCACACCTAAGCCTCATAAAGGCTCGTGATGGTTCTTAACTTGCTTAATCAAGCCTGGGAAAGGCTTGACCACGTCGCTAGACCTAGACTTTCGACATTTTACATAGTTTCCAGGCGTGACCACACTAAAATCCAAAGTGCAACGCCCTTGAAGTTCTGTGGCCACACCGAATTATGGGTTTGACCATGCCAGCTTATCTGGTTCACAAGTTTCAGACTGTTGGTCCCTGAAATCCATCATTAACCTCTAGATAAGGTTTGTCTTTTTACCTGGTTTGTTTACTATTTATGGAAGAAGTTCCAATGAGTGTAAAGTTACTTAAATTTTTTGGTGAATGTCCATTTGAAGAATAGCTAGGCAGTCATTATCCTCTGAGATGAAGCAGAGGAGCATGGCTATGCTGGCGGAGTTGTACAAGAGGTAAGGGATCAAAATTAATTCGTAGGAGAACCTGTGGAAAACATTGGAGAGCTTGGAGAGAGTCTTGGGAGGGCTGTGAGATGCTTTTGGGAAAATCTTTCAACCTATTCTTATTCATCATCTTCTTCTTCTACTTCATCATCTTCTTCTTCCTCACCGTTTCCTTCACCGACAAAATTCATTCACAAAGGAAACGCGAAGGAATTGTGTGGAGCTTGGCCAACCTCCTTGAAGAGGAAAGCTTCTTCCATCTTTGGAGGAGTAACAGAGCCATCATCATCGGAGCAAGATCAGAGCTTTGAACAAGCCTAAAGAAGGTATCTACAACCATCATGTAGGTGAGAAAGTCATTGAACTTACAATCTTGTTCTTAGCAAGCCCTTTAGATCTAGTTGATAGAGAAATTAGGGCTAGAATTTTGTGTTAGAGGAAACTGTTAGGTTAGAAAGATTTTTCATTGACTTTCCCCTCACTAACCCTTGAGATTTTCCCTCTAAACCCTAGCACATTGACCTAATTGTTGTGGGAGCATGCATGTTTATTCGGTGGCCATTGCTTGATGAATGGGTTAAAAAATCCTTTGATTCTCATTCCCTATATTAGAAAGGTTTGGTCCGTGAGAAAAGCTTCACTTTCATGATGGTTTTTTTTCCATGGAAAATTCCCTTCATTTTTTTCTCGGATAATTAGAGGAAGGTTTTCCATTACATTGCAGAACAAACGGTAACTACGACTTCATCCAACCCTAAGAACTATAAGAGAACGCTAGGGCCGTTTCGCGTTGCCATCGGAACATGATTGGGAAAATTTTTCATTTGCAAGAGGTCGTTTCCTTAGATGCGCATTTAAAATGACAGTTTTGCATGCTTATCAGCATGGTTAACCCAGTGGTTTTTGGTCCGATCAATTGTCACATGTCGGACGCTTCGATCAGTCGACCGATATTGGTCGGCTCGGCTATCCCCTTTAAGTCGGATTAACTGGCCAACTGGCGTTGTTCGACATGATCGATTGTCCCTCATCAAACGTCTTAATCGATCGACCGATATCAGTCGACTCAACCACCCACTTTAGGCTGGTTTAGCCATGAAGTATCTTTTATTAATATGGTTTAATAACCATAATGAATGTTTAATGGTGTTTTAAATAGCATTTGGAAGGATATTTAACAACATTTTTTTGGGCTTGGTGGCTAAGAGCGATAAACTATGGTAAAAGAATTTATTATTATTATTATTATTATTATTATTATTATTATTATATGCTTCTACGTTATTTTCATGTCCAGATCACCCTATAAAAATCTATATTATTGTATGCCTTTCTCCCATGGACAAAGAGGAAGAAACCCAAGTAAATGTCCAACGACCAAACTAGGTTATACTCGGCATAGTTTTTGAGTTTTCCTTAGCTTCTTAACTCTAATTAACTTGAAGTTTAACTATAAAGTGGATATCAGATGGACAATCATCCCAAAAATCTTCACAAGTGTGCCCAAAGTTTGAACTATCAACATGTCATGGGTATATAATATAAATTTAAATATAGAAATTGTAATCAATTTAATACGAAGAGTTTTTCATCCTAAAATAATAACATAAGAATCATGCATAAATTAATGTATAATATTGCTTTGCAGCTTAAACCCTATTTTAAAACATCATACTAAAATAAATATAATTGATATTATGATGATATGATGATAACCTATCTCTTCAAGAAAAACTTAACAAAATTGCCTTAGCAAGCATGAAAAATAGCTCTTTATGTTATTGGCACTTAGATATTCCCTTAGCACTAAGTTGGTTATCTCCACTTCAATTGTCATTAATAATGGAATAATGAGACAATTATTTAATAATATTATTATAATTTTACAAAAAAATATTATTTGTTAATGATAATTATTAAAATTGTTATATAATTAAATGTAGATAATCATAACTAAAAATTAAACCAAGTTCTCAAATAAGGAACTAATAACCTCATAGCACTTGTAGCATAAAATTCTTATTTTCAATCCAAGTTCTAATAACTTATAAATCATAGGAATTTATCAAATTTCTCCGAAAACTTTCCTTCTGAAAAATTTATTCAATTTTCACTATATATTTTCAAGAATAAATTTATCATTTGTATCTTAATATTTTAAACAAAATAAGCTCACTATAACATGGTTCAAAAACTGGTCATGTTAGTTCGATCACAATATTTTAGCCTTAACTTTTTATTTTAAAATATATTTATAAAGAATAAGATAATTTTTTAAAATTTATTTTTAGTTATTAGAACACGAGGTTTTAATATGGTGTGAAAACTAGGTATTATACTAACGATGGCTCCTCAAAACATCAACCATAGTCATTCATCCTGTTAATGCTACCACCTTTCAAAATACTCTATAATAGTCCAAATTGTTGTATTATTTCCTTAGTTATTATATTATAGTGAAGAGCCAAGGTTTAAAACATAATTCTAAAATTAGTGGATCTATTTGACAAAGTAAAGCTTGTTATTTTACCCTGTTCATGCTTTCACATAATAAAGAATTTTGTTCTCTAATTGTATGCTATTTTCTCCTTTCATCTATGTGTGTGAGAATTTTATGCAAGTTAAGATGAAAATTTAATTCTCATAAATGCAAATTTCATAATGTATAATGGGAATAATCTCTTGGAGTGTAATAGTGATGCAGAGATGGTGAATCGACCATGCAATTGAGGAGAAGTTGATGGAAGATAAAGATTGTAACAGTTTATGAAAGCCACAAAGAAAGGGGTAAATGATAAAGAAGTGATACAAATTTAGCCTAAAATAAATTTGAAACATAGTGAACAAATATAAGGCCTCAATAGTAGCAATAAAACTGATAGCAATAATTCCCAAAATGGTGGCAATTAAGAATAGATAATTGATAACATGAGAATTTAGGGACTTGAGAGGAAGATAGAATAATAAATTACTTTGTTGGATAATATTATTGTTTATATTTAAAGTAGAGGTCCATCATTTTAAGTCTTATTAAAAAAAGAATAAAATAAAAGGGAGGTGGCTTGAGTAGTTAAAATCATGGTTGATTATTGGATCATTTTGTTGGAATTATTTATTGGATATAAAACAAGGATGTTTGTTGAAACTATTCATTCTTGTACTTGATTTTCTTCCTATACAATAACAAAAAAATTAAATTAAATATTTTTTTATAAAAATAATAATAATTTTTATTAATTAAAGACATTGGACCAACTCATACAATATTATATTAAAGCAATGATAGATGTATATATATATATATATATATATATATATATATATATATATATATATATATATATATATATATAATGAGGGAGAGAGAGAGAAAGAGAAATTTCATTGCAAATAATACTACTGGCCAATTATCATGATTAAATAATATTATGTTATCACATGAATTTTAGTGATATATAACATCAAAAAGATATGCATCTTCATCAAATTGTATCAAATACTAAATTTTAGAAAACATAACAAGTATCCAATTCATAATGGAATTGGATTAATTAATAAAGACATTATTTGATGTTTAGTATCTTGATCAGGCTTTCCATACCCATCTCCAGTTTGATATAAGAATTGGGTCACTCTAGGGAAGTTTAACACATGTCGTTTGAAAGATTCCTCCATATTCAAATTATGCAGATACTCAGAATTCAATAGTTTCCAGTACATTTCAATTAAATATTTTATATGATCTCTTGCAATAGATTCTGAAACATTTGCCTCAATCATGTAACATTGAATTGACTTTGATACATCACCCCTTTGAAGCTCTTCCTGTATCAAAAAGTCAGAAATAAAGTTTATTAATGATGCATGTAATGATTATATACTAATGAATAATATTGATTTACTTACAGTTGATGTGGCCAAGTCATCATACAACCGAGCAATCATTGCGGAATATCGAGTAACGTTTGGATGGAATTCAAAAGAATTTAGAACTTCTACAGTTAAGTCTTCACTTGAACAATATGCAGAAGTTAGCAACAAAGGCGCACCAATTGTTTTCCAAGCATTTTCCATGTACTCATTTAAGGTGGGAGTGTATCTCGTATGATACCATGTTGCCTCAACTAAATATGCCTTGCATTGATCTTGCCACTATAACAATAAATAAATGCATTAAATTGAACATAATTCATAAAATATAAAGCAATTAATATGTGTGATGTCAGGATGGCTTACCAGTCGTTTCAGTTGTGGAAGAATATCTAATCCCCTTTCTGCTAAAGTGACAAATGCAATATCATTCATTGTATTGAAAAGTGCTGACAAAGTTAGCTTCATATTATTTGGGAGTTTTTCATTTCCAGTGATCTTCCATCTGAGATATATAATTTTTAATTATGATGAAAATTAGAAAGAAAAAAGTACTATGTATTTTTAAATAAGCTCCTTTTGGCCAAAATATTTTACTCTCTTTTTTGAGAAAATATTATGTGTGGTGACTGTACATCCGGACGATGGTCCAGATGGGCTGTTGTGTGATACACTGCAATGTAGCCGCATCTGGACCATTGCCAAGGCATGCAGCCCTCTGTAGATAATATTTTTCTCGTTTTGTTTTTAGCAAGTACTCTCAACAAAAGTGAAGTTCAAGATACAAATATGTTTCTATAAGAAAATCATATAGATTTCTAACAATTGATATTTAAATTTACTAATAGAAATGAAAAAAGTAATTACTAGGTTAAAGTGAATTTAAATTCTTATATTAAGGAATTATTAAAATTACAAAAAATATTAAAGGTTTCAAGAAATGTGATTAATGAATTGTTGGGGGATGAATACTTTATCTGCAAAAATTTTCATATAAGAAATAAAATTCATAATTGTGGAATAACACTTCAAATAATAGTAGATTATGAAAAAAGTAGATCACATTAAACTGTTCTTGTACTAATTAACTTAATGTATCACATGTGGTACTTAAATGTAGTTTGGGCAATATAGACAAGTTTTTCTATTAAATACAAACTTACATACAACTTGGAAACCAAAAAAAAAAACTTATTAGAAGTTAATTCAATTACAGATTTAGCTATTATTAAGAATTCTAGAAACATAGAAAACCAAATTGTGTGGTCTATTATTTAAAAATCTTTTAAAAAATCTTTAAAAAAAATGTTGTGATCTCAAATATAAAATTTTCTGAAGTAAAAAATGGAGAGTAAATTGCATGGCTTCCTTACGCATCAACAACATCGGTAAAGAGCACGAGTTCTTCCAATGAACCAAATATATCGTAAATATCATCAACTGTTGTAAGAATACTGCCTATTTTGGTAATATCTTTCCTACATCTCCAAAAATGTGGCTCAAATGTCAATCCCATGGAACAGAAATAATTCTCCATCAATCTATCTCTAGCAAAACTAAAGTCCCCCCCAGTAAGACCAAGGCTCTTCCACCACCTTTAGTACATGAGAATATTGATCAATATACATATACATACATATATATATATATATATATATATATATATATATATATATATATATATATATATATATATATATATATATATATATAATTTTATCCAATCTACTATAAGAAAGAGATAGAGATAGAGAGATAGAAAGAGAGAGAGAGAGATAAGTGTAAATGATTGTTTATATAACATACCTGGACACCTCCTTGAGCTCCCTTTTGTGGATGCTTTGTAACATATTGAAATCTAGTTTAGCCAACATAAGCAAGTGGGGATTCATGTTCTCTTGCTTCCCATAAGCATCAATAAACCACCTAGTGTGCAGCCTAGGCACTCTCCAATGCAATGGGAGCTCTAAGGCATGACATATTTGTTCAACCAATGAATTATTAATACATAATGGTTCCTTGAGATAAATACTTAAATTTTTTCTTGCAAATTTCTTAGCTTCATCTAATTCATCCTCATCATCATTAGCAAGATATGAAGCCTCATATAGGCTTAACATTCCCTTCACATCATTAATAATTTTAACATTGAGGCTTCCACTCTCATTTTTGAAGCACTTAATCAGAAAATCTTCACTGCAATATTGAATAACCATTAATAAATTTTTTCTTCTACTATAATACCTTTAAAATAAAGTTATGATTTAAAAAATAATATATTTTTATTTTAATAAGGTTAATTTTAAATGTCAAAAGTAATATTGAAATGAAGTTTCATATAGAGGTCTACTTGCCTTGGATTTGGGACTCTAATTCCATATTCTCTTAGAAGCCTAAAGAGTAAGGCAGAGCCATCAAGGTTATTCTGTAATATATTTCTTAAGCTTCCCATTGATGAAGCTATCAAACTCAACATATTCTTGATCTCACCTTCAAAATGGTATGAAATCCCAAGCTTGCACAGCACATCAACAACTTCAAGCTTCTCAAAAATATCCTTTTGTTTGTTGTGACTAATCAAATTTCTTATTTCCTCCTTTAACTTCTCCCATAAATCAATTTGTTCTACATCCTGAGATAAACAAATATTGATCATTTTCTAGATATAGCTAATGTTTTTAAGAACAAAAAATTCTATCCAATCTACTAATTTCAACGATACAAATGTAAAGGTTATGCTTTTGCTCATTGCCATTTTAACTAACGCGATTAATGGATTTTTTTCTTAAATTTATTATTTTCTATGTTAGAAGTGCAAAGCATAGTGGATAAATGAAATTTTTTCTATTATTAGTAATACAAGCATGCATGCATGTATATAAGAAACAAAAGTTAACATTAAAAAAAATAATAATAAGAGAGAAAATAGAAAACCATGAGAGAAAATATTGTAAACTAAAATCATGCTCGTCATACAAATATGTACATGTGGTGATATATTTAATAATAATCCTTCATAAAAATAAAAAAGGCATAAAATTATTAGCTCTAGATTTTTCGTATATTCACAATTCCTAAATATAGTTTTGAGGATAAAATTTGTGTTGAAGGTATGCATCAACTACGCTCGAGGGTTATTAGATAGATGACCAAACAATAGATTAAGCAATCTCATAATATTTAAAGTAATAATTAATTTGATTGTACTCATTTCATTCTTGGAAGATATTATTTTTGCTAATATCAATCATGATTTGAATATAGTAATGTATTATAATGTGACCATTATGACAAATGTCATAATAGTAAGTAATTATTAAGGTCAAATGATATTTACCCTTTAATGTTTTTCAAGGCTAAGATTTTGAACATCAATATTCCACAATGAGCAACTATTTTTACTTCCTACCATGCAACTATTTTAATCTTTAATACTATAATCAACATTAAAGTAAAAAATGAGCATGTGAAGTTGTGTTCCAATAATGAAGGGTACCTCACCCATCATGAAGGTTGTGAAGAATTGCAATATAATTGGTAAAGTATGGTCCAATAAAGAACTCACTAACATAAAATGCAATATAAGGACGTGTAACTGTTTGATAAATCAATCATATATTCTGTTAATAATATAAAGAATGATTAAATATAAATGAATTGTAAGTAGTGTTTAGATTGATGCAAGGAATTTAGATATAACGTTTGAATAAATGAAAAAAGAAAATCATATGTTTATCTTAGTTTTCAGTGACAATGGATAGTAGAACTAAAGAAAGTAGTTAGATAAAAAAGGAAACATGGATGCCTTTAATAATTCAATTATAAATACTTATAAAAATAACATTCCAATTTTGAGATTTCATCAACTCCATTATTATTTATGTTCAAATCACTTACTTAAAAGAGAAGCAAACTAGTTTTTAATAATAATATGATGAACAAAAAGTGTTAGAACATGATGAAAAGATTACTAGATAATCTATTTATATAATTACATTATTTGTTAAATAAAGCTTGAGATGCTTTTTTAATCCATAAAGAGCTCATTGAATTTCATTGACTTCATCCAAGGGAACATTAAGATTAGAAGAATAGTAAAAGTAAACCTCATAGGTTTTTAATTCAATTTATTTATTTATTTTAGCTTAAGTTCCTAGAAATTTGGGTTTCTAATTTTATTTTTTAATGCTTATATTCCGTATTCAAACATAAATTCTTTTTACAAACTAATATGACTTTATAAAGTTGGTTCAAATTAAATAGAAATTATTGATGTTTTACTAACATGAAAGTACTAATAATAATTTCTACCAAAACATAATGATATTATTTTAATTACATACTTTGTATATCAAAATATAATTATCTTATAAATACAGTAAAATTATTCTTAAATTAAGAAAGAAAGACTAATGACTAATTTTCATTAGTGGAATTGGGTTAATTATTTGAATGGTACACAAACATTCTTGTACACATTATAGTGAATAAGATTTGGTTGCTTTTGCTCAAAGTATAGAACTTAGTATTCTTAACACTTATATAAAGTGAGAGCTAGTTTATGTTATAGAGAATTTTACCCTTATTGTTATTTTTGGATAGCATTTGGAGAGTATAAATCATAACGAGCATTTGTTGAGTTTCATATGATGCCATGATCAATCCATATATATTTAATGAATTGAAAAACTTGTTAATACCATAATATGATATTATTTTTTTGCTTATAAATTAATAGAGCTTTTTATAAATAGATATACATTTTTTTAACAAACTATTTAAATGTTCCATAAAAAGGGCATGATAATTATGGCATGTTGCATGTTAAAGAACAACTATAAGCTTCCAAATTCTTGTGTTGTGATAATTGGAAAATGTAAATATTTTCTAAAGATCAAACATATTCATGAATGAAATAAATAAAAGGTTGAACAGACGGATTGATGACCAGGCTGATCGCCTAACTTTCCTCCACTGAGGACAGAGGAATGAATCATATAACCCAACTCGATGCACTGGCATGACTATTTTTCTCTTCCTAGCAAAAGGCTTTCTTCTTTTTTTCATCTTTTGGTTGGTACCTCTCCTTTGGTCTCCCAAAAACAACAAAAGGCACTACCTTTTTGTGGGGGTCGATTAGAAGAGTCAACACATTCTCCATGTTAACGCTTGAAAGCCGATTGATTAACATGAGAAGATATTTAAAATAAATATAGAATGTCACAGAGTCACATCACGCTCTAATTATAATAACCAAAAGTGTGGAAATCAAGGAAGTTCTACTATTGAAGCATTGACTATAAAATAAATATTATCAATTTCTTACATTAAATTCACTTATTCTTATCGCAGTATGGCTTTTGAGAAGTACAAGAATTGAGAAACTAAAATAAAAACATTTAAAAATGTGTCAATGTTGATCTCAAGGAGATCTAACGATCCAGATAGACGCATATACGATAAAGGATGGCCCATTAACAGAAGACTGTATACCCACTTATCTAATCAGATACTGTTGTCTGAGCCAATGTAAATGAGGTTAATGCCTACTGAGTTATGAGGGCGACAAAGTCTGAGTTGTTCGGTCAGAAATGAGATAAAAATGATATTCAAGCCAACCACTACAAAAAAATTGATTGAAGGTGGAAACATATCAAATGGTAGATCAGATCCGATGAAAGATACAATCATCCAATATCACCAATTATCCCAAGGAGACTACTAAGGCTCTCTATTAAGGATAAAAAACAAGTAATACAACAAAGATTTGTATAGTCATCCCTTAGACTCTCCTAGTTGAAGTGTGAGCTACATATCGGGCCATGTTAACTCACCCTCAGCTTAATGGTCTGGCATTGTTCAACCAACACTAGTTCCTTACTAGAGATCTAGGGTCAATAACCTTACTAGATCAGTTGATCACAAATGCCGCCCAAACCAGTCATGTCGACACAAAGCAATCAAGCTCAGTCGACCATCAATGCTAATTAAGCCCAGTTGATGAAATTAGTCCTGCCATAATGAAGCCATATGAGCTCAGTAGAAAGTCAGATAGTAGTCAAGCAATAGGCTCATACCATAAAATATCTAGAATATCCTAGAATATCCCTATTAAAGCAGGGGCAAAACTGTAATATATTTATATTATACTCTCATCCCTATAAACAAAGTGATCATTTTAAGAGAATGAACAAGGAAGTTTCTCTTTCAAAGTCACAACAAATTGTTATTCTTAATATTCACTCCCTCTCTGTCTCTTTCCCTCCCTCCATCCCTCCTCCTTGGGGTGTGATTGATGAATAAATCATTATTCATGACAAATAGTGAATGAGACTAAGTATTGTATCATTATCTAATAATTAATATAATCATAATACCTTGGTTGCTGCAAGAAAACTTCATTCATATGTAACTATAATTAGTTTGATCCTATTTTAGTCATGATAGAATGTTGCATTTGTTGTATAAAGCCACTAAAGTTTAAATAACATGATAATATACTAAATTGGACCACCTTCATTTTGCACAACATGCATCTAAATCATAATATGCAATTTAATTGTCATGATCACTCATCAAGAAAAAAGTTAGTTGATATCCATGTCTTAATTTAATAATATTGATATGTATATTTTACTTTAGTTATTACAATACAAAATGAATCTATTATTTAAATTAATCATCTTTTATGTTTTATTGTAATTGCAGTCAAAAAGTGACGATGATCTTTTTCATAAGTTAATCATAATTATTTTCATTAGGAAGAAGAAGCTCACTTCAAGGTCTTATAGGTTAACCAAGCCATCCATTATTACTGATCATCACACCATATGTATATTTTGAGTAACATTTACTTTAGTATACCATTTATAAATATCTATAAGAACAACTTCACTTTATCACGCTCTAATTATATTAGCCGCCACCTTATAAGCCCATTTTCTTATCCTTTATTATGTTAAGGTAAACCTAGCAACTATTCTTCACTATAGGCATCGCCATGTTATGTTGGACCATCCATTTTTGTTGACCAAAAACTTGTGGGTGAAATTGAAGCTCTTAAAAAGCAAATTTACATTTAGCTTTAAGGAAAAACATAAGTTTTCCAAAAAAAATTTCTTTGAGAAATACATCTTTACTAATTGTTTACATTATGCAGATTTAATCTCTCAAGGCAAGTTGTACATAAAATGAGTGATGTAAAAGGAAAAATCATATTTGATGCTCCTTTAATCTCTTAAATAAAATTTGTAGTTAGGGCTCATGATATGTAGTTTAGAGAGTTGAGGTAAATTTTAGTTGGCAATAACTTATATTTCATATACAATGTATATGAATATTTTAATTTTTAAAGATAAGTAGTGGGAAGAAATATTATGAAATCTATGAGATGTGTGTGCAAGATAAGTCACATAATGTCTGACATCCTTTTTTGACAAAGTATTCAGGATGATCACTATGCTGGTAAGTTAGTGGGAGAATATATTTATTAGAGATATAGAAGCCTGGATGATTGCTCTGATAACTATGTTATAAGCTAAGGTGCAAGCATTACTGCTCAAATAATAAAAAGAGGAGCATCCAAGATTCAAGAGGAGGAGGAGGAGGCGGAGGAAGATGAATTGAGAAAAGAATAATTAGGAGCTAACATCCATATTATATCTCTTTTTTAGTTTGTTGAACTATAATGTATAGTCAGAGTTTGTTACATATGAATGCTAAATGTTACATTTTCCTGAAATTATTTATGTTTATATTTATGATAAAATTAAATTTTCTTCTATAATTTATGTGTTGGTTACTTGCAAAAATAAAAATATGAAAAAAAAATAGTGAAAATATTTCTTTCTTCTATAAGTCATTGGTTAACTCTGGGACCCTCCATGTTGGTAGTAATATAGACATACTAATCATATTTATCAACACATGACCAGCTAAATGGGTCACAAAAAAAAATAAAAATAAATAATAAAATAATTGTTAAGCATAAAAGAGCATGTTTTATTATGCAACCAATTTTTATGCTCTCATGTATTGCTATTCTTGGTTGAGGTATTCCACTATCAAGGCCACTAGTGATGCACATAAAAATTATTTTTTTTTTTAATTTATGATGCATCAAAATATATTTCTAACATAGATTTTACATATGAATTATAGGCCATCAATAATCAATTCTTTTAACCATGCAAATTTATCATGAATTAAGATTTCATTAAAAATTTATTTTGCTATAATGAGAGAATCAATAGTTACCTTCCTTTCCATATGACACTGAAGAAATCCTAATTAAAAGTTGTGAATGAATATGATATGGATTTAATTCTTTGAAGTATTAACAAGGTATATAGAGTCCATGGAGTTGTGATAATAGAGCTAAGAATGTTAGATAGCCAAAAGAGGATCATTCAAAGTATTGGATAAGTTTCAGACAAAAAAAACTTGATTTATTTGGATTACTTCATCTAGGAGGTCTTTCTTTCGAAGAAAAACAATTTGAAGCTTTCTAAGATTTGTATAATCAAAATAACTTCTTATATAAATGGAAAATATACTCTAATAAAGGCCATGATCAAAGATCTACTTCATCCATTGTTACTCAAACAATTTATAAGACCCTATTTAAAACATAAGATTTAGAAAGAGATTGAATATGGATTATTATAGTCATTAAATCAAGGACTTCTTATAAAATAGAAATAAATAATTCTTGGCTTTTATGATAATTACAATTAGGAAAAGACTTACAATATTTATTATAATCATTAAATCAAGGACTTCTTGTAAAATAGAAATAAATGAAGCATTTCTTTTATGATGATTACATTTAAAAAAAGACTTACAATATAAAGGTTTAGCACAATGTTAAGACAAATTTTTATCATGCTCAATCCAATTGATGGAGGCCTTCTAAAATATTCTTTAAATTTTATCATGCTCACTCTAATTGATGGAGTTCTATGATATACTCAAAATTTCTTATATCATCAATTAACAAAGAAGAGTATGGGTTTCTTACTAAAGAACACAAATAAAATTTTCTTGTCATTTTGATAGTGGATCATGTTAATACAAAACATAACTGAAGGTAATTTTAAGAAAAGTAAAATTGTTATTATTTTTTTTTTTCTTAAGAGTTAAAGGAATTCAATACAAATCAAAGCATTGGTAAGCATAAGATAGTGGAAATAACTCCTAACCATTATGAATTAGAAAAGATAATAAATGAATAAAAATTCTAGAAAGGGTAAGGAGTATAATGCATGTTATCTTATAATAGGCTACTTGTGATCCCTTGGATAGAAACTATTTCAATAACATATTATCAACTTCGTAAATTTCCCTTTCCAACGTTAAAATCACTATTGAAAACAGAGACAACTAGACAAATAGCTTACAGAAACTTAAGAGTATTATGGACATTTAGCTACACATATACAAAAAGTGTGTAAAGGTAGATTTTGGGCTATTAATGTTATTATTTAAAGATTAATTATATTAATAAATTAACCTGAAAACCTGATAAAAAAATTTAATACGAAAATCAATAATTATTACCAGAGTGCCATCAGGGAGTGATTGAATATAACAGTCATCCCATAAGCTTGGCTGATAATTTGCAGTCCTTCGATGTAAAGGTGAGGATTGATTTCCATCAGTAGAGGCTGAAGATATTAATAAGCCTACTTCTTTCATGATTTTAAGAAAACCCTTAAATATAAGGAACTTGTTATGTGAGCTTCTGAAGACGAATGATGTCTCAATTTATAGGCAAAACTCTAGTTAAAGCCGGCCATCATTAGTAACAGTTTTTTTATTAGAAAGTTTACATATACATACAGAATTCTTTTGTATTCACATATCTAACCCATACAAATTTATATTTATACTTATAACATTTTGGTATAATAAATTTATAAATGATGGTGTTGCTGTTGTGATGTTATATTTTGACTGTTATTTTGTCAAAATCTTGTTGTATTACTCGACTAAAATGTATATATTGCAATGGAAATCTTAAAATACATTCATAGTATTGGGGCTGATGTTAGTTATATGTTCAGACAAAAAAGGATAATGCTAAAAAAAATTCTTGTTCAAGTTCTTTAGATAATTAAGATTAAGAATAAATGAGTATTAAATCATCAACAGTTTGACTTGCTACAACAACCTAAGGAGTGTTATATTGGATTTGTGGGTAGGGTTTGAGTCTAACTTGAGATTGATTGGATCCAATACTACTCAACTCGAACCCAACTTGACTATTAAACAACTCAAAAAGTATAATCTAAACACAAACTTACTTCGACCCTGATGAATAGAATCCGGTTCACATAAAATATTTAATATTTAAATCAAAACTCAATCAAAGAAATAAATGGGTTAACTTGAACTGTCATTACTGAGTTGGGTTTTAACTGAGTTGACATATCAGATCAATTTTTCTTACGTTTTAACCTGGCTAAAAGTTACTATTTCAATAGGACAAAAAGATATTATCTACCTGCATATCTTTGTTTAATTATAGGAAAAAAAAAAGAGATTGATAAAACAACTTCATTGGGAACTTCTTTCCTTCAGATTCCCTCCAAGAATTCTTGGATATAGCCACCATAATGCATGTGAATATGAGTATTTTACCAATTCAGATAATAATTATATTATCTTTCGATTATTTTTTGATCTAGTACGATTTTCTTTTTCATGATATTTATTTTTTTATTATTAATAATTATTGACCAAGGCAAGAAGTGTTTCAAGTGGGTTTTGACTCGTCAACTCTTATCGTTTACATAAACATAAATTATTATTCATAACATTGTTTTATATTATCTTTTTGATTTAAAACTAACATTGCAAGGGCGTCAAATAACTTGAAGTGGGAAGGATCAATAAGAAAATTAATTGCAAGGACAAAATACATTGAGAATGCAAATATTGAAAGACATCCGCATTTATCTGTTTTGACTTACCAAGCCGATATCCACTTACGAGGAAGACGGAATTTTGTCAGCTAACAAGCGATATCAGAATTAAACCTAACATAATAGTAACGAGGTAAGTTTCTCCAGAATTTCAAAAATACTAGTACAGAAAAATAGAAAAATAGAAAAACAGAAAAATACGTGCAGCGTTAGCCCCAAGCTCACAGGCGGGATGGCGGGGCCTAGCTTTTTCCTCGTGCGTCATCCGCACATACGGACGTCAATGGCAGGGCGTCACTTGTAAAGTGAGCCCCGCCTCCATACACTTTGATTGGTAGAGGGTATGGAGGTTATGTCAGTAAGCTGTAGGAAAAGTATTTGATTTACATTGGAAAAGTGTCGTGGTTATGTCGATGAACTGTCTCCCAATCGTTATTTACCGTGGGAATTTACCAATGGCTCTCTTCGTAGCAAAAGTGCAGCCTCAGACGTCGCTTGTTTAATATATGAGCGAAAAACCGTCGTTTGTTCAATAAACCATCGTAAAACAGTCAATAAGCCATCGAAAACCTATACATTAAAGAAAATATATAAATCCCTCTTTTAATGCTATAATCTACAAACCAGCAATCGTAAAAGATCAATTAAAACATAGCACAACACTGTAAAAAAAATAATTAACTCATAAATAATATACCTAAATAAAAGGAAATCAATTGAATTAAAACAAACGAAAAGCGCAACTGTGCAATCAAACTAATTTTCTCTAACAATAAATTGTTTAATGCATAGCCAAATAAGATAATAACGCCCTACTCATCATCCTCACCATCCTATGTACTCTCCTCATCATTATCATCTCCCTCTAATTTTGCACTGGCTCCTTCCTTTTTTGTAGTTCCCAACGTAGCACTACTTTCATCTTTGCCCTCATCATTGACCTCAAGTCAGTTTCCTAGGCAGCAACCTTAACAGCAACCTGATAAAGCTTCTCCTCCTCCTATGTAGTGAAGTGAATGCAATGGATGTACTACAAGCTGGGCAGGCATCATAGGCCGGCTCCTGAGACCCCAATCTATAGACCCTGACTTTCTTCTTCCTGCCAATAGCTTCCCTCAAGAGTTTGTACTCAGAAAGATTGTGAGATGTGCCCTAAATACGAGCTGACTGCTGAGATCGGCTCTCCTTGATTCTTGGGAAGGCCTTCTACAAAACATATGATTAATGAAAGTGGGAGACTAAATAAATTTTGATATGTATTTGGATTTCATACTTATTAATCTTGTAAATTACTTGGGTCACTTGTAATCGGCTGCTCACCTAGGACTGATCCGACTTTCACTTGTGGCTGCGCTCGTGTTCTGCAGCAGTTGGCTCCTGTCCTTTCTCTAGTTTCTGTGATTGTAATTGAATAGTTAGCATACATTTAATGGAAAATAAATTTAATGTATAAAAAAAGTCTTATCAGCCTCCTCTTGTACTCTGTATGTGAAAGTGCTCAATCAGTGTGCTTTGAGTCCCCCATGCCTCCGCAGTCAGAGCAGCGATTCAGCCTTTTCCTGCTCCCTCTTGCTCTGATACTCGAGAATGTCTCAGGCCTTGAGTAGTGCCCCAAAGACATCCTCTCCCAACCAAAAATGGTTCTCACGTGTTTGACATATACCACCTAACTAGTCTCGCAAACGATTACTCCCCTTGTGCTTGAAGTTTCTGCGGATGTGTGCCTCATTCTCGAGGGGTTCTCAAGACCATTTCTTCTTGTAAATTGAATTATAAATTGTAAGTTCATAAAAATAATAAAATAAATGTAATTATTGTGTTCGTGATTTACCTTAAACTCACCAAACGACATATCCTAAACTGTGATTGGGAACTCGTTCAAGGATTAATACGGGTGGTCGTACTTGCTCCAAATTATATCTCTTGTGAAATGGATGGATTGTGTTGTGGGATTAAATCTGAAAATAACTTGTAATGAGTTCTCTATTAAATAAAAAAACATAAGGAAGTAATGCGGGCATTAAATTAGAATTTACGTGTTCACCACTGCCCAAAGATGATGACAAATGCTCGTGCTGCTCGAACTTGATGGTGCATCAATAAAAACTGATGCTGACGGTGATGGTGGTGTCATGGTCGTGACTGGTGGCTGTGGTGGTGTCGTGACCACGAGTGTTGGCCATAGTGATGTCATGGCTGCTGGCGGTGGTGGTGTCGTGGTTATTGTTGATAATGGTGTTGGGGTCATAACTGGTGGAAGTGGTGTGGTAGCAGGGACTGGAGGCAGTGCTGATGTGGTGCCCTCTATACCACTACTTCTACAGCCTCGTTGGATTACGAACTTCCACAAGTTAACACATCCCCCGATGGGGAGCAAATCGCCTCTTGCTCTAGAAGTTATTTGCAGGCAGAAAAATAAATTTAATTAGTACATCTACATACTTATAAAGATGAAAGTGCAATAATATGCAGTAAAAAGAAAGGGTAACACTAAATCGCAAGCGTATAATTTATAAACTGTTGAAAATGAAAAAAAAAAAACAAAAGTACACAGTAAATGGATGAGAAAACTGTCAAGTGCAATCTACAAGCTACTGAAATTGAAATCATAGAATCTCGAAGGGCTTAAATCCTGAAAACACTTTAGTATGTGTTGACTTCAATTTTATTGAGGTCTGGTCTTTTATTAGAATAGCCTATGGTCTAGCCAAATGACTTTCTTGGTGACTATCTTAGATGACCAGTGATGGAACCCTTACCACATAGAAATTCAAAACACTTTTTTTGCTTCACTTAAGAGTTTCAAATTCTTAAAGTCTAACCTCTAAGTATTTAAGAGGATGAGGCTAAGCATCATTAAGCTCAAGAGGAGTTCCATATAGGATGGTTAAGCCATAGGACTCACTATGGTAATTTTGGTCCAGTCAGGCTCATACACACATACTCACCTAAACTTTACACTTACACTCACTACCTCACAAATCTAAATCAAACATACCTATACTTAACCTCCTCTATTCTTTTGGGAGCTCATGTAGTTGGTTCCCCAATCACTTGGCTCTAGGCTAGGGTTTGGCTAGAAACAACACATGGAGAATCTAAAATGGGATTTCTTTAGGTCCATGGCTCAATGGGTTGAAATTCTCAATTGGCATCCATTCTTACCCAAAGTTCAACTTTTGACCACTTACCCCTAAACTCCACAAAACTACACAATTACCCCTAAACCCTAATTTTTAACCAGAAACCCCAAAAATGTCCAAATTACCCAATTTGCCCCAAAATCATTCTGAAATGTTCTCCACCATCAAAATTAACCAAAATCTACCAAATTACCCAAAATTCCAAAAATATCCCAAAATTAGGCAAAATTACCAAAATGCCCCTCCAAATCCGAAAAATCCAAAAATTCCAAAAAATTCCAAAATTATCCCAAATGTCCCCAAGATCAATTTGAACCACTTCATTAGACCCAATTTGACCAAATTGTCCCATTTTAACCAAAAACCTTAAATTGCCCCTTAAGGCCCAAAATGCCGAAATCACCCCCAATGTCCCCCCAATTGACCTCAACCCTTCCCAATTTCTATCCTAAACTAAAATTCATCATGCCTAAGCCCAATATAACCCAAATCCAAGTCCAATTTAGCCCAATTGAAAGCCTAATTTCAACCCAAACAAAAAGCCCCAATTTAACTATATACTTAAAATCCCCCAAATTGAACCCCTTAGGCAAGTCCACTTCACCAAATTTGAATTCTAAACACTTTCTAATAGTTCCCCAAACCAAATTTATCTACCAATTTACCCACATTTGAGCTCAAACCTCACCTAAATCCAACCCAAGTGAAAATCCCTATATTTGCCCCAAATTTGCCACATATCCAAATTCCACCAAATGGAACACCCTACCCCTAAAATCTCCACCCAATTAATGTCAAAAAACCTTAATGACATCCCATAGACCATTTTAAACAGTCAGTTGAGACTTAAATGCACTCTAGCCTAACCCAAACCCAAGCTAGCTCAACATGCCTAATGTTGACCAAATGACCAAATCAAGTCAAATTGACCCCCCAAACCAATTCAAAATCACTCTAATCCTTCTTCAAATGCTTCATGAAAATCATTTACATAAAATTCCTCTATTACTTGACCCCAAAATTTGACTTAAACTCAACCTAGCCCAAGCTTAGCCCAAAATCTCCAACATTGAAACCATGACCCAATGTCACCCAAATCAAGCCAAATTGACCTAGCTAAGTCCACCAAAGCCACCAAGTGGACCCTATGAACCACCCTAGATCCACTTAGCTTAAGCTACATGAGCCATGGACCAAGGGTCTCCCATTTTAGAGGATGTCCTTCCATGTTTGGCTAAATCCAATTTTGCTTCACCCCAAACCTTCCCCACAACACTTAATCACATTTAAAAACTCCCTCTGGCTCACATGGCCCCTTGGCCACCTCCCCTTGGCTTGGCTGACCGGCTTAGTCATCGGAGGAGCCAAAACCGAGAGAGACCACACACCAATTTCAACTCAATTGAGTGTGGCAAGCTCTGATTGGTTAGATGCACCGCTCAACCCTCCACCTCAGCAAGCCATTGCACCCAAATTGAGGTCCTGAGCTCCACCAGGTAGCCATGACTATAAAACCACCTCTTCACAGCCAAAGAGGGAGTTGCTGAATTTTCCCGGGTAGACTCTATCCATTTGCTTCTAGAGCTTCCTCAAGGCCTCCTAAGTGCAACCCAACCATCTTCCAACCCTAAACCCCACTACCTGAGTTCAATTATTTAGCTCAGGTTTCAGATGAAACATGAAACAATTCATCACAGTCACAAACTGCACCAAAATTTAATTAATTGCACCCACACCATCACCAAACTTAGAGAAGAAGATCCCCCACAAAATCCCCATCATAGAGAGCCCTTAGCATAAAGTTTAATCAACCCCCAAGTCGGCTTTGATCAAGTTCATACATGACCCAAGGAGAGCTCAATTGCTGCTTGGAGGACCTTCACGAGGTCCTTACGAAGGTGTAGAAATCATATGATTGAGGCCACCCCTCCCAGATCAAGGTATTGTACTCTCATCCCTTCCCGATCTTATTTTGATTCTCCATACATGTTGAGTCAATTTCAGGCTAGGTTAACCACATAGATGGGTTCGTTTAGACTAGATGAGTCTTTAGGAACAAACCACACTTGGTTTAGTTAAGTCTAGGCTAAGATCTTAAGGTTAGAGGGTGGACGATTCACTGGTTAGGTCATTTGGGGACGATGAACGAATGCCGTTGGATCGAGCATGACGAATGAGGTCGCACCAGACAGAATCACGGTGCATAAAGCGCTGGCTGACGAGGCTTTTATGAGGATGGCTGCGTCAAACCAGAGTGTGGCACGGGGCTTTGGAGCGCCGTATGATGACATGGCACCGCGCTGGATAAATAGAAAAATAGGGGTATTTTTTATTTGTTTAATTCCCTCTCCTTAGAAAATTTATAACTTGGTGTAGAAAAATGAGAAAAATAAAATAAAAATACCCACTTGCTCAACACACAAAAGAGAATAATGTGGAAATGGTTTCAAGTTTATTTAATAGATGTATGCTTTTTAATTAATTAAATACAATATTGCATGTTTTAAATGTATTTTATCATAGACATTTCATTATAGCTTGAGCTTTAGGGATTTTATTCTTTGTGTCATGACGGATCTTCCTTGATTTTCCAAGGTCAGGGGGATCTCTATGTAGAGATCTCTAATTTTCAAGATAATCAACCCTGTTTTGGTAAAATAATTATAATAATTAGTATATTGATCACAAAAATACAACGTAAATTTTGGTAGGTTCACTGTGACCAAAGCACCATAGAAAAGATATAATTTTGATTAAAGTCATTAAAACTCACCCTAATTGTAAATAAGTCATTAAAATGAAAGAAAATAAAAATGGCCAAATTATAAATGTAAGTAATTTAATATTGATTCTCCACAGTACATTAGGGTCAAAGGAACTCCTTGTAAAAATTTGAGATTAATTGGAATTAGTTTGATCACTAATCTTGATTTTTTAAGTTAAATAGAAATTTCAGAATTAAAATATAAGTTGAAAATTTATGAAATTGGTTTTGGAAGTTTCTAGTGACCGGGAGAATTTAATAAAAATAAGATGGTAATTAAAATGAACTCTTCATTTTTAGGATTATTTTTGAATTTTAAAAATTATTAAAAATTATTAAAAATAATTAAAAATGATAAAAATCACTAAAATACCAAAACACACAAAAATATCACATTTTGTTACTTGATCATTTGGGAACAATTAAAACAATTTTTCTAATTTTCTAAGTAAAGATATTAATTTTAAAAGGCTTAAAATAATTTTTTTTTAAAGGTTAAAATGAATTTCCTCTAATTTTTTCACTATAACAATTCTAATAATCAAAATATTAGCAAAAAAATATGAAATTTGTTTATCTGGTTCCCTGGACCCAGAGAGATTTTATAAGAATATATAATTCAATTTTCTAATTAAATAATATTTTATGTTTAATTAATACTCCAGAATTTAAAATAATTATAATAAATAAATTTAATTCAAAAAATCATGAAAATTGGTTTAAGTGGTCCACTAGTCTAAGTGAACCTTCAATAATTTTCTTAAGAATAGACGTTCTGTTTTGATTAAGTTATAGAATTCTCTTTGAAAATCCCCATTTTTGCATGTAAATAATTATATAAATTAAATTAAAATTAGAAAAATCATATTTTGCCTCTGATATTTCAATTAACTTATGGGTGGGGTAGCCTAAAAATTTCAAAGTCATTTCAGTTGAATCTAGTGAATTATGAAGTGTTAGAACTATAGGGGCAAAATTATAATTTTTGAAGATTTAGAATTAGTTAATGTTTAAGCTTAATTAAGAGGGTAAGTGGAAAATTAATGATCTTAAGTAGCATGCCTAAATGATTGAAACATAAAGGGATAAGTGGTAGAAACCATCTCACTTGTGTCATATTAAAAGATAAATTTGTAATTTCACTAATTACTTTATTTTGGAAGATAATCAAAATCAAATGACCTGAGTTTAAGTGTATGGTTTTTTGGAAGTTGATAACTCATTAATTTCATACCCTTAGTTAATATTTAAATGATGATCCTATATTTTAATAAGAATCTTGATCACGTAAGTTAACTTTTCCTAAAATTACAAATGTATACATCAAATCTTAAGGGCTTGGTAGTGAACTAGGCTTGATCAAAATTTGACTAATAAGGTTTAGAAAAAAATTCAATCAACTTTGAGACACTTTCAGGACACTGCAAGCCCAACTCTAAAACTAAAAATCAGTTAAGTCCTTTTAATATACCAATTTGCCTCTAGAAGGGTTTTCACTTACATAACCTATAAACGAAATGTCAAGTGATAATTACCCGATTCTTAGAGATGATTAAAACATCAACATGGATTGATTTTAAGGGTATGATAGGGATGAATCATCAAGCAACATAATAAGTTTAAATGAACTTAAGATGTTTTAGTGGATTGTGAGATGTCCGGGGCCTGACCCTTGAACCCTTATCATAATCTTTTGGATATCTTGGATGACGATTAAACTTATTATGCCTTGCATGAGAAGTTATATAAACAATTAAACAAGTAGAACCCCCTAAGTTATGATATAGGACTTGGTAGGCCCATGATGAACCTATATACAGGCTTTCTCTGCTTTTCCTACAAGCATGTTTTATTTCTCGCAAAAAAAAAAAGATATATATATATATATATATATGCATTGTAAGGCTAAACTTTCAGATGGAGGGACAAAAAGAATCGACATATAAACTTTTATATTATTGCAAATTACTTGCATTTACCTTTCTGCATTCTATGATTTCTACAAAAATAATGTTGCATGTTAAACAACAAGGTTACCCTGCATGTCAAAGCTAAAACTTTTAGGATTACCACAGAACAAAAATAAATTAAGATTAAAACAAAGCAAAGACAATATTCACTGCCACAACAATCAAAACATAAGACAACTCAAAATTAATCACAAAAAAATAAAATCACAATTGAAACTAAATTAAAACGTCTCTTTGGATGATCAGAGATCCCTCGGAAGAGACAACCTACAGCTGCTAATGAGATTTCCCACAGTTTGAATGAAAGTACTGAATTCATTTAGTTGAATTTGGTGAATTCATCTAGACTAAGTGAATTCGAAGAAAATAACGATACCGGAATGAGGGAACTGTGGGATCCTAACCAGTATCAATATAATCAACTTAAATATTCCCCTAGTAAGACATTAAGGAAACTCAAGTTAATCATTTATAAAACATAATACTTCTCTCACCTCTTCAATTTCACATTTCTAAAACTTAAAGCTGCTGTGACGAGGAACTCAGAGCATACACAGTAAGCAACACGGCCATCTACAACAACAAAATTCCTTTCTTAGAAATAAACAAATAAGCCATAGAACTTTGAAGTAGTTTACCTAGTGCAACATAAACCCTCACTTTGTTTCTTTAGGCCTTTGGAGCTCATGTAACATAAGCCCTAACTCATTTTAGGATTATGAGGTTGTCATCGAGTATGACATAAATCCTCCTATCTTCCAGGCTATTTACATGAACGGTATCATGTGGATGTAAGTCCTAAATAATAAAAGTGGCAGGATGAAACACTAAATAGATATCTCAAATTAAAGCCAAACAATAGGACAGTTTGGGGAATCGACAAGATTCTTCTTGAAGCTGTGTTTTCCCCTAGCCTTCTCTTCCTTTGGATTCCTATAATAACTATTCCAAACTGGAGCTACTCACCTATTGGATTTCCTACCACAACAATACCTTGAAGAACCCTACCTTTTAGAAGACTTAAAACAATATATCCTGATCTAAATAAAAAATTTTCTTAGGTGTCCTTGGTTATCTAAGATGTAATTATCAAAAGGAGCTTACTCTTATAGAAAGCTTAAAGATGTCAGATTAATATAAACCCTATCTAGTTGCTTCATACTAGTTAGGGGAAGTTGTCGTTCAACATAAAGGTTCGCAGACCAAACATATGTCATTGTCCCTTTAATTTATTTAATCGAGCCTCATTATCAAGTGATGTGTTTACCTTTAGTGGTAGATACATAACTTGTGATGTAGTGCTTATTTATTTAAACTATAACATATATGAGATCTGTTTGATTTCATATTTTCAAAAGTTAAAATGATAATTTCCAAAAATCTATATATATTTATATAAATTAAAACTAAACATTTGGCGGCTGACAGTGTGTTAATAAATAAATGCCAGAAAATCTGGAGAAAGTGTTTGGTGGTTTCAATAGGATTTACTAAATCCCACAAGCATCAGCGTGTCTACAAAAAAAAAAAAAAATAGCAAGCCTTTATTCCACTAAGTGGGGTTGGCTACTTGACATTTCTAAAACGTAAAGCTGTTGTGACGAGGAGCTCGGAGCATACATAGTGGGCAGCACAAACATCTACAACAACAAAATTCCTTTCTTAGAAATAAACAAATAAGCCATAGGACTTCGAAGTAGTTTACCTAGTACAACATAAACCCTCACTTTATCTCTTTAGGCCTTTGTAGCTCATGCAACATAGGCCCTAACTCATCTTAGGATTATGAGGTTGTCATCGAGTATGACATAAATCCTCTTATCTTCCAGGCTATTTGCATGAACAATATCAAGTGGATGTATGTCCTAAATAATAAAAGTGACAGGATGAAACACTAAATAAGTAAATGTCAAATTAAAGCCAAACAATAGGATAGTTTAGGAAATCACCAAGATTTTTTTTGGAGCTGTGTTTTCTTCTAGCCTTCTCTTCCTTTGGATTCCTATAATAACTGTTCCAAACTAGCTACTCACCTCTTAGATTTCCTATCACCATAATACCTTGAAGAACCCTACCTTTTAGAAGTCATGAAAATAATATTTCCTAATCTAAATAAAAAATTTGCTTAGGTGATTTCGGTTATCTAAGATGTAATTAACAAAGGGGCTTGCTCTTATAGGAAGCTTAAAGATGTCAGATTAATATAAACCCTATCTAGTTGCTTCATACTAGTTAGGGAATGTTGTCGGTCAACATAAAGGTTCGCAGACCAAACGGATGTCGTTGTCCCTTTAGTTTATTTAATCGAACCTCATTATCAAGTGATGTGTTTACTCTTTGGGGTAGATGCATAACTTGTGATGTAATTCTTGTTTATTGAAACTATACCATATATGAGATTTGTTTGATTTCATATTTTCAAAAATTAAACTGATATTTTCCAAACATCTATATATATTTATATAAATTAAAACTAAACATTTGGCGGTGACGGTGTGTTAATAAATAAATACTAGGAAATTTGGAGAAAGTGTTTGGTGGTTTTAATAGGATTTATTAAATCCCACAAGCATCAGCATGTCTACAACAAAAACTACAGCAAGCCTTTATTCCACTAAGCGGGGTTGGCTACTTGAATCCTTTTACTCCATTACGTTCTATTGAGTGTCAGACTCTCATTTAAATCTAATAAACTAAGATCATTTTTTGTACAATATGCCCAAGTCTTTGTATGTGCTCTACCCCTGCCTTTCTTAACATAAATTGAATTGAAAACATCTACTCTCCTAATTGGATCATCAGTTGATTGACGTTTAATGTGACTAACCATCTAGGACGATGCTCTCTAATTTTGTTCTCCACAGGACCTACACTAACCCTTTCACGAATATATTCATTTGACATTTTATCTCTAAATATAAAGCTACTCAGCCACCTAAGCATTCTCATCGCTAAAACACTTAATTTTATCCTTTTCATTTAAAGGCCAACATTTTGGGCCATAGATCATTACAGGTCTCACCACTAACAACAACAAGCCTTTAACCCATTAATTTTGTTCGGCTACATGAATCATAGTTCTCCATCGCATCCTATTGAGTGTCATATTTTCATTTAATTTTAATAAATTAAGATCATTTTTGTATAATATGCCCATGTTTTTGTAGATGGTTTACCTCTGCCTTTCTTAACATACATCAAATCTAAAACATCTATTCTCAGTACTGGATCATCAGATGGCTGACGTTCAATGTGACCAAACCATCTTGGATGACTCTCCTTAATTTTATCTCCCAAAAGAGCTACACTAAAACTTTCACAAATATATTCATTTTACATTTTATCTCTAAGTATAAAGCCACACATCCACCTGAGCATTCTCATCGTGACAAAACTTAACTTAAGTTTATGCTTCTATTTTAAAGGCCAACAATATGTGCCATAGAGCATTGTCTGTCTTACTATCATCTTATAAAAGCAGTACATTTCTATCACACAATAGACCTGAAGCATTCCTCCACTTCAACTAACCATATTTAATTATGCTAATAACATCGCTTCTACATCACAATAAACCATGCCTTTGAGCATCAGGATTCATGCCGCGTCGGAGCTGGGGTGTGTCACCAGAGCTGGGGTAAGACACTGAAGCTGGTGTCACTGGAGCTAGGTTCGCCAATGTTGTGGTCACTGAGGTGTTGGTGTTGTCAGGAGAGGGGAGCGAAGGAGAGTGTTAGCACATGAGGGAGAGGGAGCGACTGAGGGGGATGAGGATTAGAGCAAGTTTGGGTGCGAAGCAAATTTTGGTGGTATAAATGATTCGTTCCGACGACATACAAATGACTTCAAATCCATAGGTTATTATCATTAATATCGACAACACTGACTATCAGTTACTAAAAATGCTCATTGGTGAACGCCGCACCAAATGGCATTTTTGTAAATAACTGATGACATATGACCATTGGTTATTATATCCCTATAAACAATGGTTAAATGTGTCTGTCATAATAAAAATCGTTAGAAACAAATCTACTATTCATAAGCGATGACATTTCTTATTTTTATGCTCTCAGAAATAACTCAACATATAAGATGTCATAAAACTGTTAGAAAATAGGCCATCTTTACCGACACAGATTTAAGTTGTCAATTTTGTCGTCTGTTATAGGTATTTTTCATGTAGTGAATTATCTTATCATGCGCTCCTAATTTGATGCATAGAATGTAATTGCATTTTTATGTGAGAAAATGCATAATGCAAACTTTAGGCATTAATGTCTTGTAAAGAATGCAAATGGACCATAGAATATGTTAGTTTGTGTTTACCTTTAATTTTTTTTGTTAAAATTTGGGCAAATTTCTATTTTTTTCAATAACATACTTTGGAAATCCTAAGAAAACATTAGTTATTTTGAGAGAAATTTTCTTGTAAGCCTATATTTCAGTTTTTTAATAGAGGATTCTTTTTGGATAATTGAAAATTGTTAATTATCATTTTGCAATGACATTAGTTTATATTGAATGGTTTATTTAAAATGCTTTACAATTTCAGTTTTTTTTAGCACAAGTGTTCTAACATTTAAGGACTTTGTTTCCTATCTTTTCATGAACTCACACTATCATTCAAAAAATTGATTGCCTCCACCTAAGGATATAGGTGCAATTATAGTCCTTGGCTTCATAGAATTTATGACACTTTTAAATTAATTTTAATGCTAGTACTCTTTTAAAACAAACTTAAATGATTTAATCCTTTGATTATTATTTTAAAGTTATTCATGACTTAATTTCCACTAAATAATTCATATGTTTTTGTAATTTTCACTATAAGAATTATAGCTCTTGCTTTATGGAGGCAATTTAACCATGCTGGAGGGTTTTACAATGGTATTTAAAAAAAAAAAATCTTGGTGAGATTAGGAGGGTAAAAAAATCATATTTTCTAATGAATGTTAAGTGGTGAGAATTTACACTCAAGGAGGCACATATCCATTTTTTTTTCTTTCTTTTTTTTTTTCCTTTCAGTGCAAGAATGTAGTACCATGAAGCATAAAAGTTAAGGTTTAAAATGACTATGGTTTGTAAATAACTATTGATGGCAACAAAGTCATATGTTTAGTAAAAAGCATAAAAATACTAAATGTATGTTTCAAAGGAAACACAACTTGTATTAGTGATTCATGCATATCATATCAAAATTTATCTTCTACAAACCATTGGATGAACTAATATGTAATTCTAAGGACTTTATTTATTATTAGTGAATGACTAAAATATTAGTTATGAAATGGTTTTGATGGTGTTAGATAAGTGAATAAAAGTATAATGAGAGAGCTAAATAAAAAAATATGTTGTACTCCATGAAGAAAGTGCAATGTTCTCATAATGATTGTATGTAAATTCAAAATGGCTCTTTATCATACAACATTGTGTAAGACTTAAGGGTATAATATAATGGCACAAATAATAAAAATAGTAAGGTTTAAAACCAAATATAATGCGCTGAAGTTTAAAAATAGAAGTCAGTTTCTATGAAAGGAATCCAAGAGTAGGAATGGATATTGATAGACGTAAAATAACTGAAAACATTATTTAGGAAAAAGGTCATCAGTTTTAATGATTTTAGAGAAATAAATTACATGAAATAAGGTTCAATGATGGAATGAAATATATTTAAAAAAAAATGTTAGTTAAAGAATGGTCAAATTAAGGCTAAATATTTCTTCTTCTTTCATGCCAAGAAATGTTTATTTTTACTTTATATTTTTCAAAGAAAAGGATTTGAAATGGGAGAAGATTTTGATCTTTTTTTTCGTTTATGGCTAGTAGCCTCACTTGTGTGGATCATATCCTAGTAAAGCATTATTCTAAGCATTATGGTCAAGTTTTGATTGAAATCTATTGGGAATATCAGATTTTTAAATTTTTTTTCGCTAATAACTTGTGAAAATGTCAGCAATCTAATTTTTTTTATACAATATACAAGAATAACATTTCTATTATTTAGTACCGTATGAAGAATAAATTAAAGTAGAAATTTTTTGTTTTCTCATGGAATTCATTCTTGTTAGATATACCAATCGTAGCTTGGTTATCAATATTAACCTCAGAGCTTCAGTTCTACTCTAAACATTGATTAATTAGAATTATTTTGAACCATTTGGCTTCTTTAGCAATCACAGTTGCAGCTATAAATTTTGCCTATGCAATGGATCGCGCTGCATTAGCTTAAATTTTTGAGCTCCAAAAAAAAAAAAAGCTCCATAAACTAGCATGAAACAATTACTTGAAGTAGTTCTTATATCACTAACGAAACTTCCTTAATCAATTTTATGTTGTTATTTCTCGAGAGTTTAGTTTCAAGTCGGCATGAATCTTTCACACATCTAATTACTCTTTTAGTAGTCTTTAGATGCAGCTCATATGAACAATGCATAAAACGAGTCAAGATACTTTTACCATTCAAACTATTGGGATGTGTTGCAGTAAGATACATTAAACAACCAATCATGCTTCTTAAATATGGTTAGTATTTTTTACCTTATACATCTTCTTTATAAAATTTTTTTATTTTTATTCATTGGTATTTCATTCTTTATAATCTTCAAGTTTGAATTTTTATAGAATCTTTTTAGCCCTTCATAGCTCTTGAAGCTAGCGTACTTTGTAAAAGAGCAATAAAGGTAGAACTACCTATGATTGTTTCTTTAGCCCAAAACTTCTTAGGTAGGCTCTTTTCATGCAACATATACCAAGCCATCTCTATTGTACAATTATTTCACCTCTCACTGACTCCATTTTTGTTGTGGAGTGTATGGATCAGTTAATTGATGTTGGATGACGACCTCTTCAAAAAAATTATTTAATGTTTCAAAAGCGTACTCCTTACCATTAAAATATCTAAAAATTTGAATTTTGCATCCACCTTAATTTTCTATTCTAATTTGAAAAATTCAGAAATCTTGAGTAACATCTGAATTAAACTTCGAAAGGAAAACTCAACTTATAGATTTGAAGTCATCAATGAATATAGCAAAATAGAGAATACCAATGTTAGTATGAAATAACTGAAATATTTTTTATGCTATCCATGTTAATTTGGGAAAATTTCTTAATCCTTTTTGCTTTTCATACTAACAAATTATTTAGATTGAAATATGATAATCAAGTTCAGGAAAATCTTTTGTCATTAATTTAATTATCGTTTACAATAGCCCCTGATGGTGATAGTGCTCAAGCCTTTTTATGCCATAATTATATGATATTTTCTATAATTGAAAAAGTAACTTGATTCTCTTCCAATGGATTTAGAACAAAGCATATGCTCCCTTTCATCTTCAATCTAAAAATATTGTTTCATTTTGCATTATTAATCAAACAAATCTTGCTTAAAATGTACCTTGCAACTTACACTTGATAAGTCTTAATAAATATCAAAAATAAACAACACATCAAATTTTAACTTTGTACATCAACATGTCAAAATTGCAACAGTTCATTTTTCTTCCACGTCAATTTACTCATCAATTTCAATTCTAACCTCAGAAGTGGCTAAGTTTTTTATTTTTTCAAATATATTATTGTTAAATGTCATGTCATTAATGAAACTACTATATCAATGAGCCATTTTTTAGTTATTTCAACACCAGTGAAACATATGGCAAAAAATAATTGATCATCCTTCTCTTTGTCAACAATTTAAGACATATCATCTTGTTATAGAATTTTTATTTTATAGATTATTGTTTCATGCCCCATTCGATTAAATTTGGTACACTTAGCATCTAGTCCACTCCAATAATTAATATGTGGTTGAGATTTTCTAATACATTGCTAAAATGGTGGAGTTGATCCCCATTTGTTTCTAACTTTTTTCCGGTTATAATAGGTAGAGAGTTTTTCATTTGAGCATATGTATATTTTGCTCTTCTTTTGTTGATTCTTGCATTTTCATAATGCTTGATAAAATATAGCTCTTCAACTTCGTTTTCCTGCCTCATCTCTCTTCTTTGTGTTTGAGCAAGTAATGTACTCCATATCTCTTTCAAAAAAGATTTAATATATTCGTATTGTTTTATAAGGTTGTAATTATAGCCTCAAACATTTCAAGCAAAGTAACAAAAAATTTTCTATGATTTTTTGGTTTGGTAAAGTTGACCAACCAAGTAGTCTAATTCAACTTGTAAGATTTAGTTGTCTATCAGAAAGCGTTTTGATAATCCTACCATCTCCTTCATATGCTTTTTTAAGATAGTCTCATTTCCCTTTACTAACTTTAAATGCGCACTACAAATGAATAAGGCAAAGGTGATTGTAGTAAAAAGCATCTCTTTGCCTTTGATTTGCCAATCTTTCTCCTTCTGCACTTTGATTTCAGCCAAAGTTAACTTACTTGGAATTTCATAATCTTCTTTCTTCGCTTCCCAAAGATCCAAAATTGCTACGTATATCTCCATACAACTATCCTATTTGATAGTTTTTCCAATTAAAATAAATAAATAAATAGTTTAGCAATAGTAGAAATTTTATATGGGATAGGATGCCCTTTGATATATTTGTAAATGTTATAATGACTTTGAGAGTTACACCGTAAAATATTTACAAATAGATCGTGTTGCTCTGCATTTAGCGGAGTTTACAATCAATCAAGAATTGATATAGATTTATTGCAAAAGGAAATTGAAATAAAAGTGGTGAGAGAATAAGAAGAAATCACATGTCAAACAATACATAATACATATTAGCTTATCATCTCGAAGAAATAACAATATCCTATCACATTATTTTCAATAGTATATAACATCACAATGATAAGTTTCTTATTGAAATTGCGCCAAATACTACATTTTAGAAAGCATAACAAGTCTCCAATTCATAATGGAATGGGATTAATTAATAAAGAGATTATTTTATCTTTAGTATCACGATTACGTGTGCCAAACCCATCTCCATTTTGGTATATGCACTGTGACGCTCTAGGAAAGTTTAGCACAAATCGTTTGAACGACTCCTCCTTGTCGAAAATGAAACTATACTCAAAATTTAGCAATTTCCAGTATTTCTGAATTAAATATTTTATATGATCTCGTGCAATAGATTCAGAAACATTTGCCTCATTGATGTAACATTGAACTGATTTTGGTACATCACCCCTTTGAAGCTCATCCTGTAACAAAAATCCGAAAACAAAAACAATATATCTAATTGATTCTACATTTTTTAATGAAGTGTGTTATCAATATATTTGAGTAATATGGATTTACGTACTATTGATGTCCCCAAGTCATCATATAAACGACTGAGAATGGATGAATACTGAGTAACCTTTGGATAGAACTCAAGACTATTTAGAGCTTCTAATGTCAAGTCTTCACTTAAACAATTGCAGAAGTTACCAACAAAGGCACACTAATTGATAGCCATGCATTTTCCATGTACTCATTTAACGTGGGAGTGTATCTCTTATGATGCCATGTTGCCTCAACTAAATATGTTTTACATAGATCTCTCCACTATAACAATAAATAAAAATATTATATGACATATAATTGAAAAAACATAAATCAATTGATATGTGCAATGTAATGTTGACTTACCAGTCGTTTTAGTTGTGGAAGTATGTCTAATCCCTTTGCTGTTAAAAATACACATGCGATGTCATTCATTGTGTTGAAAAGCACAGTTAAAACTATCTTCATATAATTTGGAAGTTGTTCGACTGCATCGATTTTCCATCTGAGATTAAAAATTTTGTATCAAGAAGCAGAATTGAGAAAATAAATTGCAATATATTTGAATCCATTTTGCCATAATAATTTATCATATCAGAATCTTTTTTTTTTCTTAAAAAAGTTGAAAGGAAATACTTCTTGGTGCATTTCAATATACATACCACCCAACTCCAATGTTTTTACATGTTCAAGACCTAAACTTTGTTTTATACATGTATACCACCCGAATCTTTCATATCACATAAGAAATAAAGACATTTTGACTTTTATGAAGTGAAAAACATATTTATAAACTTTTGGATCGGTAAGGTGTCGTGCATGTTAAAACCGACGTTTTGTTGTGAGATGTATAAATACATAGGAATCAAGTAGTAGGTATGTAAATCTTCCTTTCTTCATTACAAAAAGTTTCTTAATTACTCCCAATTTTTTTTCTTTATTGTCGATTAGCATACAAAGTTTAGTGAATTATATAAATATTTTTTACAAGATAATCTTATAGTTTTCACACCACTTATATTTAGATTTACCAATATTTAAGTTCTTCTACTAAGAGTTTATTCAATTTCAAAAACCATTAAGAAAAATGGTTGAAGAATTGATTTACAAATTGCCAGAAATAATGTTCATATATGAAATTCAAGCAACTTATAAAACAAAATTGGTTCAAGAAAATGATAAACGTAATGGATGATTTTGCTTTGGTTTTTAGATATGGTGGTTTTCACTAACTATATCGATTTTGATGCAACGTGGAAACCAACTCTATAGAAGATGTTGAAAATAGCATCGGATTTTTCTGACTCAAATTTTACTCTCAGATTTTTGGCTAACTATTTCGATGCAAAGTCGACATCAATTAAATTATTTACCCCAGTTTTACCTACGGAGACCATTTCAATGCAAATTGACGCAAATTTGATGAATCCACCAAGTTATATCATCAGACTTGTCTCGATTTTGCATCGGTTTTATCCGACGTAAAATTGGATAATTCTTGTAATGCAAGCAAAGTAGTTTAGAAGTTAAATTAGTTATCATATTTACAAACTAGATTGTGTGATTTATTATATGAAATCTGTTCAAAAAGATTCAAAAAGAAAAAAAAAAAAAGAAATTTCTGGTTCAAACATATGATTTACTGAAGTAAGAATTTTGGAGTAAATTGCATAGCTTCCTTACCCATCAACAACATTTGTAAAAAGCACGAGTTCTTCTAATGAACCGTAGACATCATAAATATCATCAATTGTTGTAATGAAGCAGCCTATTTTGGTCAACTCTTTTCTACATCTCCAAAAGTTTGGCTCAAATGTACTTCCGACAGCCCAAAAATAAAGCTCCATCAATCTATCTCTTGCAAAACTAAAATCATCCCTAGTGAGACCAAGGCTCTTCCACCACCTTTTATAAAAAAATATATCCATTAATAGATAGATTGTATGTATGTATATATATATATATATATATATATATATATATATATATATGAATAAATATAGAAATTTAAATTATTGTTTATATGACATACCTAGATAACTCCTTGAGTTCCTTTTTGTAGACACTTTGCAACATATTGAAATCTAGTTTAGCAAACTCAAGCAAGAGGGGATTCATGTTTTCTTGCCTCTCGTAAGCGTCAATAAACCACCTGTTGTGCAGCCTTGACATTCTCCAATGTAGAGGGAGCTCCAAGGCATGACATATTTGTTCAACCAATAAATGATTAACATGAAGTGGGTCCTTGAAATATTTACTTAAATTTTCATAAGTGAATTTCCGGGCTTCGTCTAGCTCATCCTCACCGTCAATAGCAAGATATGAGGCCTCATATAAGCTTAACAGTCCTTTTACATCATTAGTAATGTTGATTTTGAGGCTTCCACTCTCATTTTTGTAACTCTTAATCAGAAAATCTGAACTGTAACATTTAATAACCATCATTAAAATTATTCTTCTATTAAAATATTTAAAATTATTTTTTTTTAAAATGTATATTTAAATGAATAAATAAAGTATAAATTTCAAAAGTAATATTAAAATGAGGTTTGATAAAGAGATATACTTGCCTTAGATTTGGGACCTTAATGTCATATTCTCTTAGAAGCCTAAAAATTAATGCAGAGCCATGAAGGTTATTGTGTAATTTATTGCTTAAGCTTTCCATTGATAAAGCTATGGAACTCAGCAAGCTCTTGATCTCACCCTCAAAATGATAGGAAATACCAAGTTGGCGCAAGATATCAATGAGTTGAAGCCTCTCTAAAATATTATTTTCCTTGTTATGAATAATCAAATATCTCACTTCCTCTTTTAACTTCCAAAGTAAATGTTGTTTTGACCCCCAATTAGTTACTAAGGTAAGTGACACTCTTGTAAATTTCTACTTACTTTAAGCCTCCATTGTTGACTTTTCATGGAAGACCCTAGAAGAGGACATGTGGAAGGACATGTGGAGGCCATGCGGTGGAAGGAGGACATGTGAAAAGACACGTGGAGACCATGCGATGGAGGACTCTAAAGGGTGGACATGTGGAAGCCATGCGATCCTCGAAGGTTACACCTCATCTATTTATAGAATATTATAATGTAATCTAATCTACTATAAATAGATGAGATGAGGGAGGCCTTAGTGTGGGTTTTGTAAGAGTGAAAAAGAACTCAAGGAGTGTAGGCTAGCTTGTTAAGGGTGAGGAGAGCATCTTGGAGGCCTTGGATGTGAAGGGAGGCCATGGAAGATGAGGGCTCATCTATGTAAAGCTAAGTACTCTTGTTTCTTGTCTTAGTGGATTATTTCGATTCCCTCCCGTGGACGTAGGTCAAAAAGACCGAACCACGTAAATCCTCTTGTTTGTTTGTGCTCTTGTGTTTGCATCTTCTTTGTTGTGATTTGCGGTTTGTTCTCTTACCAAGATTAAGGAAAGAAAGTGTTTTTCCCACAACAATTGGCGCCGTCTGTGGGAAAATCTCGACACATCTTGGTCGGAGGAATCGCACCCAAGAAATCGCAGCAAGAAGAGCTGTTTGGCGGGGACAATGGGCTCCACCAAATTCGATATCGAGAAATTCACGGGAAAGAACGACTTCGGCCTGTGGAGAGTAAAGATGAGAGCCCTACTGGTTCAGCAGGGTGTCGCAGAAGCCCTGCAAGGGCCGACGGCACTGCCGGTCGACATGACAGAGAAAGAGAAGATTGGCATGCTGGAGAAAGCTCATAGTTTGATAATCTTGAGCTTGGGCGACAAGGTTCTGAGGGAGGTGTCGAGGGAGAAAACGGCTCAAGCGCTTTGGGCCAAACTCGAGGTACTCTACCTGACCAAGTCCCTGGCTAATAGGCTATTTCTGAAACAGCGCCTATACTCTTTCAAAATGCATGAAGACAAATTAGTCTCGGAGCAGATAGACGAGTTCAACAAGATCATAGATGATCTCGAGAACATCGACGTCAAGATGGATGACGAGGACAAGGCGCTGCTGTTGCTAAACTCTATTCCTAAGAGCTACGAGCAGTTCAAGGATGCGATGCTCTATGGAAGGGCGCAAACGATTACTCTGGAAGAGGTTCAATCATTAATCAGAGCCAAAGAACTTCAGAAGAAGCACGACATGAAGGAGGAAACCAGTGGAGACAGTCTGATGGTTAGAGGAAGATCGAGCAATAAAGGATATAAAAGTGACCAGAGCAGATCAAGGTCTAGAAGAAACGTTAGAGGTCAGTCTTCTAAGAGATCCTACAAGTGCTACCATTGCCACAAGGAAGGTCATTTTAAGAAGGACTCGTCTGGATAGAAAGAAAGGCTTTCAGGAGAAGCCTAAAGATTCTGGAGAAGCAAGCATAGTCTCAGACGGCTATGATTTAGCTGAAGCTCTGGTGATCACAGAATCTGAATCTAGTAAGGAGTGGATCCTCGACTCAGGGTGCTCCTTCCACATGTGTCCTCACAAAGACTGGTTCGAGACACTACAACCGGCAAATGGTGGATCCGTTCTACTTGGAGACAAGTAAAGCTTGTAAGGTGATCGGCAGCGGGACGATCGTAATAAAGATGTTCGATGGAGCCGAACGGATACTCCAAGCATGTCGGTACGTCCCGTAACTTAAAAGAAATTTGATTTCTTTAGTGGACGCCGGAGTCGAATGGATACTCATTCAAGGCGAGAGAATAGCTGTATCAGAGTAGCTAAGGGCTCTCTCATAGTCATGAAAGGAGTCAGAAAGAATGGGCTATACTCCCTCGTTGGAAAAACCGTGATCGGGAACTTCTCAAATGCAGTTCAATCAGAGTCTGATAGATCCAGACTATGGCACATGAGGCTGGGGCATGTAAGTGAAAGGGGCTTACAGGAATTGTCCAAGCGTAACTCCGTTATGCGGAGATCGGGTCGACGAACCGGAATTCGTGAACAATGCGTACGGGGAAGGCCACCGGGGTGAAGTTCTCCACTCGGAATACATACATCAAAGAAACCTCTCGATTATGTACACAAGTGATTTATGGGGCCCAGCTAGAACTCGGACTCATGGAGGAGGAAGGTACTTCATGTCCATCATCGATGACTACACCGGGAAGGTATGGGTCTTTATCCTAAAAACAAAAGATGAAGCTTTTCAACGATTCGGGGACCGGTTAACTCTCACCGAAAACAAGATGGGAGCAAAGCCGAAGCACTCGAGAACCGACAATGGATTGGAGTACCGTTCGGAGCAGCTTGAGGAGTCGTGCGGGAGGAATGGCATCACAAGGCACAAGACGGTCCGAACACTCCTCAACGAACGACCTAGCCGAGAGGATGAACGGGACTCTCCTAGAGAGAGTGCGGTGCATGCTCGTTAAATGCGAGTCTACCCAAAAGTTTCGGGGCGAAGCCGTGTCAACCGCTCGTTACCTTATCAACGGATGTCCATCGACGTACCGTTGATATGAAGACTCCTTTAGAGATGTGGTACGGAAAACCGAGTAACTATGATAATCTTAAAGTCTTCGGATGTATTGCATACGCTCACGTTAGACAGGATAAGCTGGAAGCGAGGGCTTTGAAGTGCATCTTCATCGGATACCCACCTGGAACCAAAGGTTACAAACTTTGGTGCCTAGATCAACAAAAATGCATCATCAGTAGGGATGTGACATTCGATGAGTCCAAAATGGGGAATCTGCAAAGCTACGTTACCGTGGACAAGGCTACTAAGGAGGATTAGTCAATCGAGGTGGAGCCGCAACAAACTTTGACTCGATCGAAGGACAACTATGAATGATCAAGATGAAGCGGCGAAGACCGGCAAGTGATCGAACCGGAAAGGAGATCCGACGACTACAGCATTGGTAGGGACGGACAAAGGAGAACTATCGGACCGCCGGAGAGATACGGCCATGCGGATATGATCTCCTTTCGCTCCGAATGTTGTCGAAGTGATAGAAGAAGCGAACCAAGCAAGCTACAAGGAAGCCCTGAAGAGCAAGGAAAGACACAAGTGGGAAGAGGCAATGGATGAGGAAATGGCTTCTCTGATGAAGAACAAAGCCTGGGAACTTGTGGATCGACCAACGAACAAACGCGTAGTCGGTTGCAAGTGGACCTTTAAGAAGAAGGAAGGCATGCCGAGTACTGAAAGGATCAAGTACAAAGCCAGACTCGTTGCAAAGGGATTCACACAGAGTTGAAGGAATCGACTTCAACGAAATCTTCTCACCCGTGGTGAAGCATCGCTCAATTAGGATAGTCTTAGCACTAGCGAGCTCAATTCAACTCGGAATTAGAACGGCTAGATGTTAAGACTCGCGTTCTCGCATGGAGAGCTCGAAGAAACCATCTACATGGACCGACCGGATGGGTACAACACACCCGAGACAAAGGACAAAGTTTGCTTGCTGAAGAAGGCATTGTATGGGCCGAAACAAAGCCCAAGACAATGGTACAAACGATTTGATGATTTCATGCTAAAGATCGGTTTTGTCAGAAGCAGCTACGACAGCTGTGTGTACATGAAGTGGCAAGACGGTGAAATCGGTACGTACTTGCTCCTTTATGTGGATGATATGTTAGTAGCCAGCAGGAGCAAGGAGGAAGTCCAGAAGATCAAAGGTATGCTCAATTCTGAATTTGGCATGAAGGACCTAGGACCATCTACAAAGATCCTAGGTATGGAGATTACCAGAGACAAGAAAAAGGGTAGTTTATTCTTGTCTCAAAAGTCATATATTCAGAAGGTTCTAACAAGGTTCAACATGCACGAGGCTAAGCAGGTTGCAACATCTATTGGCCAACACTTCAGACTATCGAACTCTCAAGCACCAGAGACTGAAGAGGAGAAAAGGTACATGGAGGGTGTCCCCTACGCCAGTGGGGTTGGTAGCATCATGTATGGTATGGTTTGTAGCAGACGCATTTAGCTCTACGCCGTCGCATTGTAAGCGAGTTCATGGCAAGCCCGGGACGAGCTCACCGGGAAGCACTAAAATGGATCCCGAGATACTTAAGAGGCACCACCGATTTGGGGCTACTCTTCAAAAGGCAGGAAGACAAAGAAGAAAAAGTAGTCGGTTACGTAGATTCCGATTACGCGGGAAGCATCGACACCGGGAAGTCACCGACCGGATTCATCTTCATCGTCTTCGATCGCTAGCTCGGTTGGAAGTCTAACCTCCAATCAGCTTGTGGCCCTCTCAACAACGAGAGGCCGAATACATCGCTATGATCGAAGCAATCAAGGAAGCTATGTGGCTAAAGGGCATGGTCGAAGAGCTTGGAATACATCAAAAGGTGATAACTGTGTTTTGCGACAACCAAAGCACCATCCACCTAACCAAGAATCAGGTATTTCATGAAAGATCCAAGCACATAGATGTGAAGCTTCATTTCGTAAGGGACGTCGTCGCTAAAGGCTCAATAGTGGTAGAGAAGATACCAACTGAAGAGAACCCTGCTGATATGCTCACCAAGGCGCTGCCCATAGCTAAGTTCGGACATCGTCCGAACTTAGTGAATTCTTCCATCGGCCGAGGGCCCCTCGGGGGCCACGTGGAGGGAATCACTACTCCGAAGCATAATCGAGGGTCAAGGTGGAGATTTGTTGTTTTGACCCCCAATTAGTTACTAAGGTAAGTGGCACTCTTGTAAATTTCTACTTACTTTAAGCCTCCATTGTTGACTTTTCATGGAAGACCCTAGAAGAGGACATGTGGAAGGACATGTGGAGGCCATGCGGTGGAAGGAGGACATGTGAAAGGACACGTGGAGACCATGCGATGGAGGACTCTAAAGGGTGGACATGTGGAAGCCATGCGATCCTTGAAGGTTACACCTCATCTATTTATAGAATATTATAATGTAATCTAATCTACTATAAATAGATGAGATGAGGGGAGGCCTTAGTGTGGGTTTTGTAAGAGTGAAAAAGAACTCAAGGAGTGTAGGCTAGCTTGTTAAGGGTGAGGAGAGCATCTTGGAGGCCTTGGATGTGAAGGGAGGCCATAGAAGATGAGGGCTCATCTATGTAAAGCTAAGTACTCTTGTTTCTTGTCTTAGTGGATTATTTCGATTCCCTCCCGTGGACGTAGGTCAAAAAGACCGAACCACGTAAATCCTCTTGTTTGTTTGTGCTCTTGTGTTTGCATCTTCTTTGTTGTGATTTGCGGTTTGTTCTCTTACCAAGATTAAGGAAAGAAAGTGTTTTTCCTACAACAGTAAATTAACTTGTGCTTCATCCTGAGAGAAAGAAAAAAGAAATTATTGTTCATTTTCTAAGACTAATTAACATGTTTAAGAAAAAAAAATGAAATGTTAGCCAAGCTAATAAGTATAACAATACAATTGTGATGTTGAGTTCTTGCTCAAAACCATTTTAACTATTGTGATCAATGCCACATTTTTTAAATTAATTTTTCTCCATATTAGAAGAGAAAAAAAATAAAGGAAAAATAAACTTATTTCTCTTATTTACTTGTGCAATCTTAAATACTTATTTATAAAAAGCAAAAGCGAACACGAAAAAGATAGTTAGAGAAAATAGTTAATGCAACAAAAGAAAATAATATAAAACTAAAGACATTCTCATCATACAAATTTATATATGTGGTAATATATTTAATAGTACTCTTTCAAACAATCAAAAAGGCATAAAAATTGCAACTTAAATTTTTTAATCTTCACAAAATTTGAAAATAATTTCGAGGTTAAAATTTATGTTGAAGGTGTGCATTATAGCTACCCTTGAGAATTATTTGATAGAAAATAAATGTCATAACAATACATCGTACAGGTAGTGTCCTATTTTCATGACGAACAATACCTCACATGTAATGAGATTGAAAAGAGTTCACAGCATAGTGAGTAAAATGAGTTTAATAAGGAACTCACTGACATGATAAAAAAATATAGGGATGAATAATTGTTTGATAAACCAATCATACAATTTCTTAATAATATAGTTCAAAATCAGATATAAGTGCCTTCTATGTAGTGTTGAGATGATTGTTAGGCTCAAGAGGGGATATCCTTTGACATTCATTTCTATATGATTAGTTTAACTAAAAGAACGGAATAATCACACCATATACGAAGTTTAAAACATAATTAAATGCCATTCTAATGTATTTTATTTAGATGAACATAAGATTAGCCTCATAAATTAAAAGTAAGAGCACTCTCATCGATTGTAGGAGATTTTAATCTCGAGCTTTCCTAAAGTCTTTGTCTCGTTTAATTAGTGTCTATAGAGAACATTAGTTTTTGTACTAAAATCATTTTTCCTTCTAAACTATTATTAATATATAAGCTTCTATTTATTAAGACAATCCTTTTTTTTTCCATTTTCTTAGCAACCATACACTTCAATTATACTACAAATTGAATATTTCTAAATATTTCTATTAATAGACTTGAGGCTTAAAATCATGCATTTAATTTTATCATAACATTTTCTTATTCATTCTAATTAAATGATTTTTTTTTCAATCATTTAAAATGAATTTATTTTTCAAGCTTAATTAATAAGTGTCACATTATAATTTTTAATTTATCTCTTAATAATTTGAAATTAAAAAAAGTATAATAACTTTAATAAATTTTGTTTTCACCTATATCAAGTTTAATTGTTCATAATGACCTATACTATTTAATTTTTTACTATTTTTTACTTGCACAATTTTTAATAATATTATTCTGATTTCATATATAAAATATGCAAATTACATAAATTAAAAGTATTATATATTTAGCCTTCATCCCACAATCTTTTCACTAATTTGTGTCATTGTTCCATTATGAAAAACAAAAAACAACTATGCACATGCGTGTCCTCATACATTGCTTGCCTTTTGTTATCCTTGAACTAAGAAGGAATAGTTGGGCATGAAAGATTTCTAGATGGAAGTGAAATCCTAATTTTGACATAAGCCTAAATTCTATAAGAAGTCCAAAAGGGTAAACTAACATAATAGTTGGGCAGAATGACCCTAGTTAAGATGCTCATGACTTCTCATCGTCCTGAGTGCATTGATATCCTTCAACTACTAACCAAACTTTTAACCAAAAATGTTTACATTAAGTGATATCAATAGTGGAGAACTTCTTAATTAAAAGTGATTAAAGGTGCCTTCGTCAGTAAACATGGATCACTTTATTCTAGGGCACCTATATAGTTCCAAGGATTAAAGGTTATTTGTTTTATAGTTCTTAGTTCTTAGCACTAATTAAGGCACATAGTAGTCTAATATAGCCTTCTGGATTAGACTAATCTAGGGTATTTGTGATCCTCGATTTTATTTATATATGAGATAACCAAGGATTCACAGTTAATCTACATAGGTGGTGGTTCAAGTTGTTTAAGTTAATGCACTTTAGATTTTTGTTTAGAGTTTGATATTTAGTTTGTAATTTATTTCAACTCCTAATCTTTTAGTTTTTGTGATAATAAGGGTTTTTCTAGGTTTGATGTTTTGAATTTAGTTTCTATGTTCGCCATTTAGTTTTACCCCTAAGATCAGTGTTTATTGTTAAGTTTTAAATTTGAAATTCATATGTTACTTGTGAAGTTATGTGAATTAAGACTTTCAAGTGGTTTAAGGTTTTATGTTTTTAAAATGTTTGAGTTTTAAAAGTTTAATTTGGAAAGTATGTAAACCTTTTTATATGTAATATTTGTTTAGCATAAATGTTTTAAATTTTATTTTTGTTCAATTGAAAATATTTAAATTTTATTTAAGTTTTTTCATTTAAAATGTTTGAGTTATTCGACTTCAACATTTAAGTTATTTCATTTGTTTTAAGGGTGGGTTGAATTTTAAAACATTTTAAAATATTAATTTGAAATTAAGGTTCATTTAAAATGTCTAAAAGGTTTTAAAATAATAATAAAGGTTTTTTTTATGCTTAAGAAGTATTAAATTTATTTTAATAGGTTTTTAATTTGTTTTGTGCTTTAAATTGTTTTTAGATATTTTATGTTGATTTTAAAAAGTTTTTATTTTATATTAAAGGAGTATTAATTTTATTTTAAAGAGTTCTATGTGGTTTTCAAATGGTCTTAATTTTATTTCAGAAATGTTTTAAATTTCTTTCAATTTAATTTAAAAACGGTTTTGTTTTGATTTTAATTTTGGCATTTTCTTTTAGAATATATTAAATTATTTTGAATTCTCTTAAATTATTTTTTATTCTTTTAAATTTTTAAAAAAATTTAAAATTAATTTAAATTATTTTAAATTATTTTAAAGCATTTTTAAATTAATTTTAAATTATTGTTTTTTTAGCTTTTTTTTTAAATTGGTGATAATACATAATGTGATAATACAAAATGCACATATATATTAGTGTAATTAATAACTTTTTTCTTGGATAACTTAAATCCAATATGGACACAAATTTTATCTGTCTTATATAGTTTTTTAAATTGTATTAAATTATTTTCTATGGTTTTAAATTGTTTTAAAAATTATTTTAATTTTTTAAAATTATTTTTATATAATTTTTAAATTTCATAATTTATGTTAAAATTATTGGTTTTTGTTTTAAAGTTTTTTAAAATTTGTGATAATACAAAATGTGATAAAACACAATGCACATATGTATTAGTGTAATTAATAATTTTTTTGTTTGTTAACTTAAATCCAATATGTGCACAAATTTTATTCCTCTTATATAGTCTCATTAGTAGTAAGGTATTGAACTAGTTTTTTTCATCATGCGTAGAAATTAGTCAAACTATTCTCCTGGCATTTTGTATAACAATTTGGAATTTAGGAATTGGCTAGTAATTATTCTTTATGTTGGAGATAACTGGAGTTGCAAATGGAGGATATAGAGAGAGATCGCCTTCCAACTCAAAATCAACCTTCCAAACCTATCTCCCCAATTCAAATCAAGATACTTAATCTTCCTAATCAACATTCATGAGTCAAGCTCATCCAATTCTTTTCAACCCCGATTGATTTTATCCTACGCTTAACTAAAATCAAATTTCCCTAACTGTCATCAATTCAAAATCTTCAGGGTAAACCGTCCACCCTTGGATGTTTAATTCTCTTTTTTTAATTAGGTCATTCCATGATACACTGTCATTGGATTATAACTCTCAACTTCTGAACTCAATCCCTTCAAAATTTTTTAGCTTCCTTGATATTTGAATAATGTATGTTAATATTTTAATAAAAAATCTTCTCAACAAATCAAATCGATGGAGATGTAATTAATTATAAGGGTTTGCCTTTGCAGGGATACTAAACCTTAAAAAAATGGATCTTATATTACACCCATAAGGTAGGGAAAAATATTTGGTTCATGACACCTATAAATCCTAAAGATTTTTCATCATCTAAATGATTAGAGAAGTAAGTTTCATATTTTTTTGATTTTTATTTTATTTATTGTAATTATTTTAGTGTAAAGTTAAGGAAAATACACTTTTAGACTTTAAAAAAATCATAACTATTTTTATAAAATTAGGAAAAACATCTTAATTGCTCCGAAGTGATTAGGGAACAATTTAAGACATTTTAGTGTATTTTTTTAATTTTTATGATTTTTATAATTATTAATTATTTTTTAATTATTTAAAATTTAAAACAAGCCTTAAAAATAAAATATTTAGTTTAACTTTAATTTCATTTCTCTTATGTTCCTCTAATGACAATGAACTCCCAAAACATTTTTTTGTAATTTTCTTGATTATATTTCGATTATTATAATTATTTTAATGCAAAAGATGTCATTTTACTTGAAAAACCAAATTTAATCCAAAATTAACTCAAATTGAGTTCATATTTTTATACCGAGCTAATATAATTATTTTTTACAGTGTGAGTTTATTTTTTAGTCTATTTATATTTTAATTATTTAATTTTATAAGGCTTTTAATGAGCTAATTATAATTAGTGCTATTACAAATTACTTAAATACAATTTATAATTTTTTTACGGTCCTCTCATCACAGTAAACCTACCAAAATAAGTTTTATATTTTTCTGATTTATATTTTATTTTTTTGAATTTTGTAATTAAACAGTGGGGATATAATCTTGAAAACTAGGGTTCTCTTTTTAGAGATGCTCTCTAACCTTGGAAAAATCAGAGAACACCTCTAAGGACAGAGCTAACAAGCCTCAAAATTTCATATCATGGTAATTAATATTTATTAAATTATGACTTAAATAAGTTTCTGAGTATTTAATTAATTAAAATAAAATACATGATCAATAATTTTGATTTTTATTACACATTATTTTCTTCTGTTTACTGAGCAACAGGGTTATTTTATTTTATTTTTATCATTTTCCTACACCAAGTTATTAATTTTCTAAGGTGGCTAGATTAAATAAATAAAAAATAAGCTAATTTCTTACTTAAACCAGTTAGTGCCACGCAATCCTATGATGGCTCTGAACTAGTACGCAGTGCACTCTCATTCGACACCCCCTTCTGAGTCAGCTACCACGCAGCTCCATGTTCACGTACAAGTCTTCTATCCGGTGCAATCTTGGCCCTCCATTCATTACACGTGCGATATGACGGTTTTGGTTCATCATATTTATCTGGTGTGAACTGTGAATAACACACATTCAAACACTAATATCTCTCTCAGTTCTCAATCAAATTACATCGAGTTTGTTCCTACACCTTCATCTACTCAAGACAAACCTATCTATACGGCTAATCAAGCATGGAATCTAACTTTTCTTCGTAAAAGACCAAGCTGAGCTCGATTTGGGGGGGAAAAGTTCAATACCTTTGTCTGAGAGGCGAGGCCTCAATCAGATGCTTGCAGAATCTTCAGTGAAGTCCAGTGAATCTCATGATGTGTCTCTTTGGCCTGGTGAATTTTATGTGCAAGACTTATTCCTATAGGTGGAAAGGCTGAGGAGAAAGTCTGGTGTAGAGGCACTGGAGATGGGCTTTGATTTGCCAAAAAAATGCTTGATGTTTCATATATATTTTATGCTTAATTTTAATGATATTGCACTCTAAATGAATATTTTTTGTATGTTTTCTTGGTTTTAGGTACAAGAAATGACTTTTGGAGAAAAAGAAGCAAATGCAGTGCATTTTGGAGCAAAAATGAGTAAGAAAGCAAATTTTGGCTTGACACATTTTGATAAGTTTTTCTATGCTTAATCTCTTTTACATTTCTTGCATATTTTTGAATGACATTAAACTTTAAAGAAAAGTTGTTTTCATGCTTATTTTGTAGGTGGGGAAGCTAGGAATGCAATGCAACTGAAACAGGCTGAAACAAAGCTAAAACGGAGACAAACAGAGCGAAACAGTGGAGCTACGCAGTCTGGGAGCCGAACAACACCCAGACTGGCACCAGGCCTCGCCAGAATCCTGAGAAGAATGAAAAATGGCACCGGACAGTGCCCTACTTAGCACCGGCGGCGCCCGAGATGATTTGGACGCATTTTTGGGTGGTTATTAGCCATATACATCGAATCTGGACGCTTTTTGGAAGGTTTCTTCAAGTACCTCTTGGTAAATTCATCCCTACACTATTTTAAAGCGAATTTTAAGCCAAAAAAGGGGGGTGGGGTAGATGTTAGGGAAAACATGAAGAATTCTTAGAGATCTTAGAATAGCAGTAGAGATGTAGATTTCTACCTTTTTGGAGAGATTGGTGAGGGGATTTTGAGAGAATTTGTAAGGGTTTGTACTAGCATTACATGGATCAGTGGGAGACTTTATGGGAGAGATTTTCATCTTTCTTTTAAGGAGTAAAAGCTAAGCATTGTCTTCTTCATTATCTTATGACTTTGTAAATACTTATTTTGGTGGATTTGCTTTGAGATGATGTTTTTTGTTGAGTTTTCTTCGTGCTCTGTGACGTCTTTCTCTTACTCTTCCTTCTTATTTAGATATAGTGGCATAAGAAGATTATGTCATTTTTTCATTATACTTTTCTTTTACAATGAGTAGGATTCATGTTTAGGATATTGGGATGCATGCTAAAAGATGTTTTAATTATAAATGTGATGATTTTTTGCTTGAATTTCATTTAAATTACAAAAAGAGCTCATTGTAGTGTTAAAATTCATTATAATTATACTATAATTTGAGAGGGTGGTGTAATTCTTAATAAAGTGGAACAACATTCAAATTCCATGGATGATGAAGTTCATGGGGGTTGAGTGCAAATAAATAGTGAAATATACTTTAATAAGCGTAGAATTGGAGATTTAGGGTGACAAACTAAAATCCCCAATTCAATCCTAGTGTTTATAAACTAAAGCGAGTGTTAGCCTTCAGGCAAAGGGAGGTGTGAGTTCTGGAGTAAGAGCCAGTATCCTCCCACCCTAACCACAGATTTAGGGACTAAACCTAGGATAAGCCAATGTTCTTTATGCACTCGAAAGAGGGTAAAGAATAGGATTGCTCCTACTTGGTACGTACAGTATTTAATGCATCTCATTCCTTTACATTATCCAATTCACTACATAATAATAGTAGGTTATATTATCTCAAAATTCACCAAACCAACTCATCCAGAAATGTTATCTTTAAAAGCAAAATTTGCATTTAGGAATAGTTGTTATCCTTACATGTAATCATCTGCATTTAGGAGTACTTGCTAGATAAAACACCACTTATATCGACCCTCCAATTTAGAGTCTGATAATAGTAGACTAGAATTTAATTAAGAACCCCTTACCTCGCTTCCTTGTAGGATTGATAAATTGAACTCCATTAGAGCTCTGTATTACTTGATACGATACGTATACTTGCGTTGGATCATTGTGACTTTATAAAAATTATTATATATCTCTTGTTCATAAAACCTTGCATATAAAAAGGTCACATCAGGCTTTCAGTGGAAAGCTTCTTTTTTAGCTCTGGGAAAACTCTGGGAACAATCAATTTAAGGTTTTGTGAAGTTTGATGAGGTGTCCTGTTTCTGGCCAAATTTTAGGTGGAAAAATTGGCCTCATCTAGTGGGGAAGATGGCTAGAGTGTGGTGGGCTTGAGCTCAAGAAGTCTTGGAGAAGCTCTGGAAGCAATTTGGCAGACTTTCCATAAGTTTCAGTGCACTTACTTTTTTTGGCTGTGAGAAGTGGAGCTTAAATAAGCACAACCATTGTGGCTACAGGGCTGGCCAATGGGTGTAATTGGTTGCTTAGGTGAAGGGTTGAACAATGCAAGTGACAAATGCAGGTGAACCACATTGGATGAGTGAAATTGGTTTTAATTCATTGGGATTGCTCTCTCAATTTTAGGTCTTCCAGCGACTAGACTGACTAGCTAGACCAAGGAAGGTGGCTAGCTAGGTTAGAGAGGTCAGTGGAGAGTTTAATAATGATCAAGAAGGAGCTTTAATCATGTGATGAAAAGTTTATGTCACTTAGCTAAATATGGGAAGAGAATCCCTAAATTAAAGGACCCGTGGTCCATGGATCACCTAGAGTGGGCTAGGTGGATCTAGTTTAGTCTTTAGAGTCTAAATGGCAGTTGTGGTGGTCCAAGTTGGGCTAGACCAAGGTTTAGGTTAAAACTCTTGGATTTGTATTGGAATTAGGTTTGAGCTTGGTTAGAGTTTAGATTTAGCTCAATTTATTTCTTAAAATGATGTTGGATATTTTCATGAGAAGTTTAGAGTTCAATTTGATGGAAATTTGAGGGGTTGTGAAATTCAATTTAGGAGATTTGAAATTTTGGGGAAAATTTGGGTATTTTTATTTGGGTTAGATTTGGGTTAGGTTTGGGTCTAGAATTGGATCAATTAAAGGTTCAAATTGATTTACAGGAATGTCATGAAGAGTTTAGAATTCAAATTTTGGGGAATTGAATGAGTTGTAAGGTTTAATTTGTGCAAATTTGAGAATATGGTCAATTTGGGGCAATTCATTTAGGCTTATAATTTGGGCATGAAATTGGGTTCAATTGGAATTGGAATTGGTTTAATATAAGATTAGACACGGTAAATTTTCGTTTGGAATTGAAAGTGGGTGAGATTGAAGTCAATTTGGTGAAAATTGGGTGTGATTTGGGGATTTTGGGCTTTAAGGGCAATTTGGGGATTTTAATCAAAATTGGTAAATTTTTTCAAATTAGGCTCAAAGGAGTGTTTTGAATTAATCTTGGGAATATTTGGAGTGATTTAGGAGATTTTAGGAATTTTTTGGAATTTTGGGGCAAGAAGGACATTTTGGTAATTTTGTCAAATTTTGTGGTATTTTGGGAATTTTGAGAATTTTGGAGTGTTTTGGGTAATTTGAATGATTGATGTTTTGAAATGATTTTTGAGGAGAATTTGAGATTTTGGGCAATTTTTTTAGAAAATTTGAGAATTTCAAGGGCATTTTGGTAATTTGGAGAATGTTTAGTGCTACGAAGCCAAAGTTGGGGGTTTTTGTGACATTAGGATTAATTGAGAATGTTAATCATGGAATCATCTTATTTGAGCCATAGACCGAAGAGAAGTCCCATTTTGGATCCTCCATGTTTTGGTCTTAATCAACCCGTAGCTTTAGGCTGAAGGTTTGGGGGACCATCGACATGAGTTTCCAAAAGGAGGGAACCGAGTTGAGCATGTTTGGTTTAGGGTTTAGGTTGTGAGTGAAAATGTTGGGTTGTGTGTGTGTGTGGGACTGACCAAAGCCACACCATTTGGAATTAACCCTAAGGCCAAGAAATTCTATAGGAATCCCATCTTGAGCTTCCCAACCTACTAAGTGCTAGAGGTTAGTATCAAACATGTGGAACTCCAAGAGGAGCAAAGAAGCATTTAGAATTTCTAATGGGGTAGGGCTCCATCATTAGTCCTATAGGATAGTCAACAGGAAAGTTTGATGGTAAGATCTCAGGCTTCTAAGAAAGACTAGACCTCAATAAAAGTGAGGTCAACATGAAGCTCATTTAAATAAACTAATGAATTCATGACATCCGTTTAATTTGTGAACCATTTATGTTGACCGACAAGTTCCCCTACATAATATGATAAATTAGATTATATTACCTAGTTTATTAAAGTTTCCTATAAGATCAAACCCCTCTAGTTAATTACCACTCAAATTACCGAAGTCACTTAAGAGAACTCTCGATGATAATCAGGAAATATTTTCTTCTTGAACTCAAAAGGTTTAGGATTTTATGGTTGAACATATGAAATATCAAATGGGAAAATTGCAAATGGGAACAGTACTATGGAATGCAATGAGAGAAAGCTAGGGGATGTCTTGGGTCCAGAGGAGAACCTCGATGACTTTCCAAACTTCAAAGATGAATTATGTAATGTTTCATCCTGCGAATTTTATTATTTGGGGCTTACATCTGTATGATACCTATCATACAAATAGTCGGTAAGATAAGAGGTTTTATATCATATCAAACGAAGTCCTCAGAATCCTAAGATAAGTTAGGGCTTATAATGCATAGTGTGTAAAGGCCTAAGAGATCAATTGAGGATTTATGTCGCACTAGGCAGACGACCTCAAAGTCTTATGGCTTGTTGTTTATTTCAAATGAAGGATTTGCTATGTACACCCTTTTTTCTATTGTACACTTGTTTTCTCTCTCAAAGATGTTCTTTTGCATGTCCTCGCCGTACTGTCATGTGCATGCTCCAAGATTCTTGTAGTAGAGGGCTTTATGTTTAGAAGTGTAAGGTTCAAGAGATTCAAAGAAGTTCCAAGACATTTAAGGTGTATATGTTAGGTTTTGTTGTTATAATTGTTATTTTAACGCCTTATGGGGGAAAATTTTAAGTTGATTAAGCGATACCGATTAGGATCTCACAGTTCCCTCTATCCGGCACCACTATTTTATTCGGATTCCCTTAGTCTAAATGAAATTTTAAATTTATCCAGACCGGGGAAATCGCATTAGCAACCATATGTTGCCTCCTCCGAGGGATTCCCAGTCATCCAAACAAGGTGTATTAATTTAACTATCTTTTGTTTTGTTTTGCAAATGTTGGTTAATTTTGAGAAGAAGTTTTGTTTTTGTTTTGGTTTTGCTTGCAGATTCATTTTGAGCTTTATAAGTAAAGTAAGCACGTGCAATTAAGAAAATGAAGTAAAGTAAACTGAAACAAAATCACAATTCAAAAATGTAAATGCCTACCTGCCATCTTCTCGTGCATCCGCTGAAATTTTAGCTTTTGCATTATATATAATTTTTGCATGAAAACTTAAATTAATTGCTAGAAAGGAAAGCACGAAAAACAGTTCAAAGTGTATGTCTACCGAGTTTTGGGTCATAACTTGGTGAGTTCCTATTCATTTATTTATATCTCAAGGATGATTTTCTTAAGCAAAAACATAATATGTTCAATTGTCCTCCAAGGTATCCAAAAGGTTGAAAAGGTGTGCAAGGGATAACCCTACAATTCTTTTGAATCCTTTGGAACGTCTCGAGTTCCTATTAACATATCATGTTGCTAAATCATTAAGTTTAGTGGATATGTTTTATCTCGTGCTCAATGAAACTTAATTTTTTAATCATCCCTGTGAGTGGATAAATTATCACTTGATGTTTCATTTAGTAATTATGTGAGTGGGGCCCTTAAGGTTAAGTTGATCTGCTAAGGAACTTAGCCAACTGAATATTGAGCTGGGCTAGTAGTGATTTCAAAAGATTTTTGATTAGTTATATTATTTATTCTAATATTTATTAAAAAATCTAAGATTAAAGCCTAGCTCACTACCAAGCCCTTAAGATTTCATGGGTAAACTTGCAATTTTAAGAATGTTAAATTAAGTGAGATTAATCTTCATCTAATATTGTGTTATAATCCAATAATTAGCTTGGGGTCTTTGATTAATGAATATTGGTCTTCAAAAACAAAGCCCCTCACATTAGTATCATCCCATTTAATTAACTTCCAGATTATAACAATTAAGGGAAAAGTACAATTATATCCTTATTAAGGAAAAGTGAGGAATTAGTTTCTACCTCTTTAATCCTTTATGATTCAATCACTTAGAAAAGTCAATTATGATCATACATTACCCATTTACCCCTTAAATTAGCTTAAATATTAATTAAGGCTTAAATTCCATAATTACCATTTTACCCTTTAAGGACTTATCACTTCATAATTCTTTAAATTTAACTCAAATGACATTGAAATGTTTATGTTACCTTACTCATGTGTCGATTAAAATATTATAAGAGAAAATATGATTTTCTGATTTTTTTAATTTTTAAAATTATTTTTCTTGCAAAAATAGGTATTTTTCATGTTATTTCATTAACTCATCAAAAGTATACTATCTATCCTTTGGAAAAATATTGGAGGTTTAGTTAGGTCAGATGACAATTTGGACTAATTTTCTTGATTTTTTTAAAATTTTATTTTAATTATTATAATTATTATTTGATATTGAGTATTAATTAAATATAAAATATTATTTAAGTTAAAAATTAGGTTTTATATTTTTCATAAATCTCCCTAAGTTCAAGGAACCCATAAAAATAAATTTCATATTTATTTTATTTTATTTATTGTAGTGATTTTAGAGTAAAATTAGGGAAAATTCATTTTTAGCCATTAAAAATTCATAATTTTTTTTAAAAAATTAGGAAAATAATTATAATTACTCTTCAGTGATCATGAAATAATTTAGAATATTTTTGTACATTTTTATATTTTTTGTGAATTTTATGATTTTTAATTTTTTTAATTATTTAAAATTCAAAATATGCCTTAAAAAGAAATATTTATTTTAACTTCAATTTTATTTTTCTTATGTTCCCCTAATCACAATGAGCTCCAAAATCTTTTTAATAACTTTTTTATTATTTTTTAATTATTATAATTATTTTAATATCAGAAATGTCATTTTACTTGAAAATCAAATTTAATGGTTAAATTAACTCAAATGGGTTTCTAATTTTTTTAGTGAGTTATATGATTATTATTTACAATTTGGGTTCAATTTTTTGATTTTTTATTTATATTTTAATTATATAAATTTTTAAGCCTTGAATGTGATAATTACAATTAGTACAATTTTTAATGACATAAATCCCATTTATATTTTTTCCTAGGGTCTTCTAGCTACAGTAAATCTACCAAAATAACTTTTGTATTTTTCTGATTTATATTTAACATATTAAATTTTTTTAATTAAAACAGAGGTGACTAACTTGAAAGTTAGAGCTTTTGTGTTAAGGATGCTCTCTGAAGAGCACTCTAACAATAGAGAAGACAAGCCCTCAAAATTTTAAGCCAATGTGATTTATATTTATCAAGTTATAATTCAAATTAGTTTCTGAGTATTTAAATAATTAAAAATTAAATATCTGATAAATAATGTTATTTTTGTTAAATATTATTCTCCTTTTTACACTGAGCAACAAGGTATTTTTCTTTTATTTTTAGAAATTTTTATACCAAGTTATGAATTTTCTAACTTCTAGAATTAGAATAAATCAAAAAATAGGGAATTTTCCTACTTAAACACGTGGCAGCTGCGTCATCCTAGCCATCTCCGAAGTGCTACCCTTTGTGTTGTCATCCACCTAGCTACTGACTCGACCCGTGCTTTATGTTTTATAGTTTCATCCAGAGCAATCCCGGGCCTCCATCTGACACACGCACAATCGTTCGACTGCGGGTCTTTGTCTCCAGCTGGGTTCGAGAAAGGCAGCAAGAACAGGTGACATTCTCTCCTTCCTCATTCTTTGACGCATTCTTGATCGTCTAAATTTTGTAAGTGCATTGTGGTACTGAATTATTCAGATTTTGGACTTCGGGCAAAATAGAGGAAAACAGGGCTTGAAGAAGCTGTAGGATCTGAGCTTGTCTTTTATTTATTATTATTTTTTTTGTTGTTTTAAAGAATAAAAACTTTACGGTACCTCTGTAAAGCGTTACATCAAATAAATGTGATATTTTAGTGCTCATGGAACTATCCCCTACATAAGCTTGACCATATAGTTAACCATATTTCAATTTTACAAACTACTTTCAGACCTACGACTAAAATGGTATTTTACAAGAAAAGCTCTAATAAAAATATTTGTTCGTGGAAACCGTGCCTGCAATTTTTGGATCAATATATATACATATATATATATATATATATCTTTGGAGTAGCCAAGTCCAGAGGGACAGCTATGGTTCCTACAAAGTGTCCATGTGACGTTACAAATGAAAATGTATTCTTCTATCCTATTAAATGGCTACCCTGGAAGATTGGCGATTTAGATTCTCCTCTAATGGTAATTAGAAGAATTGTCAGTCACTGTCTGACAACACCGAAGGCCCTGAAATCAGAACCTTTGCTCTTAGCTATGCCTTGAAGATTATGTTATACATAGGGTTAAATCTGAAATAAAAGGGGCCAAGTGTTTATTGCGATATCATCCAGTTGTGCTTGAACACTATGCCAAGAAACCTATGTTGGTTGAAATAATATGCTTGCCTGAATTTAGCTAAATTATATGTGCTGAAGTATTTATTTATTTATTTTTTGCTGTAGTAATGAATGTGCAAATATTTATATAATTCAAAGTTGTGATGGTTCCAAAATATTCAGAGTTGTTCACTGACCCATGTCTCAACTCTCTTGCTGCTCCACAATTAATTTTTCTTACATATGCACCATATGATTGCACTTAAATCTTATATATTCACATATCTCGCACCTAAATATTCATATTTACATATATATATATCACCCATTTCTTATACATTTATATATCTAACACGTAAATTTTTCTTTATACATGTATGCCATTGGTAGGAATTTTTATTTATGAGATTGCGAAAATTCTGAAAATTTTGATGACTTCTCTTGCGAAACTAGAAAAATCTGCATAGGATCATTGGTAGAAAGCTTTCAGTTTGGCTACAAATTTTGCGTATTTGGTGGCTTTCAAGCCACATTTGATGGGTTTGTTCGGTGGCATTTTTGATGTGATATGAAAGGTTTCGATGGTGGAAGCAACATTTTGTTTTTAAGGATTAGGTGTATAAACACATAAGGATTGTGTGGCTATTTGCCGCGTTGGCTTGGTCCCTCTCTCTCTCTCTCTCTCTCTCTCTCTCTCTCTCTCTCTCTCCCCCCCTTCTCTCTTACCTTATTTTCCTATTCTTTCTTGCTTCTTGGTTTGGTTTACGTGCTTATGCCTGAAGCATAAGCACGCATATATAGCCTCTGCTATATATGAACCATCAAGCAAGGCTGTAAGCTAGATGGTTCGAGTTTTAGGGCATGTAATGAAAAAAACACCTAGGAATGTGTGAGAGGTCCTAGCACCATTCTGACTCGGTGGCCTTACGAGAATGAGGGATCGGCAGTACAACATTCCTAACACATAGTAAAGGGCTATCCCTCACTTCTACAGGTAGTTGGAAGCTTCCGTCTGCTAACACGACTGATCCATTCACTTTTAAAGTATAAAATTTCTTTAAATAAAAAAGTACATATGATAAAAGTCTTTTAAATGAATGATAAATCAAATTTCTTTTAAAAAATGAAATCTTTTTTAAACAGTTTTATAAAAAGAAAAATTCACGGGTCAGTCGTATGATCTAGGTTATGAGTTTCCTCCTTCTGTGGTTGTTAGACCGGGAACCTTTTACCTAGTGTTGGGTTACACATGCATGGTGATTTTTTAGGGCCATAGGGTATTGATTTGACCCATGGTCCTGATTCTGTGTCCTCCCCGACTTGATGCTTACGGTATTCTTACTTTCCTCAGAATTTTTTTACATGTTTATTTGAGTTTTTGTAGATCACTCGTGATTTTCTTTGGATTTTATTCGTATTTCTAGTGATTTTCTTCGAGTCACAGTGGGTCATTTTGTTGCTTTCCTCGGAATTTGCAAGAATAGCAAACCAGTTAGGTTTGCAGGTTTATTTTATATTTATAGCATTTTATTTCATTTATCGCACACTTTAGTGCACACACAGATATATATATATATATATATATATATATATATATATATATATATATATATATATATATATATATATATATATATATATATATATATATAGTTTGTACTTGGGATTGCTACTGTTTATTGTTTACTATATTTCGTAGCATATTTCCTTTTATTTTTATGTTATTTCTAGAGACTTGCAAGGGATTTTAGGATAGAGGCCAGTAAGACATCCGGTTTATGAGGTACTGTATGGCAGGCCATGAGACTCAACAATAATTACACATGTAAATACAAATATAAACCCTAAACTTGCAACTGATATGATGAGAAGTTTGAAGCTTAGAGCAGTTCTTTGTGTGCAACACAATGAAGGAGGCAACAGATGATGGAGGGCGATCTACAGCAACATAATGGGTCTACGTCAGCAAAAATTTTCTATTAATTTAAGTAACAAACCCATAAGACTTCGATTTAGTTCTCCTAGCATGACGTAAATTCTCACCTCATCTTTTAGGCTTTTGCACAACTCTATTGTTCAATATAAATCCTAACACTTTAGTTCGAGGTTGTCATGCGGTACGGCATAAATCCTCCTATCTTCTTAGGCTATTTGCTTGATTAGGTATCGTGTGAACGTAAACCCTAAATAACAAAACTAGCAGGATGAAACACCAAATAACATCTTCTTGAAATTGAAGCCAACAAATAGGATAGTTGGGAGGTCAGTTGAGGTTCTCCTCAAAGTCCGTGACATCCTCTACTCATTCGTTCCATTGGACTCCTAAAATAAATTGTCCCTATTTTGAGCCACTCCATTTTGACTTTCCTATGTCCAATCATTGAAAGCTTAAAATTTAAAATTCTTGAAAATAGAACCACTGATATTGATCGAGAGTATTCTTAGGAGACTTCGGTCATCTAAGATGTAATTTACTATAGGGGCTTTCCTCTATAGGGAACTTTAGAACCTAGTTAATATAAGCCCTATTTAATCTTTTATAATAAATTGGGGAACTTATTGGCCAAAAAATGGTTTTACAGATCAAATGGATATCATAGATTTCTTAGTTTATTTAATCGAGCTCCACTATTCAAGTGATATGTCTATCATTCGGGATAGTTGCATTACTTGCAGTGTTGTGCTCCTTTAATTCAAACTATTGAATGTATGGTATCTTATCTTATTTTTAAAAAATTAAAATATTATTATTTACAAAATGCATATACTCTACTACTTTAAATTAAATTCTAAATTAAATTTTAAAAAAACGATCGACAATCCCGTGAGCCGTTCACATTAATACCCTAAGATCTCTCTCGATACTTAACCAAATCACTTGGGGTTTGTTCATACACATTCATTTACTCAGGATGAACACATATATATGGCTACATACGTATGAAATACAAGTTGACTTCATAAAAGCCCAAACCGAGCTCGGTTTAAGGGGAAATGGTGTTTATCTAAGCCCAAGAGGATTTTTCTTTACGTTTGTCATGGCCTTGTGAAGCTCCTCTAAGCGTTGGTTTGGGCTCTCATTTGATCTGCCTAAGAACTTGATCAGAGGGTGGTTCGGGCTTAGTCTTGAAGTCAGTTAGGGTGCTCATTAGATGGGGTTTTTTTGTGGGAAACTTCTTCATTTGGTCTGGGGATGGTGAATAGTAAGTCAGTTTAAAGTTTGGTGGAGTGACAAGAAGTGCCCAATTTAGGGGTGATTTTTGGGAGGAGAAATTGGCTTCGGGCAGTGATGGAGATGGTCGGAAAATGATTGGGTTAAGCTTAAGAAGGCAGTGAGAATCTTTGGAAGCAATTTGGCAAAGTTCTCCTAACTTTTGTGCACTCTCCTCCTTTGGCCATGAGGGGGTGGTGGTTAAATAGCCATGACCATGGTGGCCACCAAGGCTGTCATGTGGGTGCAAAGGGTTGTTGAGACGAAGGGCTAAACGACGCAAGTGTTCAATGGGAGTGAGTCAGCTTGGATGGGTGAAATTGGGTGGTTAAATAGCTTTGGTCCATGGCTCAATTAGGTTGGGCTAAGAGGATCTAGGCTGGCCCTGGGGTCCAGAAGTAGGCTATGGTGACCCTGGCTTGGTCAATTTCAATGGGTTTGACTGAATTTGGGGTTTAGGTTCAAAATTGAGCTCTTCGTTTGGATTTGGGTATAGGTTGGGTTTGGGCTAAGACTTGGGTCAAGTGATTGAGAAGTTTTATATGGATGATTGTCATAAAAAGTTTTGAAAAGGAATTTGGTGATTTTGAATTGTTTGGGGGGTTCAATTTAGTGGGATTTTGAGTTTTGGGTCAGTTTGGGGCATTTGGGTTAGACATGGGTTTGGATTGGGCTAGGCTGTAGATTTGGTCCAACTGATGCTCAAATTGGTTCAAAGGATTGTGATGAAGAGTTTTGGGTATCAATTGGGTGGAAATTTTAGAATTAGGAAGTTCAATTTGGTGACATTTGGATTTTAGGGCAAAATTTGGGATTTTGACTTAGGTGGGATTTGGGTGAGGTTGGAGCTTTGTTTATGACCAATTGAAGGCCTAAATATTTTAAGGAGAATGTTGTGAAGAGTTTAGAATTCAGAATTGAGGAAATGAGTTGACTATGTGATTCAATTTGAAGGAATTTGAGTATGGTCAAATTGAGGGTATTGAGTTTGGGCATGGAATTGGTTGTGAAATTGGATTCAATTGGGCATTGATTTTTTTTGTTCAGACTGGACATGATGAATTTTTTTTAGAATTGAAATTGGACAAGATTGAAGCTAATTTGGTGGAAATTTGGACATTTTGAGCTTTTAGGGGCAATTTGGGAATTTTGATACAAATCGGTCAATTTGGTCAAATTGGGCTCAATGGAGTGGTTCAAACTGATTTTGGGGACATTTGTAGTGCTTTTGGAGATTTTGGGAATTTTTTAAATTTTTTGGATATGAAGGGCATTTTGGTAATTTTGGGTATTGAAAGTATTTTGGGAATTTTGAAAATTTTGAAGTGTATTAGGTAATTTGATTGGTTTGAAGTAGTTTTAAATGTTGAGAATTTGGGCAATTTTGGGAATATTTGGTAAAATTTAGGGTTTAGGTATTTTGGTAATTTAGGGAAAGTTTTTAGGGATAGGAGACCTAATTTGGAGGTATTGGCAGAATTGGGATCAATTGAGTATGTTGATCAAGGTTTTTCCCTTATTGAGCCATGAAACCAAAGGAAGTCCCATTTTGAATTCTCCATATGTTGGTCCTAGCCAAACCCAAGTCTACAGCTAAGGGCTTGTGGACCACCCACATGAATTTCCAAAAGAATGCGGAACCAGGCTAAGGGTGATTGGTTTAGGGTTTGAGGTAGTGAGTGTAAGTGAGGGGTCTATGTGTGTGTGTAAGCTTTTCGAAGACTGGATCACCCAAAACTGGCCCTAAGGCTTGACCATCTTATGGAGACTCCTTTTGAGCTCCCTCATATTTGACTCCCACCTACTAAGTACTAGAGGTTAGGACCAAACATGTAGAACTCCAAAATGAGTAACAAAATGTTTAGATGTTCTAATGGGGTAAGGTTTTATCACAAGTCCTCTTGGATAGTCAACAGAGAAGTTCTCTAGCTAGATCCTATGCTTCTAAGGAAGAAAATAGACCTCACAAAAAATGAGGTCAACACTCATGCTATCTTATTATAAGTTTTTTGTAATCCTTGGGTAGAAGCTATTTCTATAACATCTTATTATGCTACCAAATGTCCAAACACCACTATTAATTTAGAACACTGATGGAATTATAAAAGAAAAGATAAGTAACATACTCTAGCATATTTTGGATATTTAGCTTAGCTCATATCATAATTGTAAAGCTTGATTTTAGACCACTGAAGTGTTTATTTTGAGTTATTTCTAAGTTATATGGTCAACATGTTTTGGGGTCCTAAACTAAGACAAAATGTATTACTATGAGAGATATCATTTTCAAATTAAGAGAAAATGATGTTGTAAAAATTATTGATGAAGACAAATTGATTTAGGATGATCATATTCACATTAAAACATGATTTGAGTTGTAGCATAAAAAATTATATTACTAATATTTCTGTGATACATACACTTGATTACATATATAATGCAATTTTAGGATTCTATATGGAGATATGGAGAGAGACAATGGTTAACATTAGGATGATAATAAAATTTATTTGTGATGATGATGAGTTTGTTGGATCCAATAGCCAAACTAGATTATAAGCTAATTATTATTGATTGTGAATAAGATATCTAAACATTGTACACTATTATTCACTTGTCCTAGATTTACAAAATAAAAGAAAAACGAAGTAAAATTATTAAAAAGATGAACAGATAAAATCAATTAATACTCTACGGTAAAATTAATTATGTAATCTTATTGAACTAATACTAATCTTATAACATCATGGAAGTAAAAAAAAAAAAGATAAAGCAATAACAAAAGGTAATCAGTAAAATTAATAAATTTTAACCTCGAAGGGTGAACAAATAAATTTATGAATTTTATTTCTAATTTACGGTCTGTTTGGGACAACTTTCTACTTGATTTGTGTTTAAGATCACCACCATTCGTTTGCGGAACTATTTCTTGCTGGATTCTAGAAATTTTTGTGCTATGAAGCATTTTTTTTAACAGGTTATATTTTTCACCATAATTTTTAAACCACCTTTTTAGAAGATTGCAGTCACCTCGGGCAGACTCTTTGTTATTTGTTATCAGCTTTTTTTTTTACGACAACTTCATTGGAGCACCTCGAGAGGAGAAAATATCACGTTGAAGAGCGGAGGACGGCTTGGTTCTCATCAGGCTCTATACACAGAACATGGTGTCATCTACACCATCATCCGAACATCTGGACGAACGACGTAATATTTTCTCCCCGTCTCTCTATTTAGTTTCTCTTGTTCATCAACTTTTGCTGATTTAAGAAGGTTAATAAGAAGTAATTAAATTTAGATGAATAATTAAATATCACTCGGGCAATTGCTTCCTCTTCTGGCTGACTGATTCAACCTATCTTGGCTGAGCTTTTAATTTTTGGCAGTGCATGGTACCTAATATCTAGATAATGGTCGTGAAAGACAAACTATTACTTTTAATCTCTATATATCAATTTTATTCAAAAGCAACAAACAAAGTTCTTTTTGTTTTTTATGTAAAATATGTTAATTATTGAAAATTTGAACATGTTATCAAAATACGGTGTTTTAAAATTGAGATAAATTCATTATTATTTTTCTATTTATGCAAGAAGTTTTCATGAATGATTTCATATCATACGAAGAAAAGATATTACGTGCGCGTGCGCACATCTATATTACGCATTCTCCATATAAAATTTGCTCTATGCGAATACGTCTTTTCGTATGTATCTTACTGCTAGTATTCTCTGTTAAAATTATAACCTCGATTGATCACTGCCTATGAATAAAGATATTAGATCCATATATATTTGATGGTTAATTAATAAAATGTAACATTAAAGCATGATAAAAAATAAAATGAACAGAAAAGCAGTCATGATTTACCAATAAGCCATCTGGCAGCGATTGTATGTAGCTGTCATCCCACAAAGTTGGCTCGTAATTACCCGTTCTTCGAAGAGCTACATCAACCAAGGCTGAAGTCTCTGATGAGCCGAGTAGTTCTCCTTCCATGATTGCAGAAGAAGCTTAGAAGATAAAAGATAGAACTGTTATGTGAGCTCTCTTAAACAGCAATTATAATGGTTTGATCAAACTCTGCTACTGAATATCTCAATTTATAGCCTTTGTTACTGTCGATTAGATTGATCAAAATGCTATATTGAAAAGAATATTGAGAAGAGGTTCAGTGTAGCATTTTAAAACATAAATTAAAAATAAATAAAATAATTAAACTTCAACATGACACTTGACCATGCTAGGCACCTTGATTAATAAATCATGTTAATAGAATTGAGTGTTAATACGAAGAAAAAAAAATCTCCACCTAAAAATTGTCGACTTTTAAAAACAAATTAAATTACTTATTATTGGAGAAAAATGTTGACGGTTCAGTCAAGACAGAGAAAAACGTAGCCTACATAGAATATGTATATATGAAAATTTTTAAAATCCTAAAATTATCCTGCATATCGACTATTATGATGGAAGAATAATTTTTTTAGCTCGATTTATGAATAAGCTGAACACGAAGAAATACTTATCCATCGTGTTCTCGTTCATTTCGACTCAAAATAATTATATAATTAATTACTAATATTATCCATCGTGTTCTGCTCATTTTGACTCAAAATAATTATATAATTAATTACTAATATTAATTTGTATAATTTAAATATTAATTTTATATGTATTAAAAAATGCAAAATTTTATTATTTTCAAAATTTATTTAGGTGGTATAATTATAAATAAAATATAAGTTTAGGTTTCAGGTATGTATGTAAATCAACCTAAAAATGTTAAATTTGGGTGTTATTTATGCGAAGTTGTTGAGAAATTTAGGGCAAAGAAATGCAAAAATCGACACAAATCTAGAAGAACACAATGATTTAATGAGGTTCGACAAAGATGCCTACGTCATCGGGAGTAGAGCGGCGACTTTCTTTTCACATTAGAAAAGGAGTACAAGACACAGAATTTAGTCATATGGTTACAAACAGGACTTATATATAGTCTTAGAGTACAATATGTAATTACAAGTTACCCATGTATAGTAACGCGGGGCATGCCTTTGCACCCCAACCCACATAACGTAACTCATTCGATTTGATAGCTCGCTTCGCTCCAACGTGTGATTTATTAGGTATATGAGTCATACCTATCAAATCTCCGCCTGGGCGAATATTCAGCTCCTTAGGAGAGAAGATACCTGAGAGTTACACATGCATCAATGTGGGTTGGGCCACCATGCTTCTCCAGCAACTGTGAATATTCAACAAGTTCAAGCAATGTAAGAACTTGTGTGACAAGAATCGGCTTGGTCAACATATCACTCGCATTCTCATTAGTATGAACCTTCGCAACAATATCTCACCGAAGTAATCAATTCTCTGATCTTATGATACCTGACATCAATATGCTTGGTTCTCGCATTGTACACCTGGTTCTTAGCCAAATAAATAGCACTTTCACTATCACAGTGCAACTGAACTCCACATTGCTCAACACCCAGTTCCTTTACTAGCCCAGTAAGCCATAAGGTTTCTTTAACAACTTCAACTACTATCATGTACTTTCAGCTTCAATTGTAGACAATGCCATAGTAGACTGAACTAATTATTTCCAACATATAGGTCCTCCACCAAAAGTAAACACATACCCAGATTGAGACCTTTCGTCATCCAAATCGCATGTATAGTCCGAATCAAAGTACCTCACAACTAAAAGACCATCATGCCGATCGCCAAAAATAATTCCATGTCTTACATTACTCTTTAGATACCTAAAAGTCCACTTGATCGCTTGTCGACCTCACTTTTGTTGAGGCCTAGTCTTTCCATGAGATTAGCTCAGTGGTCTAGCCATGTGGACTTTCCCGATGACTATTTTAGAAGACTATCAATGGAACCCTTACCCCATGGAATTCAAAACACTTCTTTGCTTCACTGGAGTTTTCAAATGCTTAAAGTCTAACCTTTAAGTACTTAGGAGGATGAGACCAAGCATAAAGAAGCTCAAGAGGAGTTCTCTATAGGATGGTCTGGGTGAGGCTCACACACACTCACACCCACTTTACACTTACACTCACTACCTCATAACCTGAAACCAAACATACCAAATCTCCCCACACTTGATTCCCTGCTCTTTTAGAAACTCATGTGGGTGGTCCCCTAAACCCTTGGCTCTAAGCTAGGGTTTGGGATAGAACCAACACATAGAGGATCCAAAGTGGGAGTTCTCTTGGTCCATGACTCAAATGGGTTACCATTCTCACTTAACGCAAATTAACACAAAATTTTTAAAATTACCCAAATTCCTAAATTCTCTACAAAAACTATCCCAAAATGTTCTCCACCACTCAAATTGACCAAAATTACCCAAACATGCCTAAAATTTCCAAAGTAGACCCAAAACCCCCTAAATTACCAAAATGCCTCTCCTAGCCAAAAATTCCAAAAATTTTCAAAAATTCCCAAATCCCTCCAAATATTTTTGATTTTAGTATTGAATCACCACATTGATCCAATTTTACCCAATTAACCCAATTTTACCAAAAGCCCCAAATTGGCCCCTTTAACCTTAAAATGCCCAAATCACCTCCAATGTCCACCCAATTTACCTCAATCTTGCCCAATTTCAATTTCAAACCAAAATTCAACATCCCTAATCCTAATCTAAACCAAATCCAAGTCCAAGTTGACCCAATTGCAAGCCTAATTTTAACCCAAGTCAAAATTTTCAAATTAGCCCAAAATGTGCCACATGCCTAAATTCCACCAAATTGAATGCCAAAACCCTATAATCTCCACCCAATTTCAATCCAAAACTCTTCCCAACATCCCTGTAGACCATTTTAAACATTTAATTGACCCTTGATCCAACTCTAGCCTAACCTAAACTCAAGTCTAATCCAACATGCCCAAATTTGACCAAATGCCCAAATTTCCCCAAATCCTCTTCCTAAAGTAATTCAAAATCACTCTAATCCTTTTCTAAACTCTTTGTGGCAATCATATATACCATTTTGAAGAATCAATTGGACCTAAACCAAAATTGAAACTAACCTAGCCCAACCTGAATCCAAGTGACCCAAATTAAACCCATGACCTAATGTGACTAAATCAAACTAACTGTGACCAAGCCAAGCTCAACTAATCAGCAAGTGGACCCTAGGGACTGACATAAATGCTCTTAGCCCAATTTAGTTAAGCCATGGACCAAAGGTCTCCTAATTAGGGGATTTCATCCCATTTATCACTAAACCAAAGGGGATCTTTGCCAAAACCCATCACTAGGCCAATTTAATTCCTTGATGGACTCCTCACTGAACCACCTGACTTCTAGCCACTCTCTTCTAGCCTGGACGGCCGGGTTAGTCATCAAAGGAGCCAAAACTGAGAGCCACCTCACACCAATTAAACCCAAACTCACCCATGTGTCCAACCTTGATTGGTCACTAGAGCCTTACTGCCGTCCACCCAAGAAGCTATGCGCACCTAAATTGAAGCCCTAAGCTCCACCCCATCCATGGCTATTTAAGCCCACCCTCTTCATGGCCATAAAAGAAGATGCACATTTACCGTGGGGAATCTCTGGCCAATTACTTCCAGAGCTTCCTCTAACCATACTAAGCTCAGGCCAACCAACTTCCAACCCTAATCCCCACTGCATTAGTTCAATTTTTGAACTCAATATTCAGCTGAAATAGGACACCATTCGCCACAGCTTCATACAACAACAAAATCTAATTGCTTGTACCCACACCATCACCCGAATGAGATAAGAAGATCCCCCACAACAGCTCCATCACAGAGAGCCTCTAGCATAGAGTTTGATCAACCCTCCAAATTAGGTTTGATCAAGTTCTTAGCTGGACCTAAGGACAGCTTAAAGTGCTGCTTCGGAGGAGCTTTGCAAGGTCACTATGAAATGTAGAACTATTCTGATCGAGGCCTCCCCTCTCATAGCAAGGTATAGAACTCTCACTTCCTCCTGAGCTTATTCTTGTTCTTCATGCATGAATACTATATTTTATACCATATAAACCGTTTGGATATGTTCGTCTGGACTAGATGAGTCTATAGGATCAAACCAGAAGTGATTTGGTTGAGTCTAGGTCGAGATCTTAGGGTTAGAAGGTTTACGGTTTACGGGTTAAGTCAGTTAGGGATGATGAACAGGAGTCATTGGATCGTGTTTGTATTGGATGGACGACACTGATGCAGTCAGAAGAGGAGATGGTGTATAAAGAGCGGGACGTGTGGCAGATGACTTAGATGGTGGTGTCAAATTGGAGCGCGCCGCATGGAAGTTCGGAGCTGCTGAGGATAAAGTTAGCGCCACGTGTTTAAATAGAAAAATAGGGATTTAATTGAATTAGTTAAATCAGTCCACCTTAGAAAATTCATAACTTGGTGTAGAAAAATCATAAAGGTAAAATAAAAATACCGTTTTGCTCAATGTGGAAAAGGTTTCATGTCTATTTGATGCATATTTTATTTTTAATTAATTAAATACTATATTTAGTCTTTTGATTTTCCATTTTTTTGGGCATTTCGAATGACATGAAACTCAGGGCTTTTGTTTTCTCTATTATGGCAGATCCTCTCTGATTTTTTCAATATCAGAAGAGATCTCTATGACGAGATCCCTATTTTCAAGTTTATTGTCTCTGTTTTAATAAAATAACTACAATAATTAGTATATTCATCAAAAAATATAAAAATATGTTGGTAGGTTCCCTGTGACCAGAGGGCCAGAGGAAAAATACAAATCTGATTTAATTCATTGAAACTCACCATAATTTTAATCAACTCACTAAACCTAAAGAAAATTAAATTGGACTAAATATAAATGGAAATGCCTTAATTTTTGTTTCCCACTATAGCTTAAGGTCAGAGGAACTCTCATAAAAAATTTGAAGTCATTTAAAGTTAATTTGGTCACTAGTTTGATTTCCTAAATTAATAGCATTTTTGGCATTAAAATAATTATAATAATTAAAAGATAACTAAAAAAAATCACAAAATTGGTTTTGGGAGTTCCTTGTGAATAGGGGAATTTTATAAAAATAAAACAGTAATTAAAATAAACACTTCAATTTTTAAGCATATTTTGAATTTAAATAAATTATTAAAAATTATTAAAATTAATTAAAAATCTCAAAAATTATTAAAATATAAAAATGCACCAAATTGCTACATGTGATCTCCTAATCATTTGGGAACCACTAAAAATAATTTTCCTAATTTTCTAATTGAAGATATTAATTTTAAAAGGTTAATAAGTAAGTTTTAAGCTTAAAATGGATTTTATATAATTTCTCACTAAAATAATTCTAATAATTAAAATATAAATTATAAAATATAAAATTTATTTCTCTAGGTTCCATAACTTCGAGAGATTTAATGAAAATATAGAAATTATTTTTCAACATAAATAATATTTTTTATTTTGTTAATACTCTATAATTGAAAATAATTGTAATAATTAAAATAAAATTCAAAAATCATAAAAAATTGTCCGAGTGGTCTATCGGTACATATGAATCTCCAATAATTTTCTTAAGAGTAAATAATTTATTTTGATTAATTTATTGAATTATCTTTGAAAATTCACATTTCTGCATATAAATAATTATATAAATTAAATTAAAATTCAAAAAATAATATTTTCTTCTTTGATGTTTTAATTGACCCATGAGGGTAACATAAAAATTTCAAAGTTATTTGAGTTATATTTAACAAATTATGAAGTGGTAGACCTTATAGGGGTAAAATTGTAATTAAGGAATTTAATCTTTAATAAATGTTTAGGCCTAATCAAAAGAGAAATGGGCAATGAATGATTGTAATTGAAATATTTAGGTGATTGAAATGTACGGGGCTTTAAAAGATAGAAACTAACTTCACCTTTGTCATAGAAAAAGATAAACTTATAATTTCTTTAATTCCTTTAATTTGGAATATAATCAGAATTAAATGATCTCAGGGTTAGGGGTTTGAATTTGGAAGTCAATAATCTATCAATCTAATGCCCCTAATTGGTGATTCATGATAATTAAATACTTTGATTAGAATAATTATCACATAAGTTAATTGTTCTCAAAATTGCAAATATACCCATTAAGTCTTACAGGCTTAGTAGTGAGCTAGGCTTAATCAAACTTGACTAATATGGATTAGAAAAGATGGCTAAAATTAATTGTGAACATGTTTGAAACAACACAAGCCCAGTTCTAAAATTAAATTAACTAAAATTCTTAATAAATCAATTTGCCCCTATGGGCCTCCACCAACATAATTTATAAATAGAATTTCAAGTAATAATTATCCCATTCTTAGGGTTGATCAGAGCAGCAGTTCATTGAGCATAAGGGTATGATAGGGATGAATCATCAAGCAACATAATAAGTTTGAATGAACTCGAGACTTTTCAAAAGATTGTGAGATGTCCGGGGCCCGGTCCCTGGGTCTTTCTCATAAATTTTTGGATATCTTGAAGGACGATTAAACTTATTATGCATTGCTTGAGAAATCATCTATATATTTAAAATATGACTCATCAAGTTATGACATATGATTTGATGGGTACGCTTCAAACCTGTTTTCTTACTTTTCCACAAATTATATATATCCATTTGAAGGTTATACTTTCAAGTGAAGGAACAAGAAGAAATCTCGGGTACACTTTTATTTTATTACACTACAATTTACTTTCATTTACTTTCTCGTACTTTCCTTTTCTGCTTGTGAAGTTGCATGTTAAACGACAAGGTCACCCTGCATGTTAAAACCAAAACTTTTAGGATAGCTGAAAGACCAAAAGCAAAATTAAAGTTAAAAACAAAATAAAGATAAAATTCTCCACCACAATAGTCAAAATATAAGACAACTCAAAATTTAATCACAAACAAAACCAAAATAATATTGCAACTAAAGTAAAATATCTCTATCAGATGATTAAGATTCTCTTAGAAGAGGCAACCTATGGTTGCTAACGAGATTTCTCACAGTCTGAATGAAAGTACTGAATTCATTTAGTTGAATTTAGTAAATTCATCTAGACTAAGTGAATCTGAAGAAAATAGTTGTGTCAGAATGAGGGAACCGTGGGATCCTAACTGGTGTCGCTACAATCAACTTCAATATTCCTCTAATTAGACATTAAGACATCTCAATGTTGACCTCACTTTTGTGAGGATCATTTATAAATCAACTTGAGAAAGGAGTCTGCCAATATTGATTTCTTAAATCTCACTAATGGTCACTAAACCCTATTGTCTAAGATAAAACCTTAATGAAACCTTTTTAACCTAAATCTTAATGACAACCTAAAATGATCAAATCAATGAATGGCAAACTCTCATCTGATCAACCCTTGACCTAACTGGTCAAACTTTGGTCAAAATGGACCTATTGACCACCACATTGACCAACAGGTCAACCCTTGATCTAAATGGTCAAACTTTGGTCAAAATGAATCTATTGACCACCACATTGACCAATAGGTCAACCCTTGACCTAACCGATCAAATTAGGTCAAAATAGTCAATCCATGACCCAATGACCACCACATTGACTAAACCAGTCAACCCTTGACCCAAATTGTCAAATTAGGTCAAAAATAGTCAATCTATGACTCAATGACCACTATACTGACCAAACCGAGTCAACCTTCGACCCAAATGGTCAAAATGGTCAATCCATAACCCAATGACCACCACATTGACCAAACTGTCATCATATGACCCAAATAGTCAAATTAGGTCAAAATGGTCAATCAAGGACCCAATGACCACCACATTGACTAAACCGGTCAACCCTTGACCCAAATGGTCAAATTTGGTCAAAATTGGTCACTCCATGGCCCATGACTACCACATTGACCCAATGCTAACACGATTGACCACCAAGTCAGCCTAGACAAGAAATTGGTTAAATATAATTCATTTGATCAATTTAAGAACTTAAAATGATCAAATATCATCATTTGGTCAACCCTAGTCAAACCTAGGTTCCATTACTAGAATTAATGACCTCACGATTAAATTAACCATGACAAGGTTTAGTAAATCACTTGGCTCAACCCTGGACTTAGACAGGTCAACCATGGTCAACCATGGTCAAATATGGTCAACTATGGTCAACTTTAGTCAAATTTGGTCAAAATACTCAATTTTAACCATATTATAAAAATTAATCAAATGATTAACCTTCAAAATCATTTGTGATTAATTTATGGATTAATATTATAATATTATATAATTAATTAAAAATGGAATTATGATTAAATAACCCTAAATTGAATTTGAAAGTATGACATCACCCATGACATCCAAAATCTATAATTGATTTTTTAAAAAATTAAATTCAATTTATGGAGGGTCACCCATGGGTCAACCCATGAGACTCACCATGGCTTGGTTAACACATTAACCAACCCATGAATCATCACTTTTAACCAAGGATTTTATCATGATACCATCATGAAATGATGATGATATGTCGATCTTCCCTTAAAATAAAGCACGAGTCACCTTCTCCCATGAAGTGAGTTGGTTGGCCAAGCCAAAAGCCATCTCACACACCTAATGGACTCTCCAATGGGAGAAGAACATGACTTAAACCAACCCTTTTACCATGATTAACCAAAATAAGGGCTCATCATGGAACCCCTTTATTTAAATAAAAATGGTGCCATTCTTTCATCCTATCTTTAAAGGATGAGGTGAGTGACTCACCATTCACCTCTCCTTTCATCCAATGGAAGAGTAAGCTTAGCTAAGCCATCCTTCACACCATGGTTAACCACATCATCACCCTTCATGGAAAATGAAAATGGGGAAAGGGTCATGTGTCACTCTCTTCAAACTGTAATAGTTATAAAATCCTCACAAACACCAAAATTTTAATTTATTTGAGAAAAAATACAAATCTATGTTGTTGCAACATTTAATTATTTACACGCACAGTACTTAATTAATTCCTTCATATCATACTTAATAACTGCTTAGTTTTCTTTTTTTAACTTAAAAATTGAAATTGATGTAACCAATTATACTCATTTAAAAATTAATAATAATTAAAAAAATAGTAAGATAAATTAAACTAGTAATATTAACATCAGATAATAATAGTGATGATCCAAATGCAAATTATTAATAGAAGATTTATGTTTTATATGGGATCGGATGCCCTTTGATATGTTTATAAATGTTTTAATGACTTTCAGAGTTACACCAAAAATAAAATATTTAAACATAGATTGTGTTGCTCTGCATTGAGCAGATTTTACAACTCATTAAGAATTGATAAAGATTTATTGTGAAAGGAAATTGAAATAAATGTGGTAAGCTACTTATGACGTAGCTAGAAGTGGTGAAGAAGGAATTGTAAGTTTTTCAAAAGGGGACCATGAAATTAAAACAACTCAAAATAGATGAAATAAGAGGGATGACTATGATAATGATGATTAAGAGAATAAGAACTTTGATTATTTCAGTAATTAGAATATTCTAGAAGGATCATTAGCACTGATTAATTTGCTTGTAGATCTCATAACTTCTCTCACTGTTTATGAGATTAATCTTAAGGATGCTTATTGTTAATGCTATATGTTCCATCACTTAATACAAATTTTAGGAAAAGATTAAAAAACAATAATGGTCAATGATTCCCTATGGCTAAGTTTGGATATGTTTATAGTATAGACTAAGCATGCATGACAAACCAACATTCAATTCATGAACGACTTTTCTAGTGTTGTAAATATATATAGCTCTTGGAGGAAAAAAAAAACAAAATGACTTGGAACTTCTCATAAGAAAATTAGATGTTTTGATTAGAATTTTGAGATATTTATATAATAATGTATAATAATAATATTATTAATAATAATATAAAATTTATCTAATGTTTATTGACCCTCACATCAACTCCACAAAAATGAGCCGATCAGCATGATGATAAAAACAACGAACGATAAATGTAACGATTCAAAAATCAAGCTAATTTACTTCATATATCATCCAAGCTGTGATGCTTGTTCAAAAAAAGGATTTCACAATCACATCCTAAGTGTTGAAAATTACATAAGTGGGAATCTTTTATAATCAAAAGGAGCAAACCTAATATAATTGACAGCCAGTCAGCCACTGGTACTACGCACAGGACTTAATAGCCTTAAATGTCAATCAACTTGCTCAAAACAACAGCCGATTGAAAAATTGAGTGCATCAATGCATCAGAACATCAAATTTAGTCAGATACTATATTATTGATCTTTAAGTATAAGCCGATGGCACATTATACAAGATATTCTGAATTAAAAAATATATATACTAACATAATCATTCCCCTTCCCTGCAAACCCACCGGCCACCTACAATTGCAGATGCTTCTGTCGTTCAATCGCCTAAATCTAAAGCATAGCAGGCAGCTAATCTCGTTTGGAAGGGAGAAGGAATGGCAGACACTGAATTTATAAGCCACATCACAGGGGACGCTAATGGGATGCGTGACGATGAATTTAGTATATCTATTTTCCAGATTATTGATTTAACTCATTAAATCTGGATTTACAGGACTTTACCAAATCCTAGTAAGTTACAGCACCTAAGGAGGATCAGATCATCAGAAAATCATATCGTGTCTTGCAGCTGAGTATCTTGCTTGATGAGCTTGAGAATTTGCTGGCTGCCTTGGCATTTCTACAGGGACATGGTCTGTCTGCATCTTAGAGACGATTCTCCTATAGCACTGTGCATGATGCGCACATCCGGTGCAACTTCAAGTGCAAAAGCAGTAATTGCCTCTAGGACGTGTTTGGCAATATTTGGAAATCGCGACGGCGTACTCTGTGGCTCAGAGAGAATATTTTTGCCACGCTGCTTAGAGCTCGGGATTCTCCGGACTACTGGAAGAAGAGGGAGCAGGCAAAGCGAAACAGCTGATCAGATTGTGGAGGCATGGAGTCCTCATGTACACTGGTGGGTTGCTCCCACATATGAAATACATGCAGAGGCCAGTAATATTTCATTTAATAAAACAGGTTTTTATAGTTCGAAGATATATTCAAACTAGTTCGTTGTATGGGCGAAATCTGGAGATTGGACGAGAGCCCTCCGCCATCGATGTACATGGGCTCACCCACAGGAGGCGGTCTGACCAGTCCTAGATCGATGATAGATCCTGTGTGACCCAAGTAATTGACGAGCTAAACTACTTTGATGTTAATATATATTAGCTCTAACTGAATGCAACTACTTTTGTGTGCAAGAGAAATTCCAGTAGCTGAAGAAGGGTCGATCCCAGGCGTCGGGAGGTATTACGATCCGCAAGCATGATCTTTCTGAGTGCGACCTGTGGAGGGAGGCCGCTGGAGAGAAGAAGGGTCAAGTCTACATGCTCGAGTCATAGGGGTTTTCTTGTGACGCTCACCCTTCCAACAGTGCATATGCAGCTTCAACCTCAATGACACAGGATGAGGAGATCTCCAGGTTTATTGCAGCATTTTTCGCCGAGATGGAGGTGCGCTTCTCTTAGTTCAGGTTGGAGGTGGAGCCAACATGGAGGCTATGTTGAACACTGTGTTGGATTCCTTCATGCAACGGATGAGAATGAGGTTGATGAGTATATATATATATATATATATATATATATATATATATATATATATATATATATATATATATATATATATACACGTAAATAGTGATGAACATATTTTAGAGTAGGGTTGTAACGAGCCAAGCCTAAGCGTGTTCGGCTCGTTCGGAATTGTTTGTGTTCGAAATCGGCTCGTGTTCGAAATTGGCTCGTGAACAGTATGTTCATGTTGTTGGAATGGAGAGGCTTTTGGGATTTGGCAAATGTTAGAAATTTATGGAAGAAGCTTCACTTTATTTTCTTTGTTTGATACAAACTCAAAGACTCCACCCCTATTTATACTAGTGGCACCTCCTAAATTAACGGCTAGGATTGTGCCACCATAATTCTAATCCAATGGTTACAATAATTCCCCACCTACCACACAATAATTCAACACCTACCATACAATAATTCTACACCTACCACACATTCTAGAATAAGCTTCAGATGAGAGCTCTTATTAGACTTTTAAAACAACTAAAATTAAGTTTAAATTTCAACACCCCCTCTTAAACTTGATTTTGTGACCCAAGTAAACTTCTCATTTTAATAAAGTCTTCACTTTTGAGTGGTTTGGTAAATATATCAGCAACTTGATCTTGAGACTTCACGTACTGCACTTGTATCTCCTTTCTTTCGTTGCATTCTCTGATGAAATGATAGTGTGTATCAATGTGCTTGCTTCTATCGTGGAAAACTAGATTCTTTGCTAGCGCTATTGCAGACTTGTTATCGATAAAAATTTTGATCGCCTCTTCTTGTGGTAAACTTAACTCTTTTAATAAGTTTTGAAGCCAAATTGCATGACAAACACATGAGGTTGCAGCCACGTACTCTGTTTCACATGTAGAAAGAGTGACAATTGGTTGTTTCTTTGACATCCAAGTAAATGCAGTATCTCCTATGAAAAACACGAACCCTGTAGTGCTCTTTCGATCATCCATGTCTCCAGCCCAATCACTGTCGCTATATCCTTCAAGCTTAAAATTGTTAGATGATGAGTAAAGTAAGTCAAAATCAATTGTACCTTTGATATAGCGCATAATTCTTTTAGCGGTCTTCAGGTGGGTAGCAGTTGGAGTCTCCATGTAGCGACTGACAAATCCAACATCATAAAGGATATCTGGCCTTGTGCATGTCAAGTAGCGTAAACTTCCAACCAAACTCTTGAAAAATGTTGGATTAATTCCTTTTCCCTCATCATACTTTGATATCTTTACTCCACATTCTACAGGAGTATTTATAGGTTGGCTAGTATCCATCTTGAACTTCTTCAATATCTCCCTTGCATAACCTTCTTGAGAGATGAAAATCCCATCTTCTGTTTGCTTGACTTCAATGCCAAGATAATATTCCATGAGCCCAATATCTGTCATCTCGAACTCCTTCGTCATCGCTTCTTTGAACTTTTCAAACAGGCTTGGATTATTTTATGTGAAGATCAAGTCATCAACATATAAACAAACAATCAAGACATCTCCATCATCATTCTTGATGTAAAGAGCATGCTCGTAAGGACACTTTATGAAGCCCTTCTCTTGCAGATACTTGTCTATTCGGCTATTCCATGCTCTCGGTGCTTGCTTCAACCCGTAGAGAGCCTTTTTTAGCTTTAGAACCTTGTCTTCTTGTCCTTTGACATCATATCCTGGTGGTTGCTGAATGTAGACTATTTCTTCAAGTAATCCATTCAAAAAAGCAGATTTTACATCCATTTGATGTATTCTCCACTTATTTTGGGCTGCCAAAGAGATAATTAGTCTAATAGTTTTTAATCGAGCAACAGAGGCAAATACCTCATCATAGTCGATGTCTGCTCTTTGACTGTAGCCTTTTGCCACCAATCTTGTCTTGTATCTTTCAATTTTTCCTTTGGAATTCTTCTTTACTTTGTACACCCATTTCACACCAATTGCCTTGTGCCCTTTTCGAAGTGAAGCTAGCTCCCATGTGTCGTTCTTCTCGATTGCCTTGATTTCTTCATTCATTGCATCTTTCCACTTCTTGTTTTGTATGGCTTCTTGGAAATTCATGGGCTCACAGTCGGCAAAGAGACAAAAAAGAGTAAGATTATCTTGATTGTTAGTTACCTCATAAAGATCTTGTAATCTTCTGAAGTGTGGTACTCTTTCACTTGAATTTTCCGTTGAATTTGATGACGATGAGTCACTTCGAGTACTTGTAGTTAATGTTGTTTGTGGAGTAGTAGGCTCTTCTCTTGTTTGTTTGATCCGTGGTCGCTCTATGTCTTCTTCTTGCAGTATGGGAAAAAGTTGTAGTCCTCGTCATGTGATTCCCAATCCCATTCTCCTCCTTCATCGAATATGACATCTCTGTCGATGATTGACTTCCCTGTATTTGGATTGTAAAGCTTGTAGCCTTTCGTGTTGGTGTCGTAACCAATGAAGATGAACTTTTCGCTCTTATCATCCAGCTTGCTTCTTTTTTTGTCGGGTATGTGTACATGAGCTATGCATCCAAAAACTCGCAGATGAGAGATGTCGGGCTTCCTCCCACTCCGTGCTTCTTGTGGTGTCTTTCCCCACACACTTCTTGTTGGTGATTGGTTAGCCAAATAAATAGCACATGCGACTGCTTCTGCCCAAAACTTCTTCGATAATTTCTTGCTTTTTAACATGCTTCTTACTATGTCAAGAATGGTTCCATTCTTCCTTTCCGCTACTCCATTTTGTTGGGGGATCTTGGAACAGTTAGAAGTCGACGTATTCCGTTGGCTTCACAGAATTCTTGAAATTCTTTCGAAGTGAATTCTCCTCCTCGATCAGATCACATAGCTTTGATCTCGAGACCACTCTCCTTTTCTACATCTCGCCTTAAACTTTTCGAACATTCCAAAAACCTCTGATTTTTGTTTTAAGAAATACACCCATATTTTTCGTGAGAAATCATCTATGAAGAGAAGGAAATAGTTGCTCTTACCGATTGAGTTTGGTTTTATTGGACCGCACACATCTGTATCTATGAGCTCAAGAGGCTTTTGGGCTCTTGAACTTGACTCTCTTGGAAAGCTTTTCCTGAAGTGCTTTGCGAGTGAACATCCTTCACATAATTGATCAGGGTGCTTGATGCAGGTAATCCTCTCACCATCTCTTTATTTGAAAGCAATTCGAGTCCTATGAAGTTGAGATGCCCAAATCGAAGATGCCAAAGCCAAGAAGCATCTTTATAACAGGCCTTGAGACATTTGATAATATCGTTTTGAATGTTAAGCAAGAACATTCTATTTTTAGACACTGGCACTTTAGCAATCAAGTTACCAATATTGTCTTTTAAGAAGAGAGTATTTTCTTTCAAGTGAATATCATATCCATTCTCTAATAGTTGCCCTAAACTCAAGATGTTGTTCTACATATTCGGCACAAAGTAAACATTAGAAATAAATTGATGCTTCCCATTTTTCTGGCGGATGAGAATGTTACCTTTGCCTTTCACCTCTATCTTGGACTCATCTCCAAACGACACATTGCCGCTTACTGATTCGTCAAGCTCTACGAACATGCTTCGTCTCCCACACATATGGTTGCTTGCACCGGTGTCCAGGTACCATGTACTATCTTCACCTCTTTCATTGTTCTTGTATGCTAGTAGTAGCGTGCCATCTTCTTCTCTCTTTTCTTCTATGTAGTTAACTCTTTCATAAACTTTGTTCGTAGGAGCTCTACATTCTTTTGCATAATGCCCGAACTTGTTACAATTGTAGCACTTAATTTGAGATTTATCGTACCTCGAATTTGAGCGCCCTCGACCATGTCCTCTTATAGATCTTTCTCCTTTCTCATAGTTATTGTTGGAACCCCACCCTTGCTTGCTAGCATGACCTCGTCCTTGTCCACCACCTCTTCCATGTTGGCTTCTAATATTGTTGAAGCTTTCACCTTTTAGAGTTGGTTGAATATTCGTCTTGAGAAGTTGTTCGACAATCTCTTCATTCATCTTCTTCTTTTCTTCGTGGGCTTGCAATGAACCCAGAAGTTGCACTATCGTCATGGCTTGTAAATCCTTAGTTTCTTCGATAATAGTTGTGATACTATCAAATTTTGAATCTAATGAACGAAAAATCTTTTCCATGATAGCCACATCTTCTAACTTCTCTCCATTTCTTTTTAGTTGATTGGAAATTGTAATGACTCTAGAAAAGTAATCGGAGACCAACTCGCCTTCTTTCATATGCAAAATATCAAATCGACTTCTTAAAGTTTGAAGTCGTACCTTTTTAACCTTATCTTCTCCTTTATACGAAACCTCGAGCTTCTTCCATGCTAGCTTGGCCGAAGTAGCACTTGAGATTTTCTCAAAACCATCTTCATCTAAAGCTTGATAGATGAGGAAAAGAGCCTTCTTGTCTCTCTTTTGCAAGTCTCTTAAGCTCTCCTTTTGTGTTGTGGATAGAGCGGACTTGTCGCTTGGCTCATCGTAGCCTTTCTCCACAACCTCCCAAACATCATGCATTCCAAGAAGTGCCTTCATCTTGATACTCCAATTGTCGTAGATGCTTTCCTTAAGCATCGAGACTTGGAAGGAAACCATACCACCATTTGCCATTGCTCTATAAAGGAACATTTAGGCTCTGATACCACTTTGTTGGAATGGAGAGGCTTTTGGGATTTGGGAAATGCTAGAAATTTATGGAAGAAGCTTCACTTTATTTTCATTGTTTGATAAAAACTCAAAGACTCCACCCCTATTTATACTAGTGACACCTCCTAAATTAACGGCTAGGATTGTGCCACCATAATTCTAATCCAATGGTTACAATAATTCCCCACCTACCGCACAATAATTCAACACCTACCATACAATAATTCTACACCTACCACACCTACCACACATTCTAGAATAAACTTCGCATTTGAGCTACTTATTAGACTTTTAAAACAACTAAAATTAAGTTTAAATTTCAACACATGTTCGACTTGATTTAATTTTTCTTGTTCGCGTTCAGCTCGAAATTGGCTCATTATAAATAATTGAAAAAAATAGATGTAGAGTATTGGATTCGAGCCGGGACCAAATATATATATAAGAAGGCTCAGAACCATATTACCACATGAATTGTTATGATTTAAACTTAAATATAAATATATATAATAAATTTGTATATAAATAATATATATAATATATTATTATATAAATAATTATATGTTTTTCTTTTTCGAGTTAAAACGAGCCGAACACGAGCGAAAAAAGAGTTGTTCGTGTTCGGCTCGTTTATAATTCGAGCTTAAAAAATTTGTTCATGATCGGCTCGTATACTTAACGAACGAGTCGAACATAAGCTACTTAACGTGTCGAACACGAGCTTTTTCGACAGCCCTATTTTAGAGCAAATACATTTTTTTTATTTCATTATTTGATTAAATAAATTACTGTTTAACAACTATAGTATTTCGTTAAATGCTTGGAAATGTATATTAAATATTATGATAATAGGTGAAGTAATGTAAATATGAAAGAACGAATTTATTTTTTTCTTATGCAACAGGTTTTCGATAGTTTTTGTCGGTTAGGTGATGGTTTCAAACTTATATGTAGGCAAAAACAACAGTTGGTCGAGGAACCTTTTACCTACACATAACCGAAGCTCGAGGTGCGTCACACAAAAAATGACGGATAGGAAACTTTTTTGACATTTAACTGTCGGTTATAAAAAATTACCCATAATCGATGCTTAACTAGCAATTTTGACCTACGTCAAAAAACCGATAGGTGCGACACTTCTCCAATGTTTAACCCGTCAGGTATAAAAATGACGCATAAAAGACGCTTAACCGATGATTTTTACCTGCGTCGAAAAAGCAATGAGTGCAAAACTTTTCCAGCAGTTAACCCATTGGTTATAAAAAATAGCTCATAAACGATGTAAAACCGACAGTACCGCTTGCTTCGAAAAACCGACTGGGGTGACAGTTTTCCAACGTATATGTCGTTGCTCTTACCGACGGACAAACGTCAGTGATATGAACCGAAGATTACTAAAGATTAGATTTTTCTCAAAAAAAGCTACGACATTAAATTGTTAGATAATCTTTGGTAAATTTATACCATCGGAATATCGATCATTTTTTGAAGTTACCGACAAGTGTTTTACTTACTAGTCTAAAACTGTTTGTAACATTAAAACAACCGCTTTCTTTATCATAACTGATGAATTTTGTGACTGTCGGAAAGTCTAAATTCCTACAGTGATAGAGAGAGAGAGAGAGAGAGAGAGAGAGAGAGAGAGAGAGAGAGAGAGAGAGGAAATCACACGACGTCAAACAATACATAATACATATTAGCTTATCATCTTGAATAAATAATAATATTGTATCACATTATTTTCAATAATATATAACATCACAAAGATAAGTCTCTTATTAAAATTGTGTCAAATACTACATTTTAGAAAGCATAACAAGCCTCCAATTCATAATGGAATGGGAATAATTAATAAAGAGATTACTTTATCTTTAATATCATGGTTACGTGTGCCAAACCCATCTCCGTTTTGATATATGCATTGTGATGCTCTAGGAAAGTTTAGCACAAATCGTTTGAACGACTCCTCCTTGTTGAAAATAAAACTATACTCAGAATTTAACAATTTCCAGTATTTCTGAAGTAAATAATTTATATGATCTCGTGCAATAGATTCAGAAACATTTGCTTCATTCATGTAACATTGAACTGATTTTGGTACATCACCCCTTTGAAGCTCATCCTGCATCAAAAATCCGAAAACAAAAGTAATATATCTAACTGATTCTATATTTTATAGTTATGTGTGTTATCAATATATTTGAGTAACATGAATTTATATACCGTTGATGTTGCCAAGTCATCGTACAAGCGAATAATAATGGATGAATAATGAATAACTTTTGGATAGAACTCAAGGCTATTTAGAGCTTCTAATGTCAAGTCTTCACTTAAACAATATGCAGAAGTTACCAACAAAGGCGCACAAATTGATAGCCATGCATTTTCCATGTACTCGTTTAATGTGGGAGTGTATCTCTTATGATGCCATGTTGCCTCAACTAAATATGCTTTACATTGATCTCTCCACTATAACAATAAATAAAAATATTATATGACATATAATTGATAAAATATAAATCAATTGATATGTGCAATGTAATGATGCTTACTAGTCGTTTTAGTTGTGGAAGTATGTCTAATCCCTTTGCTGTTAAAAATACACATGCGATGTCATTCATTGTGTTGAAAAGCGCTGTTAAAACTATCTTCATATAATTTGGAAGCTGCTCGACTTCATCGATTTTCCATCTGAGATTAAAAATTTAGTATCATGAAGCAGAATTGAGAAAAGAAATTGTAACAACCCAACTTCTATGTTTTACAAATTTAAGACCTAAAGTTTGTTTTTTTACATCTTCGATTTTTTCTTTATTGTCGATTAGCATACAAAGTTCGGGGAGTTTTATAAATATTTTTACGAGATAATCTTAAAGTTTTCTCACCATTGATATTTAGATTTATCAATATTTGGGTTCTTCTACTAAGAGTTTATTAAATTTCAAAAATTATTAAGAAAAATGGTTCAAGAATTGATTTACAAATTGCCAGAAATAATGTTCATATATGAAACTTAAGCAACTTATAAAACTAAATTGGTTCAAGAAAATGATAAACGTAATGGATGTTTTTACTTTGGTTTATAGATATGGTGGTTTTCACTAACTATATCAATTTTATACAACATGGAAACCAATACTACAAAAGATGTTGAAAATAGCATCGGATTATTTCGACTCAAGTTTTAATTTCAAATTTTCAGCTGATTTGCGTCGAAAATATATTTGTGTCTAAATCCGTCCTAAACATTAGCGTCAGATTTTCGAGTGATTTGCGTCGAAAATATATTTACGCCGGATTTTGCATCTGATTTGCGATGAAAAATTCGATGTAAATACTAAACTCAAAACGTTGAACTGAGATGCAGGATTGCAATGGAATTTATTTATGATGCAAATTTCGTCACAAACTCCTCAGTTAAATAATTGCGCTGAAATCATCCAACGGAAATCCGACAAAAATCTAACGCTAATACCCTTAAATTCATTTCCTGCTCCTCTAGCCTCATTTCTTCTCTATCAATCCCAAAACTCTCATTTACGACCTCTCCCTCTCCCGCTTTCACCCATCTCTGATGAAACCCTTGCTTATCTCCCTCCCCCTCTTGGTTTCTCTCAAACCCTTCTCATTGGTGAATGTCATTCGCTAAGATGTTTAGGTTTAATTTAGTTTATGTGTGTGTGTGTGTGTCTATATATATATATATATATATATATATATATATATATATATATATATATATATATATATAATTTAGAGAATATCTTTTTTAATTTTAAAATATGAAATTAAACCGATCTCATATATAAAATAGTTTAAATAATCAAACATTACACCACAAGCCATGTATCTATTTCGAAAAATGGATACATTGCTTGGCGGTATAGCTTGATCAAATAAACTAAAAAATCCAAGACATCCATTTGGTCTGCGAACCATTTATGTTGATCCACAAATTCTCCTACTTACTATGATGCAACTAGATAGGGTTTATATTAATATGGTGTCTTAATATTTTGTATAAGGGCAAACCCCTGTAGTTTAATTACATCTTAAATGACCAAAGTCACTTAAGAAAACTCTTGATATACATTAGGAAACATTGCCTTCATGACTTCCAAAAGGTAAGATTTTCAAGAAAATGTGATAATAGAAAATCCAATAGATGAGTGGCTCAAGTTTGGAACAGATATTATAGAAATCCAAAGGAAGAGAGTTATGAGAAAACACAACCCCAAGAAGAATTTTAGAGATTTCCCAAACTATCTTATTGTTTTGCTTCAATTTGAGACAATTATTTAGTATTTCATCCTGCCAATTATTATTTAGGGCTTACATCCACTTAATACCGATCATGTGAATAGCCTGAAACATGGGAGGATTTTTGTCATATCTGATAACAACCTCAGAATCCTAAGAAAAGTTTAGGATTTATATTGCATGATATGCAAAGAACTAAAGAGATAAAGTGAGGTTTTAGGGGTAATTTGGTAATTTGGGGGAAGATTAGGGGTCAAAGGGTCAAATTTGGGATTCTTGGTACGATTGGGGTTTATTAAAGGATACCACCTTCTCGAGCCATGGACCAAGGGAATTCTCCTTTGGATCCTCCATGTGCTTGGTTCTAGCCAAACCCTACTCGAGGCTAAGAGCTTGGGAACCACCCACATGAGTTTCCAAAAGCGTAGGGGATCAAGTATAGGAAAGTTGGTTTAGGGCTCGAGATAGTGAGTGTATGCGTAGAGTTTAGGTGTGTGTGTGTGTGAGCCCGACCTGCACTGCACCACTAAGGGTGAGTCCTAAGCTTCGACCATTATATAAGGAACTCCTCTTGATTGTCCTTAAGCTTAGCCTCATCCTACGAAGTGCTAGAGGTTAGCCATAAGCATATGAAAAACCAATTAGAGCAAAGAAGGAATTTGGATTTTTATGGGGGGAAGGTTCCATCACTAGTCTTCTAAGACGATGAACTGTGAAAGTTCTATGTGTGGATCCTAGGCTGCCTAAAGAAAGACTAGACCTCAACAAAAGTGAGGTCAACAGTGAACAAACCTTTGCGATACAAATACCATTACAGATAGCTGGGAAGGCAATGACTAGATCACGACTTACAGAGACCATCAAAACCCCCATATTTCACCCCTACCATAAACCATTGAGAAAAGTAAGCTTTTCAAAGATGATATTGTTTATGTCGTAATGACTGATCAAATCAATAAAAGTAGTGAATGTTTTAGTATCTCGGGTTTATTGTTCCAAGTGATGGTGATGTAGATGAGAATGATATTGGTAGATTTCAAGGTGGATGATTGAAGTGGAGAAAAGAATAGGTCCTATAGTATCATAGGATAGTAAACTTAAAATTAAAGGAAAATTTTATAAGGTGGTGATGTGGCCTATAATAGTTTATGGCATAGAATGTTGCATTTAAAAGGGAAGCATAAAACTAAGTTAAGTGTTGGAGAGATGAAATTTCTTAGGTGGACGAGTGGCTTGACACTTAGAGACAAAATGCTAAATGAATGTATTCGTAAAAAGGTTAGTATAGCTTTAGTGGCAAGAAAGTATAGATAGAGTCATCTTACATGTTTGGCCATATTAAATTTCGACCATCTAATCACAATAAACATTAACCATAAAATGATCTTATTAGGAGAGTAGATGTTTTAGATTCGACTTATGTTAAGAATGGTTGAGTTTGACCTAAAAAGACCACGTGTTATATAAAAAATTAAAGTGTAACCTTAAGGTGGTTGTTGTTGATTTAATTGCCTTGTTCTTTATTTGTTGTACTCAAGTTGTGAGCCCTTCATTTTAAAGTTACACGTCCAAACTCATCGGTGCTCGGGGACACAATAGGGAGTCCCTGACCACTGCCGACGGATGTAAGTTAAAAAATTGATTTTTCCATATTCTTTTGACTCTTAATGTTTAAATTGAATTAATCATTCATTTTTATTATCTAAGAGGAGTACGAGTAGCTCCAGGAGACCTATGGATGCAGGCGGTAGTGAAGAAGGGAAGGGTCTACGACCAAAGTGAGAATGGCATAGCATTTGAGGCTAAGATCTCTCATGATTGTTTGGGTGACACCAGCTCATCACATCTGGATACTAAAGAGCTTGCCAAGCAGGTCTCTGCCATGACTGAGGACCCCGCCATGTGCATGAAAGCCAAGAAATAATTAAGGGGAGTATAACATGCCTGACGAAGAGTAACCGATGAGTGTTGTAGTCGAGGAGGAGGAGGAGGAGGAGGTTTTAGATATTGTTCATTTCTGAAATATTTGAACTTATATTGACGGTGTAGATATAATTGATAATTTATATTAGTATTTTCTAAGTAATGTTTTTTTATTGTTAGTATTCGTTTGAGATAAAATTTTGCTTGTTGTTGTGATCATTAGTATTATTTTTTTAATACATATGAAATGTAAAATTTCTTGGCTTGTATCGATTTAGCGTCGACTTTTCTGACGCTGATTCGACGCAAATTTGTGCCCAATTTGGCGATGCAAAATCAAACTATAACTTGTGAAACTTTTCGGAGATGGAAATTCTAACGTAAAAAACTATCGTCGAACTATTTCGTTGCAAAGTCGACATCAATTAATTTATCGACCCCAATTTTACTTTCGAAGACATTCCGATGGAAATTTGATGCAAATTCGATGAATCCACCAAATTATATCATCAAATTTGCCTCCATTTTGCTTCAGTTTTATCCAACGTAAAATTGGATAATTCCTGTAATGCAAACAAAGTAGTTTAGAAGTTAAATTAGTTATCATATTGTAAGTTTATTTTTTAGGGGTTGCTGTCGGCCATCAGAATCGAAATCTTGTCGCCCGCTTAAGAAAGACTTTTAATTTAAGTATAAATTTTGTTTAAGGAAAACATATGAAGTCAAACTGATATTAAATCCCTAATAGTTTAAACAATCAAATACGACTCATTAAGTTAAGCATCTATCACGAAAGATAGGAATGTTGTTCATTAGTGCGGCTCGATTAAACAAACTAGAAATTCAATGACATATGTTTGGTCTGTGAAACCTATATTTTGACCGACAGATTCCCTTATTTAATACCAAAAGGAACTAAATAGGGTTTATATTAATACCAGGTTCAGTTAAGTTTTCTATAAGGGCAAGCCCCTATAGTTAATTACATCTTAGATAACTGAAGTTCCTAAGAAAACTTTTGATAAAGATCAGGAGATATATATTTACGACTTCAAGAGGTAAGGATTTTTCAACAAAATTGTGATGATCAGAATCCAATGAGTGAAAGGTTCAAATTCTGGAATAATTGATTGTAGGAATCCAAAGGAGGAAGAACTAGAGGATGTCAAGGATCTAAGAGGAAATCTTGATGACTTCCCAATCTATCCTATTGTTTGGCTTCATTTTGAGAAAATTTATTTTATGTTTCATCCCACCAGCTTTATTTATTTAGGATTTACATTCACTTAATATGATCATGTGAATAACCTGGAAGTTGAGAGGATTTATGTCATATCGAATGACAACCTCAGAAACCTAAGGCGAGTTGGGGCTTATATTGCACTAAGTGCAAAGGCCCAAAAGATAAGATGAGGGTTTATGCCGCAGTAGGCAGGCTACCTCGACATCCTATATCTTGTTTATTTATTTCTAAGGAAAAGAGTTGTCATTTAATATTCATTGTTTTGCTCTCTCGAACATGTTCTTCCACGTCCTTGATCGTGTTGCCCATGGTGTATGCCCCAAGCTCCTTGTTGTTGCAGAATGTTTAGTTTAAGAAGTGACAATCAGTGGGATGAGAGAAGTGTCATGTTCTAGAATGTTTAAAATTGAGGTGGCTTAGTGTTTATTAAAATAAATATTTAAGTTGATTATAGCGACATCAGTTAGGATCCCACGGTTCCCTCGTTCCGGCCTCACCATTTTCATTATATTCGCTTAGTCCAAATAAATTTACTAAATCCAACTAAATGGATTCCATACTTTCATTCAGACCATGGGAAATCTCATTAGCAAAACGTAGGTTACCTCCTCTGATGTATTCCCGGTCATTCGTGAGACATCTTAATTTTAGTTACAATTGCAAGTTTTGTATTGTTTGTGATTAAATTTTAAGTTTTTTTTTCTTTTTTATTATTTTTATTCTTTTCAACATGTGAGGTTCAATCATTTTTCACAATTTAAAATATGCGGGAAAGTAAAGAAAGAAAGCTACGCTAAACAACAAAGCAAGCAAGCTAAACCAAATAAGTGTATATGCTCTGAAAAGTAAAACAAGCAAACTAAACTAAACAGTATGTAAGCTCTGAAAAGTAAACAAGCAAACTAAACTAAACATGTGTATATGCTCTGAAAAGTAAATCAAGCAAACTAAACTAAACAGGTTTATATGCTCTGAAACATAAAGCAAGCAAACTAAACTAAACAGGTGTGTATGTGCTGAAGTATATGTAAGAAATGCAAAATGTGGAGTCTATATGGTAAAACAAAAGAAGGATAAGAAAACTGAAAGGTCAAAGAAGAACGTCCCGTAAGAAATCTGAAATATAAATCCGTGGGGAAAGCTCATTTGAAAAAGAAAAGAAACTATAAGGTAAACCTATAACAATCCTATGAGAAACTCGTAGGAAATCCGTAGAAACAGAAAACATAAGAAAACTGCAAAAACAGAGTACAAGTCTGAGAGGACCATAAGTACGAAGGCGTGGAGGACTCAGAGCTGTGCTGAATGTATCCCAAACTTAAGCGAGAACTACTAGATAGACACCCTACGGAGGGCAGTTCTAACTCGATCTGAATAGTCAACTGTGGACCTTTGTAATTTTTTTCATTCATTTCAATTTGGATCGCATGCAAGTGAAAACTTATGGGTGGGGAGGCTATTTTGTTGTGGAGGAAGTTTCATTTTTTTTTAATATATGTGTGTATATGTTTTTTTTTATGAAATAATACGATCCACAGGTTGACTACCTTAATCGAACTAGGACTACTAACAACCTAAGATTGACAGTGGTAGAAATCCGCAAGGATGGGTGAATAGTATCATTATCTCCTTTTCTCTACACTCTCCAAGGTCTTTGAGTCAAGAGATACTATTCTAGAAATCCCTTGTATCCATTTTCTAAGCAATCACCGTCCCCCTTAACCATCCTACTTACAGTCTTGCTTGATAACCCCACATGTAGAAAATGGCTATACGTGCACGCTTATGCGTCCTACATAAATGTGGGACTTAGGCCAAGAAGCAAGAAGAAGCAAAGGACTGGGACAAAGAAGAGAAAGAGGAGGAAACTATCCTGCCTAAAACAATGACATAACAGAGGCGGATCATCCCTGAAAACCGAATAAAACGAATGACCCAATATTCCACTGACTCGAGTCATTAGAAGCAAAAGGAATGAGCCGGTGTAAGAGTAGAAGCAAGCTCCACTTAGTAGAAGGTGCATTGAGGTAGTGTAGAGAGCAAGTTTGAAAGTGAAAGGGCTCCCAACATTATCATGCAAAATTAAAGCAATCCAAGGATGAATCACATTTTAAAACTTCCTCATTGAAGTAGTAAGTATGCCGCTTCTCCTTTTTTTTTCTCACTTGAAAGCAACACAAATAATTCCCACCAACGTAAATTTTAAGTGAGGGCAGCATGGAAACAATTTAAACCAATGTGTAAGGTGTCCATCAATGCAATTTTTGACATAGGGGCAGCATAGTAACAATGTAAACCAACATATAAGAAAGCTACCAATGCAAATTTTTATGTAGGGGCAGCATAGAAATAATGTAAACCAACATATAAAAAGGCTACCAATGTAGATTTTTATGTAGGGGCAGCAAAGGAGCACTCTTTCCCATATGAAATAAACATAACAAACGAAAGCGCTACAAGTATACATGTAACAATGCCCAACTCCTCCAACAAGTATTTGATGTCAATAGTTATTTCAACAAGTGTCTCATCAAACATCAAATATACAAGTATCAAGTGAAAAGAAAAGACACCACATTTGTGTTCATGAGGCCTACACATGGAGTCTAAACTTTCCAACAAACAAGCATGTTTTCTGACTTTTCCTTCATGCTAAACATTCCCGTAAGAATTCAACATTAAAAATGTACATGTGAAAGATCCAAAGGCTAATTAAGAGAGTGTCAAACACATAATTAAAATGTTTCAAAATAGCTCGCAATGCATGCCAACTATAAGACTAACTAAATATGCATAACCCTTCAAGTGTAGCACCTCAACACATAATGCCATAGAGAAAATGTGAAGCATGTAGATACTTCAAAATTGAGTGGAGTGTATGTGAAAAGTGAAGTTTAGGTGAGATGTATGTGAATATTTTAAAATTGAATGAAGTGAATGTGAAAAGTGAGGTTTATGTGAATATTTTTTAACCATCAAATGACTTGTATGAAAAAAAGGAGGACTTCAAGTTCCTACAAGTAAAACCCACCTTTTATGCATGGGATGAGGTGAAATATGCTTGAAATTGACGCTTGGGTGTTATACATGTGAATACTTGATGAAATAAGTGAAAAACAAGCACCCATGGCTTCACTTTTGGATATTACATAAGTGAATATTTTGGAATCCGAAAATTGCAAAAAAATTTCATCAAATCATTTACATGTAAGCCAAAAAATGCCAAGCACACTAAACTACCAAGTTCTTACCAGCAAAACACCTCTTTATGGATAAGATAAGATGGAATATGTGCAAAAAAATAATGTTTGGGTGTTATATATGTACAGACTTGACGAAATAATTAAAAAGAGGCACACATATCTCCAAAATTTGAGAGCTATACATGTGGTTATTTTAAGATCCAAAAATCACACATAATGAATAAATCCTTTCATGTTACCAAATGCAAAGGCCCAAAGCTAAAACATGTTTAATAATCATAAATCAAGCATGCCAAACTTTCCAACTAACATGTACCCAACCTAAAGTATTTTGCCAACATGAGATGAAACATGACAAATATTTCAAGTAAGGTATTTCAATCTTAGAAAATCATGAGTACAGAAAGCATAGCATGCCAAATCTTCCTAGTAAAGTGAGCTAGTAGCATGAATAAAAGAGGGAGCAAAAACATGCACCAATTTGAGTAAGAGCATGTGAGGCCTAGACATGTAAAGTGTAGCATTTCCAAGCCTCTAAAACCCATAAAAAGCTTGCATTTTCAGATTTTACTTTTTCTCTCTTTTTTTTTAAACATCACTATAGGCATCCAAAACCAAAAGTGTCCATGTAGAAAATCCAAGGCTAATTTAAAAGATACCCAATCATAAGTTAAAACAATTTCAAAATTTCTCTTAAAACATGCTAAGCATGAGAACCAAGCATGCATACCCTTCAAATATAACCTACCAACATGTAAGACATTAGAGAAAGTGTCGAACATTACTAGAAGCCTTAAATGTAACAACAAATCTTGAAATAGGAAAGAAAGAAAAGAATAACCAAGTTAACTCAAACTTTTGCCATGTAAAATAACTTCAAAACAACCATAAACTCAAAATTTAGCCATGTAATTTCTTAGCTAAAAGCAACAAAATAAATAAAGCCATGGGAGGGAAAATTTATACCTTGATGGCTGATGCACCAAAAATATATAATCTTTTAGCTATATGTTTTTACCTATTTTTGGTGATATTGCACTTTAAAGGAAGGTATTTTTCATGATTTGTTGCAAGTATGATGATTATAGGTGATTGGAGCGAAAAGATGCAAAAATGAACGAATTTGGAGCAAAATAGAGCAATTTGGAGGAAAACAGCTTCTGGCACCACCGGCGCCCTCTTCCAGAAACTTTAGCAATTATTGGCAGGATAGGGAGCCACCGGAGCCCTATGTCGGTTCATTTCAAATTGAGGAGTTTTGAGGATTTTTGAAGGGGTGCTTGAAGAAACTCTTGGGGAATTCGTTCCTAACATAAAATTAAGTGTTCAAAACGAAAAAGGAGAGAGGATTACTGTAGAGAGTGTAAGGAAAGTGTGAGTGAGAGTTAGAGTTTGTGATTTGAAGAGAGATTCTTCTCTAAGGAGGGGAGAAGAGGGAGTAAAGTGAGAGATTGCTTCTTCATCTTTGTTCCAAGGAGGAAATCAAGTGTTGCAAGGAATATAAAAGGAATCAAGGGAACTTTCAAGGAATTTTCTTGGGAAAGAGAAGAAGATAAGTTGTATTTGCTATTGTGGTTTGTATGACTCTTCTTTTATATATAAAATCCATGTTTTATCGTATCTTCTCCATGATTTGTGAGTAGTTTCCTTTTCCTTTCTTCTTGCATAAAGTAGTGATGATATGGTGATGTGGAATTGATGTGCCCTTAAAGTGTTATAAAAGTTGTGATGGTCCTTTCATTCGGAACTTAATTTACTTTTCAATCCGGCCAATTGATTTGTTAAAATATGTTGAGGAACATTAATTCCAAAAGAATTGAATGTTCTACAATAAGAATGAAGAACTCATTGAATGTCCGTGAATGAATTGTATAGTTCATGAGGATTGAGTGCAAATAAATAGGGAAATGAGTTTGGATGGACTTCAAATTGGAGGTTTCAAGGTGACAGAATGGGATCCCTAATTTGGTCCTAAGATTGGTAACTAAAGCCTATGGTTAGCCTTCGGGTGAAGGGTGAGTGGGAGCTCTGTAGTGGGAGTCAGTATCCTCCCAACCTAGCCTTAGATTTAGTGAATAAACTTAAGATATGTCAATATTCTTTACATGCTTGGAAGAGGAGGTACTCTTTTAAGGGTAAAGAAGAAAATATGCTCCTATTTGGCACAATACTGAAAATTACCATTCTTCATCATTCACACATCATAATCTTTATGCAAGAAGACACTTTTCACATAGAAGTATCTTGAAAATCACATAAGTTAGTGTGTGTTAGTTAAATTAGTTTAGTAAGTAGAAGTAATTGTAGTAACTTTATTATTACCATACTTTGCATTCACTAGTTAGTAGTACACTCGAGCAATTGTTACAGCTTGGTATTGGATTTTAGTGCTATATTATCTGATTTAAAGAACGTTGCCTTCCCTGTGGGATCGATAACCAGGACTCCATTAGAGCCATGTATTACTTGATACGATACATATACTTGCGTTGAATTTGTGACTTTACCAAATCATTATAAATATATAAATTTGAATTCATAAATTCTTGCATTTTTAAGCATATATAAAATCACTGTCAAGTTTTTGGCGTCGTTGCTGGGGAAGGTAGATAAACAATACTTATTTATACATATTGTAGTAATTGAAAACCTTTACTTTGTAGTATATTTGTGTGCTTATTTACTTTTTAGTGTGATTTTGTATGCGTAGTAGTGGATCTGTAGTTTTGATACCTTATGATTTAGAGTTAGAGCATACTATTAGAAAAATTAGAAAACAACAAAAACAAATTAAAAATTACTGCAAAATGGCAAATAATCAAGAGAATCAGAATATTAATGTTGGAAATTTGCCAAGACCCTTAAGAGATTATGCTAACCCTACATCAGATGAAATTCATATAACTATTCAAAATCCTGATGTTGCTGCTAATTCATTTGAACTTAAACTTGCTATTATCCAAATGGTACAAAATAATCAATTCGGAGGAACACCTAATGGAGACCCAGATTTAGATCTTGCTAGTTTTTTTAGATCTGTGTGCTACTTTTAAGTATGACGGAGTGTCGAATGATGTTATGAGACTTAGACTTTTTCCTTTTTCCTTAAGGGATAAAGCTAAGGCGTGGTTAAACTCATTAGCACCTAGATCTATTCAAACTTAGGGAGAACTTTCTCAGAAGTTTCTATCAAAATATTTCCCTCCATAAAAAACTGCTAAATTAAGAATTGATATCACATCTTTTGGTCGATTGAAGGAGAGTCAATATATGAAGCTTCGGAAGAGATTTAAAAATCTTCTTAGGAAGTGTCCACATCATGCTTTGCCGGATTGGTTAATAACTCAAACTTTTTATAACGGATTAGTGGGATCATCGAGATCAATTATCGATGCCGTTGCTCGTGGATCGTTAATGTCAAAACCTTTCGATGAAGCATATTCATCGATCAAGAGATGGCTACTAAAAATTTTCAATGTCCCTCCGAACGGGTAAACCCTAAGAGAGTAGCTAGTGTTCATGATTCGATATGATGACTATGATAGTTTCTCAAATAGCAAAGACTTTCTAAGAAAATAGATCAATATGGAATGAATTATTCTCAACCACCCCAGGTGTTAGAGGAAAATTCATTCGGGCGTATAACCGAATCGCATACACCTTATGAGACTTTAAACGCGATTAATAGACCTAATAACCCTTTTTCGAATTATTATAACTCTGGTTGGAAGAATCACCCAAATTTCAATTGGAATAATAATAATGCTAATGTGAATCCACAATGGGGGCACAATTCTATAAACCCAGTTGGAAACTCAAACAATCTAGGAAATACTAACTTTAGACCATCTTATCCTCCTGGATTCAATAATAACCCACAGTTTAAGGATGATAAGTTGTCAACAGATGAAATGATTTTGAATATGGGAAACCAATTACAAGTTCAAGGTGTTGCGATCAAAAATATCGAAAATCAATTAGAGACATATTTTCATCGCGCTTAATAATGAGACCTTCCGGAACGCTTCCAAGAATGTGGAGATCAATCCAAAAGATCAAAACAAGGAGCAACTTAAGGCTATTCATTGAAGGAGTGGAAAAGAATTAGAAACTAGAGTGCAGAAAGAAGTTGAAGAAGAGAAGGAGAAGGTGAATATTGAAAAAGGTTTAAATAAGATTATCCAGACCTGGAATATCCTCTTGAACCAATGAAGATTACTGTTGAGAAACTACCTCCTCCATTTCCTTAAAGATTTAAGCAGAATAATAGGGATAAAAGATTTGGAAAATTTTTGGAAATCCTTAAGAAGTTAACAATAACTATACCTTTTGTTGAAGCATTAGAACAGATGCTTGATTATGCGAAATTTATGAAGGATATTCTTAAAAAGAAGATAAAGTTCACGGATCATGAGATTGTTGCACTTAGCGGAGAGTGTAGTGCAATAATTCAGAAAAAGCTTCCTGAAAAACTTAAAGATTCTGGTAGTTTCACTATTCGGTGTGCTATAGGTGAAAAGTTTTTTGGAAGAGCCTTATGTGATCTGGGAGCTAGTATTAACCTTATGCCTTTATCAAATTTGAAAAGATTTGGAATTGGAGAAATTTCTCCTACATCTGTAACTCTTCAATTTGACGATCATTCTATTACTTATCCTAAGGGAGTGGTAGAAGATGTGTTAGTGAAAGTGGATAAATTTATCTTTCCTGTGGATTTTATTGTGCTTGATATGGAGGAAGATAAAGAAATTCCAATTATTTTAGGAAGACCATTCCTAGCTACTGGAAGAGCTGTAATTGATTTTTAAAAGGGGAATTAACTATGAGAGTTAATGATCAAGAGGTGACCTTTAATATTTTCAAGTCTATGAAGTATCCCTCGACTGCAAAAGATAATGAATGTTTTAGGATGGAAGTCCGCAAATATTCGAGAATGATTATTTTAAAGAGATGTTTGAAAAAAAAGTGGAATACGAAAAATATAATTGAAGATGAAACTGGAAATGAAAAAGATTCAGATAATGAGAAGAATAAGGAGTTGGATACCATGGAAGGTGGAGATAAAAGTTTAATTTCATCTATTATTAAACCTCCTGAACTTGAGATGAAAATTCTCCCTAAGCATTTAAACTATATGTTCTTAGGAGAATCATCTACCCTACCAGTTATTGTATCTTCGGAGTTAACTGAATATCAAGAACACAAATTACTGGAAATCTTAAAAGATAGAAAAAAAGCTTTTGGATGGACTTTGGCAGATATCAAAGGAATCAGTCATTTGATCTGTATGCATAGAATTTTATTAAATGAAGAACATAAACCTACAATTGATCCCCAAAGGAGATTAAATCCTATAATGAAAGAAGTAGTTAAGAAGGAAATTTTAAAATGGCTTGATGCTGGAATTATTTATCCTATTTCGGAAAGTGCTTAGATAAGTCCAGTTGATTGTGTACCGAAAAAAGGCGAAGTGACTGTGGAAGTGGATGAAAGGAGTGAAATTTTACCTACTAGACAAGTTAATGGATGGCGAATTTGTAGTGATTATAGAAAACTGAATGCTGCCACTCGAAAAGATCACTTTCCTCTTCCTTTTCTCGATCAAATGTTGGATAGACTTGCAGGACACAAGTACTATTGTTTTTTGAGTATTTAATGCAAAAGAAGGATACTAAACCTAGATTGATTAGAAGTATACTCCTTTTGCAAGAATTTGTTTTGAGATAGTTGATAGGAAATGATCTGATAATCAAATTGCTGATCATTTGTCAAGAATAGAGTATGATAAATTATCTGAATTTGAGAAGGAAGTTACAAAAACTTTTCCTGATGAACAATTGTATATTCTTATGGAAAAGAATTTGCCTTGGTATGCTGATATTGTGAATTATAATGTGAGTGATATTATACCATCGGATTTAACAAGGCAACAACAAAAAAAAAATTAAATATGATGCTAAATTTTATTTTTGGGATAAGCCCTATTTATATAAGCAGTGTAAGGATCTGATTATTAGAAGATGTGTGCCACATGAAGAAATTAATCCATTTATTCAGATATGTCATGATTCTGAATTTGGAGGTCATTTTGGTATTGATAAAACGACTTATAAGATTTTATAATCTGGATTTTATTGGCCCCACTCTTTTTCATGATGTTTATAAATATGTTAAATTTTGTGATCGATGTCAAAGAGTGGGTAATATTTTTAGAAGAAATGAAATGCCTCTGAATTATAATTTGGAAGTTGAAGTTTTTGATGTATGGGGATTCGATTTTATGGGACCATTTACACCTTCATTTGGAAATTTATATATATTGGTCGTCGTCGATTATGTTTCGAAATGGATTGAAGTCGTTGCTTTACCGAGATGTGATGCTCGGAGTGTTTCTAAATTTTTAAAGAAAAATATATTTACAAGATATGGAATGCTGAGAGTGATTATAACTGATGGCAGATACCATTTCAGAAACAATCAAATTAAGAGATTAATTGAAAAATATAATATTATTCATAGGATCTCTATTGCTTATCATCCTCAGACTAGTGGTTTAGCGGAAGTATCAAATCAAGAAATTAAAAATTTTTTGGAGAAAACAGTGGATATTTATAAATTAGATTGGTCTGCTAGATTATATACCTCATTATGGGCTTATATGACTGCTTTTAAGACCCCTATTGGAATGTCTCCTTATAGACTAGTATTTGGCAAAACTTGTCATTTGCCGGTTGAATTAGAGCATAAAGTATATTGGGCGATTAAAGAGTTGAATTTTAATTTAAAAAATGCGGGAGAGAAAAGATTTATGCAATTGAATGAGTTGGAAGAAATTTGAAATGATTCATATCATAATGATAGAATTTATAAAGAGAAAATAAAATTGTGGCATGATCAGAAGATATTGAAAAAATGATTTGAACTTGGACAAAGAGTTTTATTATATAATACGAGATTGAAATTATTTTTTGGAAAACTTAAGTCCAGATGGATGAGACCTTTTATTGTAGTGAAAGTTCATTCTTTCGGAGCTGTTGATATCGAGGATCCTAAAACTGGAAATATTTTTAAGGTTAATGGGCATCGTTTAAAACCTTACTTTGGAGGGTTTTTACCATATTTCAAAGAGGTTTTATTGCTGAGTCATCATAGTTAACTGAATGGTTTGTCGGGTTGACGAAGTTAAACCAAGCGCTTTATGGAGGGCAACACATGTGTACTTGTGTGTTATGTTTGCTTGTTTATTGTTGTTTGTGCTTTTAGTTTGATATTTAAGAATCCTATTTACCCCAAAATAAGTTAAAAATTAAAAATATATTGGATCGTATTGCGAAAATGAAGTATTTCGAGCCAAACGAAGTTCGGTGAAAATTTTTACCACTGGCGCCGCCGGCGCCCTATTCTTTTAAAAATAGCCGAATTTCTAGTTTGAGCGCCGCCGGCGCCCTATCGAGCGCCGCCGGTGCCCAAATTCTGGTTGACTGATTTTAATTTTTAAAATGCAGTTTTTGATAGTTTTGAGCGGGATCTTCTTTATTAAAACATCCCAAAACTCCATTTTATACCAATAACAACTAGAAAAACAAAAACTTCCTTTCCCAATTCACATCCCATGGATTCCTACTCCATTGAACTCAATAGATCTAGCATTTACAACCGACGGAAGTTCATTAGTTTCAAGGCGCAGCGTCTATTCCATAACGTGATGATGAAAAGAAGGATTATTAAGGAAAGAGGCTTTGTGAATTGAGGTTTGGAGAGTTCGACTACAAGAGTTGAAGAGATAGTAAAGCAAAGGCGTTGGGAAGTGTTATGCTACACTACCGGAGCAGTGGTTGTTCCGGTCGTGAAAGAATTTTATGCAAATTTGCATGGGATCAACCAAGGATGTGTTTTTGTGCGAGGTAGGTATGCACCATTCACTCCAGCGAGGATTAATGATCTCTTCATGATTGAGAATGTACCTATTTGTCATTATGCAAATTTTAATGCGCCGAGCGATGATATGAATGAAATCTATCATTATTTGACGGATGAGAATGAAGAATGGGAAGTAAGGGATAATGGATATATCAGTTTCTCTTCTTCATCCTTAAATCCGGTATCAAAGCAGTGACATTACTTTATTTCGGCAAAATTAATTCCTACAATGAAGATAAGTAAGGTAACGAAGGAAAGTGCTATTCTGAATTTCTGTATACAAACTGGAAGGCCAGTGGATATTTTATCAATCATTATGAAATTTGTTTTGGGATTGATTGTGCATGGATCTAAATATGGGCTTGGACACCCGTCCACCATATTTCTGTTATGTAGTCAAACACAAGTACCATATGGGAGTTGGGAAAAAGTTCTTCTCCTCTGGAGACATATTGATCCAAATGATCTTTATGACTACCGAGTAGTAGGAGATGAAGGAGATATGGATTTACTTGCTGATCAGCCCACTGAGAGTTCACAACCTATTCAACCTTATTATTCTGAAAGTTCGAGGGTGATATTGAAGAAGATAAAGAAGTTGGAAAATGAGGTACATAATGTTCTGAATGCTATTAATAATATTTCTGATTTATTTGATCACATTGATTGGAGGATGAAAGAGCAATTTGATCATACTGGTCGGATTGAGTTGGGTTTGATTAATCTGTTGAAGAAGAATGCTGTGGTGGCTGAAGATTTATCTGATGAATTCTCATATCGTCCCTTCTACAATCTGTTCATTCATCGTCAATCAATTGGAGACAGTAGAGAGGATGATAGTTCTGAGACTAATGAGGAGTAATTAGTGGATTTTGTATGCTGCTTTGTTATGTTTAAGTGTTTGCTTTGATTATTATGTTATTAGCTTTGCTTTGCTTTAGTAGGGTGTGCTTGGACTATGCTTTGATTTCTTGTGTGTACTTAGGACTTAGTGTTTGCTTATCGTAGTGTACTTGCAACACTAAGGATCTAAGGAGTGTTGCTTTTATTTGATGAACATATGTGTGTAATCGTTGTATCGTGGATTTTATATATGAAAGTGATGTGATGTGTTGTTTGTGTAAAGTTATGTTGTTTAGTGTTTGTAAGATAAAATAGATGCTTGTTGATGTGCTAAATAGGACTGCGGAGGTTGAAACGATTGAAATCGCGGAAAAATTTTTTTTTGAACCCAATGGAATTTTGGACTGACGCCGCCGGCGCCCAAATCCTGAAAGTTTGGCTATTATTTTGAATAAAGCGCTGCCGGCGCACAAATGCTGAAAATAGCCCGGGACCCTTAAAAATTTGTGAAAATTGCCTGGGAACCATTTTTCCACCATTTCCTTCATCTCCCACCTCCATGTTCACGATTTTAAAGCTTTAGGGCTCATTAGATCTCGGAGCAGAGAGGATTTCAAGGATTTCTGAGGCCGGATCTGCACTTCTCTCTGGATTTGAGTATAGTAGTTCTGAGGAAGTGGCGATACCTTTGACACTGATTACGAAGACCATTATTCGTACTATGAGGCTCATGTGGGTGCAAGAGAGGAGAGTAGGAGTACTGATATTCCTACCACGAGCCATGATGTTCCATTTACTTCTGAGCCCCCGACACTATCTGATGTCATGGAGCAGTTGAGATTGCAAAGTGATAGTATTGATAGGATGCATAGTCGGATGGATGTATTCGAGGCCAGGAGTGATGTGAATGAAGATTATTTGCAGTGAAGAGTTGAGTTCGATATTGTTTATTATGATGCTCGAGCGCATTTATGAGAGGAGATACTCGGGGTGATATTTCCTACTTGCTTCGGTTATACACCGTGCAGGCCTGGACCTTCTGACCCTGCTGACGATGCTGGTGATGATGAGTGGTAATTTTGAACTTCTGTGTTGTACTTTTGTGTTTTGTTATGTGTCATTGTGTTGTACTGTTGTAGTGTGTGAAGTTGTCTGTAGTATTTTCTTTAGATGGACTGTAGTATTTTTTTAATGTAGCAGTTGCACATGAAACTTTAAAAATGTTAAATGTTATGTTTAATGTTGTGATAGTTTATTAGTATTTGTAATGTTTTGTTAAAAAAATGTGTCAATGTTGGTATTTTTTTTTCTTTACCCATGCAGATTTTTAAATGTTATATATATATCGCTGCTACTAATTGTTTCATACTTGCAAGCTGTAAAATTTTGATTAATACCAGATAGATTATGAAGATTTCAAAATTCCGGCACAAAAAGGTTAGTTCTTTTCTTCTCTTTTATTATATTGTAAAAATTTAAGTTTGGGTGAGGGTAGAAAGGATATTAGCTCTTATTTGTCCTAAATTAAAATATTTTCAAAAAAAAATTACTAACATAATTCCTAGCAGTAGAACTTCACTTTAGATAACTAAGATTCTATTTCAATTAAATATTGAAAAAGATTTGATGAAAGTTTTTGGTGATAAAGGTTGATTTTATAAGGGTAAGATATTTGGTATGAAAGGATTTGATTATAGTTAACTATTTAAAGTAAAGAAAACTATATTTTTGAAATTATTAAGAGACTTAAAGTATTATATGTTGAGAAAAGATTGTGACTTTATGATGAACAATAAAGTTGATACCTATGTATAAAGTAAAGAGGTGTTTCAGGTTTGAACTTTATAAAGAGGAGAGTTGATTTCAAAATCATTAAAGGCTATCTAGATACAGCAATTCTCATCAAAAGAAAAAAAGAAAAAAAGAGAGAAATGAAAAGATAGACTGAAAAACAATCCCAAAAAGAAGAAAAAAAATGAGGAGAAGCTTGAGAAAATGTCTAATAAAAAATTGGCTGCACTTGAGTCTTCATAAAGGGAGAACCTGATTTCATTTATGAATTTATAATTAAAGTATTGGACTACATTCTGATGAAGTTAGCATGAAAGTCTTTCTATATAATATTTTAAATCACTCTTAATATGTCAAATTATAGTTTTTCTTGAAATAAATATGAGACAAGAATCCTTAGACTTGATTACTGAATTTTCTTATACTCAGAGTTGACTTGAGTCACTGAATTTTTTTCTAAAAGTCTTTCCAATATATTTCTTTGAATGAAAGATTTTAGTATTCAATAGGTGAAAAGTACATTGCTATGGGTTATATCTTTATGTAGTAAAAAGACTACTTGTGGACAAGTAATAGTTAAGTTTGGAGGATTTTGATGCACCAAAAATATATACTCTTTTAACTATATGTTTTTACCTATTTTTGGTGATATTGCACTTTAAAGGAAGGTATTTTTCATGATTTTTTGCAGATATGATGATTATAGGTGATTGGAGCGAAAAGATGCAAAAAGGAACGAATTTGGAGCAAAATGGAGCAATTTGAAGGAAAATAGCTTCTGGCGCCGCCGACGCCATAATGGGCGCCGTCGGCACCCTATGTCGGTTCATTTGAAATTGAAAAGTTTTGGCGGATTTTTGAAGGGTCAGGTGCTTGAAGAAACTCTTGATGAATTCATTTGTAAAATAAAATTAAGTGTTCAAGACGAAAAAGGAGAGAGGATTATTGTAGAGAGTGTAAGGAAAGTGTGAGTAGGAGTTAGGGTTTGTGATTTGAAGAGAGATTCTTCTCTAAGGAGGGGAGAAGAGGGGGTAAAGTGTGAGATTGCTTCTTCATCTTTGTTCCAAGGAGCAAATCAAGTGTTGCAAGGAATAGAAAAGGAATCAAGGGAACTTTGAAGGAATTTGCTTGGGGAAGAGGAGATAAGTTGTATTTGCTATTGTGGTTTGTATGACTCTTCTTTTATATATGAAATCCATGTTTTATTGTATCTTCTCCATGATTAGTGAGTAGTTTCCTTCGCCTTTCTTCTTGCATAAAGTAGTGATGATGTGGTGATGTGGAATTGATGTGCCCTTAAAGTTTTATAAAAGTTGTGATGGTCCTTTCATTTGGAACTTAATTTACTTTTCAATCCAGCTAATTGATTTGTTAAAATATGTTGAGAAACTTTAATTCCAAAAGAATTGAATGTTTTACAACAAGAATGAAGAACCCATTTAATGTCCGTGAAAGAATTTCGTAGTTCATGGGGATTGAGTGCAAATAAATAGGAAAATGAGTTTGGATGGACTTCAAATCGAAGGTTTCATGGTGACAGAATGGGATCCCCAATTTGGTCCTAAGATTGGTAACTAAAGCCTATGGTTATCCTTCGGATGATGGGTGAGTGGGAGCTCCGTAGGTAGAGTCGATATCTTGCCAGCCTAGCCTTAGATTTAGTGCCTAAACTTAAGATATGTCAATGTTCTTTACATGCTTGGAAGAGGAGGTACTCTTTTAAGGGTAAAGAAGGAAATATGCTCCTATTAGGCATAATACAGAAAATTACCATTCTTCATCATTCACACATCATAATCTTTATGCAGGAAGGAAAACACTTTTCACATAGAAGTATCTTATAAATCACATAAGTTAGTGTGTGTTAGTTAAATTAGTTTAGTAATTAGAAGTAATTGTAGTAGCTTTATTATTATCATACTTTGCATTCACTAGTTCTAGTACACTTGAGCAATTGTTACAGTTGGTATTGGATTTTAGTGCTATATTATCTGATTTAAAGAACGTTGCCTTCACTGTGGGATCGATAACCAGGACTCCATTAGAGCCATGTATCACTTGATACGATACGTATACTTGCGTTGAATTTGTGACTTTACTAAATCATTATAAATATATAAATCTGAATTCATAAATTCTTGCATTTTTAAACATATATAAAGTCGCTGTCAATGGCCAAGACAAACAACCAAGCCAAAGGGACTAGCAAAAATGCCAAAGAACCTAGCCCAAATAAGGAACAAACAAGAGTTTTGCCCAAGCTTTGAATCAAGGAAAATTTGGACAACACCTTCCCTCCTCCTTGCAAATTTTGGTTAACCCTTCAACAAGAAAATGGGGGGGTTATTTTATAGCCTAGAGGAAGAAGAAGAAGAAGAAGAAGAAACCCCACAACCTACTTATGGGTAAAAACCATTGGTACAAGATGTGTGTAGCCCTTAAACTTTGATTGAAGTGATGGGGATGAGAAGGATTGTAGAAAAGAGGTGACAATTCCATGGACGAGAAGATGGCTTGCTGCAATGAGATGGGATGGAAGCCAGGGGAGAATCTGCCATTGCTTTTCACGCAAGAAAGGGGGAGGAATTCGGCCATGGGTGTCGCACGAGAGGGAGAGGGGTTCGACCATGGCTTGCACACAAAGGAGGGGCTCGGCCATGGCTATTTCAAAAAACAAAGGGAGGAAGGGGGAGTTGTCTACTGGGTTTAGACGTGGGTTTGAGTTAGGGATTTTAGGTTAGGGATTTAGGTGTTTAAAACATAGTTTTCTAATTATTTAATGAAAACACGCCGAATTTCGAGTTGTTTTCTCTTGCGCAAAACCATAACAAGTTATATGTCATTTCCAAGTAATTTCGACGTTCCAGATGCATCGGCGTAATCTGTTTTGAAATCCAAGGTCGTTCGGACAACTTCATCATCGAGCAGGTCAAAAATACGTAAATTCGATTTGTCTCAAAATTCTGGCACGTCGTCGATCATTTTGAAAAATTGATTTCAATTTTGAGAAATTGTAAAGTATTTGAAAGATTTTGGAAATTTGGAATGTTTTTAGATTTTTTTAGAATTTTGGGCTTGGGGTATTTTGGTAATTTTGGGGATTTTTGGGGTGAGTAGTCAAAAGGCTGAACTAAAAGCTCGAGGTAGTTCAAAATGAAATTTGGAGTCAAATGACAGTGTTCGGGGGTATTTCTGATCAATATGGAAGGTTCTATGAATCCCGAAACGCTTTTTAAGTATGAGTTGTTTTTGGTGTCGAGGCGCCCAGAGGTAGCTCGGAAGTATGACATGTTTACCGTCAAAATTCTCAGTGCGATGAGGGGAATGTCCTGGAATGGTTTTTTGGAGAGCTTGGGTGATTCTAGACAATGTTGGGATTTGGGGCCTTTTCAAAGGAAATTTGATAATTTGGGGCGAAAAGTGATATTTTGGGGAAATTGAAATGGCTTGAAGGTAAGAGGATTGGGAACATTCTGGCTGAGTCATGGACCAAGGAAAATTCTCTTTGGTTCTCTATGTGTTGGTTCTAGCCATTTTAGCCATGGGCTTAAAGTTGGTGGGACCACAATATGAGTTTCCAAAGAGTTAAGGAAACAAGATGGGATGTATTTGGTTTAGAATTGTGAGTATAAAGTGTGATGTGTATGTGTAAATGTAGGTGTGAATGTGCTCCAAACCTCCCAGGGATTATCCTAAGACATGAACACTTATAGGAATCCCACTTGGACTTCCTTAAGCTTGGTCTCTTCCTCCCAAAAGCTGGAGGTTAGGCCTTGAGCATATGAAAATTCCATGTGAGGGAAACAGACATGTGGAATTTCTACGTGATAGGGTTCCATTGCTAGTCTTCTAAGAAAGTCACCAACAGTGTCCTATAGCTAGACCCTAGGCTATCTAAAGAGAAACTAAACCTCAAACAAAAGTGAGATCAACACATACTTACAAACTAAATTGTATGATTTATTATATGGAAATCTGTTCAAAGAGGTTCAAAGAGGTTCAAAAAGAAAAAAAAAAGGAAATTCTGGTCTCAAACATATGATTTACTGAAGTAAGAAATTTGGAGTAAATTGCATAGCTTCCTTACCCATCAACAACGTTTGTAAAGAGCACAAGTTCTTCTAATGAACCATAGACATCATAAATATCATCAATTATTGTAAGCAAGCAGCCTATTTTGGTAATCTCTTTTCTACATCTCCAAAACTGTGGCTCAAAAATACTTCCGACGGTCCAAAAATAAAGCTCCATCAATCTATCTCTTGCAAAACTAAAGTTATCCCCAGTAAGACCAAGGCTCTTCCACCACCTTTCATAAGAAAAAAATATTCATTAATAGATAAATTAAATATATATATATATATATACATATATATATATATATATATATATATATATATATATATATATATACATATATATATATATATATATACATATATATATATATACATATATATACATATATATATATATATACATATATATATATATATGTATGAAGAAATATAGAAGTTTAAATTATTGTTTATAAGACATACCTAGATAACTCCTTAAGTTCCTTTTTGTAGACACCTTTACACACACACACACACATAGATATATATATATATATATATATATATATATATATATATATATATACATACATATATATATACATACATACATATATATATATCTGTGTGTGTGTACGAAGAAATATAGAAGTTTAAATTATTGTTTATATGACATACCTAGATAACTCTTTGAGTTCCTTTTTGTAGACACTTTGCAACATATTGAAATCTAGTTTAGCAAACTCAAGCAAGAGGGGATTCATGTTTTCCTGCCTCTCGTAAGCATCAATAAACCACCTGCTATGTAGCCTTGACATTCTCCAATGTAGAGGGAGCTCTAAGGCATGACATATTTGTTCAACCAATGAATGATTAACATGAAGTGGTTCCTTGACATATTTACTTAAATGTTTATAAGTGAATTTCTGGGCTTCGTCTAGTTCATCCTCACCGTCAATAGCAAGATATGAAGCTTCATATAAGCTTAACAGTCCTTTTACATCATTAGTAATGTTAATTTTGAGGCTTCCACTCTCATTTTTGTAGCTCTTAATCAGAAAATCTGAACTGTAACATTTAATCTATCATTAAAATTATTCTTATATTAAAATAATTTTAAAATAAATTCATTTAAAAAAATGTACATTTAAATGAATAAATGAAGTATAAATTTCAAAAGTAATATTAAAATGAAGTTTGATAAAGAGATATACTTGCCTTAGATTTGGGACCTTAATGTCATATTCTCTTAGAAGCCTAAAAATTAATGCAGAGCCATGAAGGTTATTGTCTAATTTATTGCTTAAGCTTTCCATTGATAAAGCTATGGAACTCAGCAAGCTCTTGATATCACCCTCAAAATGGTAGGAAATCCCAAGTTGGCGCAAGATATCAATGAATTGAAGCCTCTCTAAAATATTATTTTCATTGTTACGACTAATCAAATATCTCACTTCCTCTTTTAACTTCCAAAGTAAATTAACTTGTTTGTCATCCTGAGAGAAAAAAAAATTATTGGTCATTTTCTAAGACTAATTAATACGTTTAGGAAAAAAAATGAAATCTTAGCAAAGCTAATAAGTACAACAATAAAATCAATACCATTTTAACTATTGTGATCATTGCCATAACTTTTAAATTAATTATTCTCCATATTAAAAGAAAAAAAATAAAGGATAAATTAAATTCTTTCTCTTATTTACTTGTACAAGCTTACATGCTTATATATAAGAAGCAAAAGCAAACATGAAAAAAATAGTTAGAGAGAATAATTAATGTAGCAAAAGAAAATATTGTAAAACTAAAGACATTCTCATCATACAAAATTTTATATGTAGTAATATGTTTAATAAGACTCCTTTAAACAATCAAAAAGGCATAAAAATTGCAACTTAAAGTTTTTAATCTTCAAAAATTTTGAAAATAATTTCGAGGTTAAAATTTATGTTGAAGGTGTGCATTATAGTTACCCTTGAGAATTATTTGATAGAAAAAGAAATGTCATATCAATACATCATAAAGGTACTGTCCTATTTTCATGATGAACAATACCTCACATGTAATGAGTTTGAAAAGAGTTCGCAGCATAGTGAGTAAAATGAGTTTAATAAGGAACTCATTGACATGATAAAAAATATAAGGATGAATAATTGATTGATAAACCAATCATACAATTACTTAATAATATAGATCAAAATCAAATATAAGTGCCTTCTATGTAGTGTTGAGATGACTGTTAGGCTCAAGTGGGAATATAATTTGACATTCATTTCTATATGATCAATTTAACTTATGAACGGAAAAATCACACCACATATGAAGTTCTAAACATAATTAGTTGTCATTCTAATGTATGTGATTTAGATGAACATAAGATTAGCATCATAATTTAAAAGTAAGAGCACTCTCCTCGACTGTAGGAGATTTTAATCTCAAGCTTTCCAAAAGTCATTTTCTCATTTAATTAGTGTTTATAGAGAACATTAGTTTTTGTACTTAAACGTTTTTCCTTCTAAACTATTATTAATATATAAGCTTTTATTTATTAAAAGAATCCTTCTTTTTTTCATTTTCTTAGCAACTATACACTTCTATTATACTAATAATTGAATATTTATAATTTTTTTTTATTAATAGACTTGAGGCATAAAATCATGCATTTAATATTATCATAACATTTTCTTATTCATTTTAATTAAATGGTTTATTTTTTTCAATCATTTAAAATGAGTTTATTTTTCAAGCTTCATTAATAAGTTTCACATTATAATTGTTAATTTCTCTCTTAATCATTAGAAATTAAAAAAAGTGTATTAAATTTAATAAATTTTTGTTTTCAACTATATCAAGTTTTATTATTCATAATGAACTATACTATTTAATTTTTTACTATTTTTTTATATTGTTATTCCAATTTCATATATAAAGTATGCAAATTACATAAATTAAAAGTATTTATATAATTAGCCTTCATCCCACAATCTTTTCACTAATTTGTTTCATTATTCCATTATGACAAACAAAAAACAACTATGCACATGCGTATTCTCATACATCGCTTGCCTTCTGTTATCCTTGAAATAGTTGGGCATGAAAGATTTCTAGATGGAAGTGAAATCATAACTTTGACATAAGCTTAAGCTCTACAAGAAGTATAAAAGGGTAAACTATCATATTAGTTGGGCATAATGACCATAGTTAAGACGCTCGTGACTTCTCATCGTCCCGAGTGCATTGATATCCTTCAACTACTAGCCAAACTTATAACCAAAAATGTTTACATTAAGTGATATTAATAGTGGAGAACTTCATAATTAAAAGTGATTAGAGGTGCCTTCGTCAATAAACATGGATCACTTTATTCTAGGACACCTATATAGTTTCAGGGAATAAAGGTTATTTATTTTATAGGCCTTTGTTCTTAGCACTAATTAAGGCACATAGTAGTCTAATATAGCCTTCTAGATATCTAGGCTATTTGTGATCCTCAATTTTATTTCTATATTGGATAACCTAGGATTCACAGTTAATCTACATAGGTGGTGGTTCACTTTGCTTAAGTTAATGCACTTTAGATTTTTGTTTAGGGTTTGATATTTAGTTTGTGATTTATTTCAACACCTAATCTTTCAATTTTTGTGATGAAAAGGGTTTTTCTAGGTTTGATGTTTTGCATTTAGTTTTCTATGTTCTCCATTTACTTTTACCCCTGAGATCCATGTTTAGTGTTAAGTTTTAAATTTGAAAATCATATGTTACTTGTAAAGTTATGTGATTTAAGATTTTCAAATGATTTAAGGGCTTTATGTTTTTTAACTGTTTGAGTTTTAAAATTTTAATTTTGAAATTATGTAAACCTTTTTTTATGTAATATTTGTTTAGCATAAAGGTTTTAAGTTATTTCATTTTACTTTTGTTCAATTGAAAATATTTAAATTTTATTTAAGTTTTTTTCATTTAAAGGGTTTCATTATTTTAAGTTATTTGGTATAATATAGAATTATAAGGGTTTCATTATCTTAAGTAATCTGGTATAATATAAAATTATTTTATTGGAATGTTTAAGTTATTGGACTTCAATATTTAAGTTATCTCATTTGATTTAAGGGTTGAATTTTAAAACATTTTAAATTATTAAGGTCACTTATTAAAGTGTTTTAAAGTAATTTGAAGTTAAGATTCATTTAAAATGTCCAAAAGGTTTTAAATTAATAATAAAGGTCTTGTTTTGTGCTTAAGAAGTTTTAAATTTATTTTAATAGGTTTTTAATTTGTTTTGTGCTTTAAATTTTTTTTAGACATTTTATGTTGATTTTAAAAAGTTTTTATTTTATATTAAAGGAGTATTAATTTTATTTTAAAGAAGTTTTATCTTGTTTTCAAATTGTCTTAATTTTATTTCAAAAATGTTTTAAATTTCTTACCTTTTAATTTAAAAATTGTTTTTTTATTTTAATTTTGACATTATTTTTTAGATTATATTTAAATTATTTTAAATTATTTTTTATTGTTTAATTTTTTAAAAAAGTTTTTAAATTATTTTAAAGTATTTTAAAATTATTTTAAAATTATTGTTTATTTTTTAAACCTTTTTTTTAAATTGGTACACATAATGTGATAATACAAAATACACATATATATTAGTGTAATTAATAACTTTTTTTTTCATTAACTTAAATCCAATAGGGACACAAATTTTATCTGTCTTACTTTTTTAAATTGTTTTAAATTTTTTTAAAAATTATTTTAAAATTTTCAAATTATTTTTATATAATTTTTAAATTTCATAATTTATTTTAAAATTATTATTTTTTGTTTTAAATTTTTTTAAAATTGGTGATAATACAAAATGATATAAAGCACAAATTTGATTAGAGTTATTAATAACTTTTTTGTTCGTTAACTTAAATCCAATAAGGACACAAATTTTATTCGTCTTATATAGTCTCATCAGCAGTAAGGTATTGAAGTAGTTTTTTTCGTCATGCGTAGAATTCATTAAACTATTCTCTTGGCATTTTGTATAACAATTTGGAATTTAGGAATTTTCTAGTAATTATTTTGTATGTTGGAGATAACTGGAGTTGCAAATGGAGGATAGAGAGAGAGAGAGAGAGATCGCCTTCCAACGCAAAATCAACCTTCCAAACCTATCTCCCCAATTTAAATCAACAAACTTAACCTTCCTAATCAACATTCTTGAATCAAACTCATCCAATTCTTTTCAGCCCCTATTGATTTTATCCCACCCTTAACTAAAATCAAATTTCCCTAACTGTAATCAATTCAAAATCTTTAGGGTAAACCATCCTCCTTTAGATGTTTAATTTTTTTTTTCTTAATTAGGTCATTCCATGATACACTGCCATTGGATTATAACACTCAACTTATGAACTCAATCCCATCAAAAATTTTGAACTTGGATAATGTAAGTTAATACTTTAATAAAAAATCTTCTCAGGAATTCACATCGATGGAGATGTAATATCCAAATTTATTGTCATTTTTATTTTGGTTGAGTAATTTTATTTTTTAGTTGTGTTTAATTTGATCAAGCATTGGATATATGTAAATTATTATTTTTTTATTATGTGTTTTAAGAATAACCTAATTTCAAAATTAGGCTCAAAGAAAATTTTAAATTTTATACCCAATATAATAAACTAAACTAAAATTAATATCTCAAATAAATCAAAATCAAAACTCTTTGAAGTCCATCAATAAAATCCATTAAAAACTCTTTGAAGTCCATCTTGATTTATATTATATATTTTTTAACATTCCACCCATTTCATATAACATAACATCTCGCTAGTGAGGTTAGTTGCCCCGTGTATAAAAATATTTTGATAATATCATTAGCTCTCATGTATTGTCATTAACTTACATATGTATGCATTAACTGCTAACTTATGGACTTTCAAAATAAATCAAATAATAAAATAAAATGCAAGACTTTAAATTGCTACATTATTTTGAAGTATTGTACACCGGTCATACTTGAGCCTCTTGAACTATATGGAAAATTTTTATGTCTCTTTGATCTCCTAGATTTAAATATAAATCTTACATATTCTGCTTTACATTAGACTGGAGTAAATAATTTTAAAGTAATTAGGTGGGTCATGTTGGATGCTATTTGTAGGCTATGTTGTTAGTCCAGAAGAGTCGGAGCTTGGTTTCATTTCTTAGTGGAATTAGAACTAGAAGTCTCATTTTCACTCCCTTAAGCTAACTTATATTCAGAGAAATTTCATTTCTCTCTATCTAGGGATAGTTTGTTAGCTCTTTGGCTTTTCTTTAATCCTGTATTGTTGAAGTATAAGCTCAACATTTCTAATAACATGAAAATCTTAAACCTGAAACTCATTATCGTTGCCAAATTAGAAATTATAGGTCGCCAGAATGGAAATACCGTAAATCATTTTAAAATAGATTTAATTTAATATATATATATATATATAATTTTGAAAAGTATCATTTTAAATTAAAAATATGAAATCAAACTGATGTCATATAAGTAATAGTTTAAATAAAAGAGCATAACATTGCAAGCTATGCATCTACCTCGAAGAAAAGACACATTACTTGAAGATGAGGTGTCGATCGTTGAAATTGTTTGTGGTTATCGGTCGCCGGAATGGATATCTCGTTGTCCATTTTAAATAATTTATTTAATTTAATATGTATAATTGGAATTTTACATTTTAATTTAAAATTATAAAAACAAATCGATCTCATATATGTAATAGTTTAAATAAAAGAGCAAAACATTGCAAGCTATGCATCTACCCCAAAGAATAGACACACTACTTGATGATGATGATCATTTAAATAAGCTAAAGAATTTATGATATTCATTTAGTCTGTGAGCCATTTATGTTGACTGACAAGTATCCCTATATAATATAAATGATTAGATAGGGTTTATATTGCCTAGGTTCTTAAAGTTTCCTATAAGAGCAAGCCCCTATAGTTAATTACATCTCAAGCAACCGAAGTTAGTTAAGAAAACTTTTGATGATGATCAGGAAATATTTTCTTCATGAAAAGGTTTAGGTTTTTTAAGGTTATATATAGAAAATATCAAATGGGAAATGTGCAAATGGGAACCGTTATTGTGGAATCCAAAGGAAAAAAAAGCTAGGGGATGCCACAGATCCCGAGGAGAATCTCAGTAGCTTCCCAAACAATCATATGGTTTAGGTTTAGCTTTGAAGAGATATTATTTAATGTTTCATCCTACCAAATTTATTTTATAGGGCTTACATTTGTATGATACCAATCATAAAATAACCTTGAAGATCGGAGGGTTTACGTCATATCGAATGACGACATCGGAATCCTAGAATGAGTTAGGGCTTATATTGCACAATAGAGTTGTACAAATGCTTAATAGATCAGTTAATGATTTATGTCACACTATGCAGACAACCTCAAGGTCTAATGGCTTGTTATTTAATTCTATGAAGAGATTTGTTGCTGTAGATCCATTTTGCTTTCTCAAAAATGTTCTTTTATATGTCCTCATCGTGTGCCAACGGTACATGCTCCAAACTCCTTTTTGCAGAAGGTCTCAAGTTTATAAGTGTAAAGTTTAAGAGGTTCAAATAAGTTCCTTGAGGTTTAAGGTGTATGTGTCAGGTTTTTTTCTTGTTATCTAAATGTCTTATGGGGGAGTTTAAGTTAATTAAGAGATCTCGGTTAGGGTCCCACTGCTCCCTCATTCTAGAACCACTAGTTTCTTCAGATTCACTTAGTCTAGATGAATTCAACAAACTCAAATAAATGTGTTTAATAAGTTTATCCACACCGAGAGAAATCTCCTTAGTAGCTGTAGATTGCCTCGTCCGAGGGATTCCTGATCATCCAAAGAAGGTGTATTAATTTAGTTATCTTTTGTTTTGAAAATGTTGCTTAATTTTGAAAAAGAAGTTTTGTTTTGGGCTTGTTTTGAATGTCAATTTCATTATTGATTTTGTTTTGCATTGGTTCAGTTTTGAAATGCAAGTTTGCAAGTAAGTATATGTATTAAAGTAAATGTAGGTAAGTAAATGCAGTGAAAGTAAAGTAAAAGTAAGCAGTAATACAATAATATAAAAGCATACCTGTCATTTTCTTACACTCCAACTGAAAGATTAGCCTTCGCAATATAAATATAATTTTGTAGGAATTTAAATGAATCGTGATAAAGGAAAGTATGAGTAGCAGTTCAAGATGAATGTCTATTAAGTCCTAGTCATAACTTGGTGGGTTCCTATTCACATGGATTGAAGGATGACACTCTTGAGTAGAGACAAAATAAGTTTGATTGTCCTCCAAGATATCCAAAAGATTATAAATGAGAGTGAGAGATAACCCTACACTTCTTTCAAGATCCTTTAGAAAGTCTTGAGTTCTTCAAAACTTACAAGTTTTTAAATCATTCATCTATTGGAATTAAAATTTAATGAAGAGGTTTTTTATCCCATGCTCAACTAATTTAGTTGTTTTAATCATCCTTTATGAGTGGGGTAACTATCACTTGATGTTTCACTTATGAATTATGTGAGTGGAGGCCCTTAAGGGCAAATTGATTTGCTAAAGAACTTTGCCAATTTAAATATAGAATTGGGCTAGTAGTGCCTTCAAAGTATTTGGGATTAGTTGTATTGTTTTTTCGAAGCCTCATTAGACAAACTTAGATTAAACCTAACTCACTACTAGGCCCTTAAGATTGCATGGGTAGATTTGTAATTTTAAGAATTTTCAATTAGGTGAGCCTAATCCTAATCAAGTGTTATGTTGTAATCGAACCATTAGTCAGGGTTCTTCAATTAATGGATTATGGACTTCCAAAAAGCAATCCCCTCACCTTAGGAAATATCAACTTCATTAACTTCCAAATAAAGATGATTACGAGAAATTGCAATTATGCCATTGTAAAACAGAAGTGAGAAATTAGTTTCTACCTCTTAATCCCTTGACTTAACCTAAATATTAATTTAGGGCTTAATTCCAAAATTACTATTTTGCTCTTTAAGGCCTACCACTTCATATTTCTTTAAATTTAACTCAAATGATATTGAAATTTTTATGTTACCCCAATTAAAAAATTAGAGGAGAAAATGTGATTTTCTGATTTTTATTTTATTTTTAGAATTATTTTCAATACAAAAATAAGTATTTTTCAAGTTAATTCATTAACTTATCAAAAGTATATCATTTGTATTTAGGAAAATTAATAGAAGTTTACCTAGATCAGAGGACAACTTGGGAAAATTTTCATGATTGTTGAATTTTATTTTACTTGTTATAATTCTTTATTTTTTGTATTAATTTAATATAAAATAGAATATAACTTAAAAATTAATTTTTATATTTTTCATAAATCTCTCTGAGTTCAAGGGACCCAGAGAAGTAAGTTTCATGTCTTTTGTGATTTTTATTTTATTTATTGTATTATTAAAGTGCAAAGTTAAGGAAAATTCACCTTTAGCCTTTAAAAAAAATCATAAATATTTTTAAAAAATTAGGAAAAATATCTTAATTGATCTCAAGTGATTACTGAATAATTTAGAACATTTTAGTGCTTTTTTTACATTTTTATGATTTTTAATTATTCCTTAATTAGTTTAAATTTTAAAATAAGCCTTAGAAATCAATATTTTATTTTAACTTTAATTTTATTTTTCTTATGTTTCTCTGGTCAAAAGGAACTCTCAAAACTATTTTTGTAATTTCCTTAAATATATTTTATTTATTATAACTATTTTAATGCAAAAAATGTCATTTTACTTTACAAATCAAATTTAGTGCTCAAATTAATTCAATTTGAGTTCAAATTTTTAAAGTGAGCTAATAGAAGTATTATTTAGAGTGTGAGTTCAATTTTGAGATTTTTCTATTTATATTTTAATTATTTAATTTTTTAAATATTTTAAGGAGTTAATTACAATTAGTGATATTTCGATTGACCAAATACAATTTATATTTTTTCTATGGTCATCTCATCACAGTAAACATACCAAAATAATTTTTGTATTTTTCTAATTTATATTATAATTTTTGTAATTTTCTAATTTATATTATAATTTTTATAATTTTTTAATTTAGCAGAGGGGATTTAATCGTGAATAATATGGTTCTTTAGTTAGAGATACTCTTTGACCTTGGAAAAATCAGATAAAACCTTTAAGGGCAGAGCCATAAAGCCCTCAAAATTTCATATCAAGGTGATTAATATTTATTAAAAGTAAAATACATGATAAATAAATTTGATTTTGTTACACATTATTCTCCTTTGTTTACTGAGTAAAAGGGTATTATTATTTTGTTTTAGCATTTTTCTACACAAAGTTATGAATTTTCTAATGTGACTGAATTAAATAAATAAAAAATAAGCTAATTTACTACTTAAAATAGTTAGTGCCACGCAATCCTATAATGACTCTTAACTGCTACACTGTGCACTCCTATTTGACGTTGCCTTTTGAATCAACTGCCACACAGCTCCACATTCACGTATGAGTCCTCTATCTGGCACAATCCTGGCCCTCCATTCATTACACGAGCGATTCGACGGATCTGGTTCATCGTCTTCATTTAGTGTGACTGTGAATCGCACACATTCATACTCTAATATCTGTCTCAATTCTAAACCAAATCACATTGGGTTAGTTCCTACACGTTCATCTACTAAAGACAAAACTATCTATATGGTTAATCAAGCATGGAATCAAATATTTCTTCATAAAAGACGCACCAAGTTTGATTTGGGGGTAAGATTTTAATACCTTTGTCTGAGAGGTGAGGCCTCAATCAGATGATTGTAGAAGCTTCAATGAAGTCCAATCAACCTTCTGGATGTGTCACTTTTTCCTTATGAATTGTTTGTGCAAGACTTCTTCTTACAGGTGGAAAGGCTGAGGTGAAATTCTGGTGTAAAAGGCTCTGAAGATGGGGCATTCAGTGGGAAGCTTCCTCTTTAGCTGTAGGGAAGTTCAAAGAACAATCAATTTAAGGTTTTGTGAATTTTGGTGAGGTTTCCTGTTTCTGGCCAAATTTTAGGTGGAAAAATTGGCCTCAAGTAGTGGGGAAGATGGCTAGAGAGTGTTCTTGAGCTTAGGAAGCCTTAGAGAAGCTCTGGTAACAATTTATCAAAGTTTCCCAAGGTGCAGTGCCCTATCTTTTCTTGGATGTGAGAAGTGGAGCTTAAATAGGCACAGCCATGGTGGCCAACAGGGCTGGCCAATGGGTGTAATTGGTTTCTTATGTGGAAGGGTGAATGATACAAGTAACTAATGGGGGTGAGCCACATTGGATGGGTGAAATTGGGTTTGATTCATGGGGATTGCTCCCTCAATTTTAGGTTTTCTAGCGACTAGGCTGACCAGCCAGGTCAGGGGAGGTGGCTAGCTGGGTCGGGGAGGTCAGTGGAGAGTTTAAGGGTGATCAAGATAGAGGTTTAAACATGTGATGATAAGTTTAAGGTCACTTAGCAAAATATGGGAAGAGATCCCCTAAATTAAGTGATCCTTGGTCCATGGCTCACCTACAGTGAGCTAGGTGGATCTTGGTTAGTCCGTAGAGTCCAAATGGCAGATATGGTGGTCCAAGTTAGGCTAGACCAAGTGGCTCTAAGTGGGTTTAGGGTTTAGGTTCAAACTCTTAGATTTGGCTTTGACTTGGGTTTAGGCTTGACTAAAGTTTGCACTTAGCTTAATTGATTGCTCAAAATGATGTTGGATATTGTCATGAGAGGTTTAGAGTTCAATTGGATGGAAATTTAAGGAATTATGGAGTTCAATGTGGTAGATTTAAATTATAGGGCAAAATTGGGTATGTTGATCTTGGTTGGATTTGGGTTAGGTTTGAGTATAAATTTGGATCAGTTGAAGGTTCAAATTGATTTAGGGAATTTCATGAAGAGTTTAGAATTCAAATTTGGGGGAATTGAATGTTTTATGGGTTCAATTTGGGGAAATTTGAGAATATGGTAAATTTGGGGCAATTCATTTTGGATAGAAATTTGGGCTTGAAATTGGGTTCAATTGGACTTGGAATTGGTTGTTTTTAGGATTAGACATGGTTATATTTGGTGTGGAATTAAATTGGGTGAGACTGAAGTCAATTTAGTGGAAATTATGGGTGATTTTGGGATTTTGGGCCTTTAAGGGCAATTTTGGGATTTTGGTCAAAATTGGTTAATTTGGTCCAATTAGGATTATTAAGGGGTTTGAATTGATCTTGGAAATAATTGGAGTGATTCTGGAGATTTTGAGAATTTTTAGGCATGAAGGGCATTTTAGTAATTTTGGCAAATTTGGGATTATTTTGGGACTTCTGAGAATTTGGGGTGTTTTGAGTAATTAAAATGATTTTGAATAATTTGAAATGATTTTTGAAGAGAATTTGAGAAGTTGGGAAATTTTGGGAAAATTTGGGTTTTAAGGGCATTTTGGTAAGTTGGTCAAAGTTTGGGGCTATGAAGCCAAATTTGGGGGTTTTGGTGACTTGGGGTTAACTGAGAATGTTAATCATGGAATCACCTTATTTGAGCCATGGACCAAAGAAAAGTCCCATTTTGGATCCTCCATGTGTTGGTCCTAACCAAACCTTAGCCTAGGGCTAAAGGTTTTAGGGACCACCCACTTGAGTTTCCAAAAGAAGTGAGGAACCAGGTTGAGCATGCTTGGTTTAGGGTTCAGGTTGTGAGTGAAAATGTGGGGTTCTTTGTGTATGTGCAGGACTGATGAAGCCACACCGTCTGGGATTAACCCTAAGGCCAAGCAATTCTATAGGAATCACTTCTTGAGCTCCCTCACATTTGGCCCCAACCTAGTAAGTACTACATGTTATTTTCAAACTTGTGGAACTCCTAGTTGAGCAAAGAAGCATTTAGATTTTCTAGTGGTGTAGGGCTCCATCACTTGTCCTCTAGGATAGTCAATAGGAAAGTCCTATGGCTAGATCCTAGGCTTCTAAAAAGACTAAACCTCAACAAAAGTGAGGACAACATGAGGCTCATTTAAATAAACTAAAGAATCAATGACATCCGTTTAGTCTGTGAACAATTTATGTTAACTAACAAGTTCTCCTACCGTATATAAAAAATTAGATTGTGTTTTTATTACATGGGTTAAAGTTTCTTATAAAGGCAAGCCTTTATAGTTAATTACCTCTCAAGTTACCAAAGTCATTTAAGAGAACTCTCGATGATGATCAGGAAATATTGTCTTCATGATCTCAAAAGGTTTAGGATTTTTAGGGTCGAACATATTAAATATGAAATGGGAAAAGTGCAAATGGGAAGATTAATTTTGGAATCCAAAGAGAGAAAGCTATGGGATGCCATGGGTCCCGAGGAGAACCTCGATGACTTCCCAAACTATCATATGGTTTGGCTTCAACTTCGAAAAGGAAGTATTTAATGTTTCATCTTGACAATTTTATTACTTAGGGCTTACATCTGTATGATACATATCATACAAATAGCCTGTAATATAAGAGTGTATGTCGTATTGAATGACGACCTTGGAATCATAAGATAAGTTAGGCCTTATATTACATAGTGTGTAAATGCCTAATATATCAATTGAGAATTTATGTCGTACTAGGAAGACGACCTTGAAGTCCTTTGGCATGCTGTTTATTTCTAATGAATGATGTGATGTTGTAGACCTGTTTTACTATTATAGAATTGTCTGCTCTCTTGAAGATGTTCTTCTACATGTCCTCGTTGTACTTCCCACGGTGCATGCTCCAAGATTCTTGTTGCTGAGTGTTTAAGTTTAGAAGTGTATGGTTCAAAAGGTTCAAAGAATTTCCAAATCATTTAAGGTGTATATGTCAGATTTTCCTGTTGTGATTGTCTGTTTAATGTATTATGGGGGAAAATTTAAGTTGATTAAGTCATACTTGTTATGATTCCACAGTTCCTTCATTCAATAACCATTGTTTTCTCGGATTCACTTAGTCTAACTGAATTGTTAAATTCATCCAGACCGGGCAAATCTCGTTAACGGTCATAGGTTGCCTCCTCCGAGCGATTCGCGATCATCCAAATATAGTGCATTAAGTTAATTATCTTTTGTTTTGTTTTGTAAAAGTTGTTTAATTTTGAAAAGAAGTTTTGATTTTATTTGGGTTTTGCATGCAAATTCTTTTTGAGCTTTGTAGGTAAAGTAAGCAAGTGCTGGTAAGAAAATGCAGTAAAGTAAAATGAAAAGAAATCACAATGCAAAAATGTAAATGCGTACCTCTCATCTACTCGTGCATCCGTGGAAATTTTAGCTTTTTCATATATATAATTTTTTCATGAAAACTTAAATTAATTCTTAGAAAGGAAAGTAGGAAAAATAGTTCAAAGTGTATGTCTACCGAGTTCTATGTCATAACTTGGTGGGTTCCTATTTATTTGTTTATATTTCAAGAATGATTTTCTTACGAAAGACATAATATGTTCAATTGTCCTCCAAGATATCCAGAAGGCTAAAAGATGTGTAGGGGATAAACCTACACTTCTTTTGAATCCTATGGAACGTCTCGAGTTCCTCTGAACCTATTATATTGCTAAATCATTCATCCATAAGTAAGTCAAAGTTTAGTGGCGATGTTTTATCTCCAGCTCAATGAACCTTAATTTTTTAATCATCCCTATGAGTGGGGTAATTATCACTTGATGTTTCATTTAGGAATTATGTGAGTGGGGCCCTTAAGGTTAAATTGATTTGCTAAGGAACTTAGCCAACCGAAATTTAGAGCTGAGCTAGTAGTATTATCAAACTATTTATGATTAGTTATATTATCTTTTTTAGTCCTCATTAAACAATCTGAGATTAAAACCTAGCTTACTACCGGGCCCTTAAGATTTCATGGATAGAGTTGTAATTTTAAAAATGTTAAATTAAGTGAGCTTGATCCTGATCAAATATTGTGGTTCAATCCAACCATTAGCTAGGGGTCTTTGATCAATGAATTACGGTCTCCCAAAATCAAGCCCCTCACTTTAGAATCATCCAATTTAATTAATTTCCACATTATAACAATTAAGGGAAAATTACAATTATACCCTTATTAAGGAAAAATGAGGAATTGTTTTCTACCTCTTTAATCCTTGATGTTTGAATCACCTAGAAAAGTCAATTGTGATCATACATTACCATTTACCTTTTGATTTAGCCTAAATATTAATTAGGGCCTAAATTCCATAATTATCATTTTGCCATTTAAGGCCTTATCACTTCATAATTCTTAAAGTTTGACTCAAATGAATTTGAAATTTTTATGTTACCCCACTCTTGGGTCAATTCAAATATCAAAGGAGAAAATGTGATTTTCTGATTTTTTTTATTTTTTTTATTATTATTTTTAATGCAAATAAGTATTTTTCAATTTAATTCATTTACTCATCAAAGATATACTATCTATCTGTCAGGAAATTATTGAAGGCTCACCTAGGTCAGAGTACCACTTGGACCAATTTTCATGATTTTTTTTAATTTTATTTTAATAGTAATTATTATTATTTTATTTTGAGTATTAATTACATATAAAATATTATTTAAATTAAAAATTAGGTTTTATAGCTTTTATAAATCTCCTGAGTTCAAGGAACCTAAATAAATAAATTTCATATTTTTTTAATTTTATTTTATTTATAGTAATTATTTTAGTGAAAAATTATGAAAAATTCATTTTTAGCCTTTAAATATACATAATTATTTTTTAAAAACTTAGATAAAATATTCTAATTATTTTTTAGTGATCAAGAAACAATTTAGAACATTTTTATATATTTATATATTTTTGTCATTTTTTTTATTTTTAAATTTTTTAAAATTATTTAAATTCAAAATAAACCTTAAAAAGAAATATATATTTTAAATTCGGTTTTATTTTTTTTATATTCCCCTGATCACAAGGAACTCCCAAAAGTTTTTTAATGATTTTCCTTATTATATTTTAATTATTATAATAATTTTAATGCCAAAAATGTCGTTTTACTTCGAAAATCAAATTTGATGGTTAAATTAAGTCAAATAAGTTTCAAATTTTTACACTAAGTTAATATAATTATTATTTATAGTATGAGTTCAAATTTGTGATTTTTCTATTTATGTTTTAATTATTTAATTTTTTAAGGCTTTAAGGAGTTAATTACAATTAGTACCATTTCTAATTACTTAAATCCCATTTATATTTTCTCATAGGGTCCTCAAGCCATAGTGAACCTACCAAAATAAGTTTCATATTTTTTTATTTAAATTTTAATTATTAGAATTTTAAATTAAAACAGAGGTGATTAACTTGAAAGTTAGGACTTTTGTGTTAGAGATGCTCTCTGACTCTGATAAAATTAGAGAACGCTCTTAACAATAGAGAAAACAAGCCTTCAAATTTTCATGCTAAGGTGATTTGTATTTATCAAGTTATGATTTAAATAATTTTTTGAGTATTTAAATAATTAAAAATAAAATAAATGATAAATAATTCTTATATTTATTCCACATTATTCTCCTCTATTCTCTGAGCAATAGAGTCTTTTAATTTTATTTTTAGGATTTTTTTTACACAAAGTTATGAATATTCTAACTTCTGGAATTAAAATAAATCAAAGATAAAAAATTTTCCTACTTAACTACGCAGCAACCACGTTATCCTAGGTAGCTTCGAAGCGCTACACGTCACTCTACCATTTGACACCTCCATCCACATAGCTGTTGACTTGGCTCGCGCTTTATGTTTTATCTTCTCATCCGGCGCGATCCTAACCCTCCATCCGACACATGCATGAAGGTACGGTTGCAGGTCTTCGTCCCCAACTGGTGTATCTCGTGAACCGTTCACAATAATATCATAAGATCTTTCTCGATACTTAATCAAATCACTTGAGGTTTGTTCCTACACCATCATCTACTCAAGACGAACACAACTATATGGTTACATACGTATGAAATACAAGTTGACTCCATAAAAGCCCAAACCAAGATCGGTTTGGGTGAAAATGGTGTGTATCTTAGCCCAGGAGGTGTGGCCCCGAATGAGATTTTTCTTGACTTTTGTTGTGACCTTACGAAGCTCCTCCAATCATTGTTTCAAGCTCTCCCTCTACATGCCAAAGAACTTTATTAGAGGGTGGTTTGGGCTTGGTTCTGAAGTGGGTTAGGGTGCTATGGAGATGGGGCATTTGATGGGAAACTTCTTTATTTGGTGTGGGGATGGTGAAGAGCAAGCCAATTTGACGTTTGGTGGAGTGAAAAGAAGTGTCTTATTTTGGGTTGATTTTTTGGGTGGAGAAATTGGCTTCGAGCAGTGGTGGAGGTGCCCGAAAAATGGTTGGGTTGAGCTTAGGAAGGCTGTGAGAATCTCTGGGAGAAATTTGGTAGAGTCCCCTTATTTTTGTGCACTCTCCTCCTTCGGCCGTGAGGGGTGGTGGTTAAATAGCCATGGCCATGGTAGCCACTGAGGCTCTCCAGTGGGTGCAAAGGGTTGCTGAGATGGAGGGCTAAACGACGCAAGTGTACAATGGGAGTGAGACAGCTTAGATGAGTGAAATTAGGTTCAAACTCCATAAGGAGCTCTCTCAATTTTGGGTTTCCAGTGACTAAGCCGGTCGACCAGGCCAGGGCTGGTGGCTAGGATGGTCAGAAAGGCTAAAGGAAATCTTAATTGTGATTAGTTTGGAGGTTTGATAGCTTGTGGCAAAGATCCTCTTAGTTTGGCTATTTTTGGAAGGAGATCCCTTAATTCATGGGACCCTTGGTCCATGGCTCAAATAGGTTGGTCTAAGTGGATCTAGGCTGGTCCCTAGGGTTTAGAAGTAGGCTATGGTAACCATGGATTGGTCAATTTCAATGGGTTTGATTAAATTTGGGGTTTGGGTTCAAAATTGGGCTTTTGGTTTGGATTTGGGTCTAGGTTGGGTTTAGGCTAAGGCTTGGGTCAACTGATTGATCAATTTGATGTGGATGATTGTCATGATAAGTTTTGAAAAATAATTGGGTGATTTTGAATTGATTGGGGAGTTCAATTTAGTGGGATTTTGAATTTGGGTCAATTTGGGGCATTTGGGGCAATTGGGCTAGACTTGAGTTTGGATTGGGCTAGGGTTTGGATTTGGTCCAATTGATTGTTCAAATTTATTCAAGTGATTGTGATGAAGAGTTTTAGGTATCATTAGGTGGAAATTTTAGAATTAGGAAGTTCAATTTAGTGACATTTGGATTTTAGGGCAAAATTGGGGATTTTAACTTAGGTGGGATTTGGGTGAGGTTTGAGCTTAGGTTAGGACCAATTAAAGGCTCAAATTGATTTAGGGGAATGTTATGAAGAGTTTAGAATTCAGAATTAGGGAATTGGGTTGGCTATCTGATTCAATTTGAACGCATTTGAGTATATGGTCAAATTGGGAATTTTGAGTTTGGGCTTGAAATTGGTTGTAAAATTGGATTCAATTGGGCATAGAATTGGTTTTGCTTGAAATTAAACATGATGATTTTATATTTGGAATTGAAGTTGGGTGAGATTGAAATTATTTGGTGGAAATTTGGGGGTAATTTGGGCATTTTGGGCCTTTAGGGGCAATTTGCAAATTTTAGTCAAAATGGTTCAATTTGGTCAAATTGAGCTCAATGGAGTGATTCAAATTGGTTTTGGGGACGTTTGGAGTGTTTTTGGAGATTTTGGGAATTTTTGGAAATTTTTGGAAATTTTGGGGTATGAAGGACATTTTGGTAATTTTTGCTCTTTTGAGGGTATTTTGGGAATTTTGAAAATTTTGAAGTGTTTTGGGCAATTTAAGTGGTTTGAAGTGATTTTTGGAGAGAATTTGAGAATTTGTGCAGTTTTGGGATTTTTTTTGGAAAATTTAAAGTTTAGGGGTATTTTGGTAGTTTGGGGAAACTTTTTGGGGCCTGGAGGCCAAATTTTGGGGTATTGGAAGAATTTGGATCAATTGAGAATGTTGATCATTGTTTTACACCTACTGAGCCATGAGACCAAGTGAAGTCCTATTTTTGATTCTCCATATGTTGGTCCTAGCCAAACCCAAGCCTAGAGCTAAGGGCTTTGGGGACAATCCACATGAGATTTTGAATAAATGGGGAACCAGGCTAAGGGTGTTTGGTTTAGGGTTTGAGTTAGTGAGTGTAATTGAGGGGCCCAAGTGTGTGTGTAAGCTTGTCGAAGACCAGATCACCCAGGGCTGACCCTAATGCTTGACCATCTTATGGGGACTCCCTTTGAGCTCCCTCATATTTGGCTCTCGTCTACTAAATGCTAGATGTTTGGACCAAACTTGTAGAACTGTAAAAGAAGTAAATAAGTGTTTAAAATTTCTAATGGTGTAGGATTTCATCAATAGTCATCAAGGATAGTAACAGGGAAGTCCTCTAGCTAGATCATATGCTTCTAAAGAAGAAACTAGAGTTCACCAAAAATGAGGTCAACACTTATGCTATCTTATAGTAAGTTATTTGTAATCCCATGGGTAGAAGCTATTTCAATAATATCTTATTATGGTAGCAAATGTCCCAACTCGACTATTAATTTAGAACACTAATGGAATTGAAAAATAAAAGATAATTAACATACTTTAACATATTTCAGATATTTAGCTTAGCTCATATCATAATTGTAAAGATCGATTTTAGACCATTAAAGTGTGTATTTTGAGTTATTTCTAAGTTATAAGGTCAACATATTTTAGTGTTCTGAACTAGGAGAAAAAGTATTACTATGAGAGATATTATTTTCAAATTAAGAGAAAATGATGTTGTAAAAATTATTGATCAAGGCAAATAGATTTAAGATGATCATACTCACATTAGAACATGAATTGAGTTGTAGTATAAAAAATTATTTTACTAAAATTTCTATGATACATTCACTTGATTACATATATAATGCAATATTAGGATTGTATTTGGAGACATGAAGAGAGACAATGGTTCACATTAGGATGATAATAAAAGTTATTTGTGATGCTGATGAGTTAGTTGGATCCAATAGCCAAACTAGATTATTGGCTTATTATTATTGATTGTGAATAAGATATCAAAAAATTGTATACTTTGATTCACTTGTGTAATTATTAACAGCATGTATCCACCAAGATATACAAATGAAAGAAAAACCGAAGTAAAATGATTAAAAAGAATAACGGTTAAAATCTAAGATATAGAGTTGCACTAAAACATAATTTTAGTCAAATTTGTGCATGCAGTGATATATCTTCAAATTCTTACAATCTTTGTATAAGTATTTTAGTGTCTTTGTCCTTATTATGACATAAATTTATTAAAAATTTTATTTTTTATTTAATTATTGTTATACAATAAATTATAGTTCCTTTATAGTTAGTGGTTTAACATAACATTTGATTGTGACGGGTTAATTTAAATATGTCTATTGGATCATTTGTTGACCAGTTCAATAATTAAATTAATTAAACCTACCGTTCAGTGAACTGACCACATAAAGTAATGGGATCTTAAACATTTTCATGTCCCCTACTACATATAATTATTATGGTAAAATTAATTAACTTTATTGAACTAATACTAATCTTGTAATATCATCAAAGTCCAAAAAATTAGATTAAGCAACAAAAAAAAAGTAAGCAACTAAATTAATAAATTTTAACCTCAAAGGGTGAACAAATAAATTTTAGATTTTTATCTCTAATTTAGAGTATTTGGGCAAACTTTCTACTTTCTTTGCCTCTAAGACCACAACCATAGTTTCGTTTGTAGAACTATTTCTTGCTGCTTTCTAGAAATATTTATGGTGCGAAGCCTTTTTTTTTTTTAACTTGATCTATTAAAGTAAGAGGATGGCTGTAAGAAAATTATAAAGTAATCTTTAGAATATATATATATATATATATATATATATATATATATATATATATTTATAAAGTCATCTTGTGATGCACACCATCGTCCAGATAGTCACATGGTGCGATTTACACTATCATTTGGACGTTTGGATGAATGACATAATATTTTCTCTATACGAAGATGACTTTATGTATGTACCTTCTTGTTAGTATTCTCTGATAAAATTATAACCTTGATTGATCACTAATATTTCAGCATATGAATAATGATATTAGATCCGTAAATATTCGATGGTTAATTAAAAAAATTTAAAAAATAAAATTAACAGAAAAGAAGTAATGATTTACCAATAAGCCATCAGGGAGTGATTGTATGTAGCTATCATCCCACAAAGTTGGCTTGTAATTTGCAGTTCTTCGAAGAGCTCCATCAACCAAGGCTGAAGTCTCTGATGAGCCGAGTAGCTCTCCTTTCATGGTTGCAGAGGAAGCTTAGAAGATAGAAGACAGAACTGTTACGTGAGCTCTCTTATGCAGCAATTCCTTCAAGGCTACAGAATAAGAGATGATATAAATTATAATGGTTTGATCAAAGCCTGCCACTGCATATCTCAATTTATAGCCTTCGTTGCTGTTGATTTGCCATGAAATTTACACACCGTTGGATTTGATTAGATCGATCAAAACATTACCGTCCGAACGTCAACATCCGAACGTCAACATCCGAACGAACATCAAATAGAACTTTACAAAGAATTCCAATGCAGCATTGACGTTGGATGATTTTGATGTTGTAAATAAACATCGAGTATTATTCAAAATGCTTATTCACAACAATTACATTAAAAGAGATATTTTCTTATTTTATAAATTATTTCACATACGCATGTTGGAATTTTCATTCATTTTCCTAATTATACATTAAGTTCATGAATCACATTACAACATTAGTTGTAATTAATCATATGAGATATAATGAAATCTACCAACAGGAATTTTGTTATATTTGTATGATTAATTAGGATGAAATATCAACTAATATTTATTAATCTTCCCGCAGTAATTAATAAAGGAACATAATTTGATAGTTTTATCATAAAGTTTTTAGATGAATCTAATTGAGTAGGAATTTAGCTCACAAGCAAATTCTATGTCACTAGATTCATTGATTTGAACATGATTTACATTGGTAAAACATGTGATTTTGTTTTCAGGTCTCAAATTTTTGTTTAATGAGCATATATATTTGATAAATTTTGTAGTTATTCAACCTGCGAATATTTCTGATTTTAAGTGTGATATTTCCGATTTAAAGGGTGATAACTATAAAGTGTGGAAAGAGAGAATTCATCTTAATTTAGGATGGATAGATACTGCTTATGCTATAAGAAAATACGAACCACCTACCATTACTGCAACTAGCATTCCGGATGCTGTTAATCTTTATGAAAAATGGGAGCGATCCAATCGCCTCTTTGTGATGTTCATAAAGACTAAGATATCTGCTGGTATTCGTGGTTCTATCAAGCATCATAATAAGGTCAAGAAACTTCTGAAAGCCATTAATGAGCAATTTGCTACATCTGACAAGGCTTTGGCCAGCACCTTAATTATGCAGTTTTCATCCATGAAGCTCACCGGAATTAAAGGTGTGCGTGATCATATCATGCACATGAGGGACATAGCGGCTCAGCTTGAAACTTTGGAAGTTAAATTGTTAGAATCTTTCCTTGTTCATTTCATTCTGAACATTCTGCCCCAACCATATGGACCCTTCAAAATCTCTTATAACACACATAAAGACAAATGATTAATTAACGAGTTGTTGAACATGTGTGTTCAAGAGGAAGGTCGGTTGGCAATGGAAGAGGGTGAAAAGGTGAATTTCACTACTCAAGGAAAGAGGAAGAAGGGTCAAGCCAAAAATAAGGAAAAGGGAAAGATTCCTCCTTAGCCAGACATAAAGAAAGAGTCAAAGTGTTTCTAAGGTAAGAAGAAGGGGAACATGAAGAAGGACTGCATTAAGTTTAAGAACTGGCTCGTCGAGAAAGGTACTCAACTTTCATTTGTCTGTTACGAGTCTAATAAGGTTAGTGTTAATCATAATACATGGTGGATTGATTCTTATTCTACAATCCATGTTTCTAATACCTTGCAGGGTATGCAAAACCTAAGGAAGCCAATGGGAAGTGAACTATGCATCTATTCAGGAAGCAAGATGAGTTCACATGTAGAAGCCATTAGCACATGCAGTTTGGTTTTAAGCAACGGTTTTGTTATACATTTGGAAAAAACTTTTTATGTTCCATGTTTTTCTAGGAATTTGATTTCTATTTCAAGACTTGTACTTTTGGGTTTTTCCTTTAACTTCTTGGATTCTGTTTTTAGTTTATCTTTTAAATCTAAGGTTATTGGTTATGGTACTTTGTCTGATGGTCTTTACTCGAATTACAAAATGATGTTGCTTATAATTCTATGCATGTTACTGCTGGGTTAAAAAGATGTGTTGTGAATGAGGAATCCTTCATGTTGTGGCACCGGAGATTAAGGCATATCTCCATTAAGAGAATTAAAAGTTTGATAAATGAAGGGGCACTTTGTACTTTGGATTTTGCTGACTTTGAGACTTGTTTTGATTACATAAAGGGTAAGCAAACTAATAAGTTTAAAAAGGGTGCCAAGAGGAGCATAAACTTATTGGAGATCATACATTAGATATTTGTTGTCCAGACATGGATATAGTTGGTCCAAAATACTTTATCACCTTCATAGACGATTATTCACGATATATGTATCTCTACTTACTTCGTTCTAAGGATGAAGCTTTGGATGCCTTTAAAGTCTTTAAGGCTGAAGTAGAGAATCAATATGGAAAGCAAATTAAAATAGTGAGGTCAGATAGAGGTGGGGAGTATTATGGATGATACATAGAGAGTGGACAAGCACCTGGTCCATTTGCGAAGTTTCTTCAAGAACATGGGATTGTTGCCCAGCACACTATGTTTGGTTCTCCGAATCAGAATGGTGTGGCAGAAAGAAGAAACCGAACTTTATTGGACATGGTGAGAAGTATGCGGAGTAACTCGAAAGTCACTGAATTCTTGTGGACTGAAGCTCTAAATGCGGCTGCGTATATATTAAACAAATTTCCAACCAAGGCTATTCCAAAGACGCCTTTTGAGTTATTCAAAGGTTGAAAACCAAGTTTACGACATATGCGCGTTTCGGGATGCCAGTCCGAAGTAAGAATTTACAACCCACAAGAAAAGAAGTTAGCCCCAAGGACCGTTAGTAGGTATTTTATTGGATATGCTGAAAGGTCTAAAGGGTATTGATTATATTGTCCGTCTCATAGCACTAGGATTGTGGAATCAAGAAATGCAAAATTTCTTGAGTTTAACTTGATCAGTGTGAGTGATCATTTTCAGGATATTGTTTCTGAAAAGGATCACTGTGAAGCTCAACCCTCTAGATCAAGTGACATATTGATTTTCATTCACACCCCTTAAGGGCAAACAGGTGTTAGAAAACCAATTGCTGAAGTTCCACAAGCTATTAATAATGACCAAGTAAATCAAGTTGTTAATGAGGTACAACAAGATATTGTTGAACAACCAGTTGAACAACATGTTGAAACAATGTTAAGAAGGTCTACTAGAGAAAGAAAATCAGTCATACATAGTGATTATGTTGTGTATCTTCAAGAATCAGACTACAACATTAGAGCCGAAAATGATCCTGAAGCGTCTTCACAAGCCATGAGTTCTAAGGAATCAGACTTATGGCATAATTCCATGAAAGATGAGTTGGATTCTATGGCATCTAATCGAGTCTGGAATCTCGTTGAGTTGCCTAATAGTGTAAAAGCCATTGGATCTAAATGGGTTTTTAAAACAAAGAAAGACTCGCAAGGTAACATTGAGAGACATAAGGCAATATTTTTTGCCAAAAGGTTCACTCAGAGGGAAGGAATTAACTACACGGATACATTTTCTCCTGCATCTAAAAAGGATTCTCTCCGAGTAATTATGACATTGATAGCTCATTTTGATTTTGAGTTACATCAAATGGATGTGAAAACGACATTCCTTAATGGTGATCTAGAGGAAGAGGTTTACATGAAACAACCAAAAGGATTCTCCTCTAGTGGTCTGCAAGCTACATAAATCCATATACGGTTTGAAACAAGCCTCCCGTCAGTGGTATTTGAAATTTCATGAAGTTATTACTTCATTTGGTTTTGAAGAGAACCTCATGGATCAATGTATATACCAGAAGGTTAGTGGAAGTAAAATTTGTTTTCTTGTACTGTATGTGGATGATATTTTACTTGCAACCAATGATAAGGGTTTACTTTATGAAGTGAAACAATTCCTCTCTAGGAATTTTGATATGAAGGGTATGGGTGAGGCATCTTATGTCATTGGCATTAAGATCCATAAGGAAATACCTCGAGGTATTTTAGGTTTGTCTCAAGAGACCTATATCAATGAAGTTCTAGAGAGATTTCACATGAAGAATTGTTCACCAAGTAAAGCACCTATTATGAAGGGCAGCAGATTTTATTTGTGTCAGTGCCCGAAAAATAATTTCGAACGGGAACACATGAAGAACATTCCATATGCTTCAGCTGTTGGCGACCTTATGTAAGTTCAGGTTTGTACTGGACTCGACATTGCATTTCATTGTTGGAATGTTGGGAAGATATCGAAGTAATCCGGGTATTGACCACTAGAAAGCTACAAAGAAAGTGATGAGATATCTTCGAGTTACAAAGGACTACATGCTCATGTACAAACAAACCGATAATTTAGAAGTGATTGGCTACTCCGATTCGGACTACACTCGGTACGCAATGATTCCGGAAAATCAACATCTTGTTATATTTTCATGCTAGCTGGTTGAGCTGTATCTTGGAGAAGTGCTAAGCAGACCTTGATTGTTACTTCCACTATGGAAGCTGAGTTCATAACATGTTTTAAGGCTAGCTCACATGGTGTATGGTTGAAGAGTGTCATATCTGGTTTAGAGTCGTGGATTCTATTACAAGGCCATTAAAGTTGTACTGTGACAACTCAGGTATAGTATTTATGACTAAGAATAATAAAAGTGGAAGTCGAAGTAAACACATCGACATCAAATATTTAGCCATAAGAGAACGTGTTAAGGAAAATAAAGTGGCCATTGAACACATTAGTACTAAGTTGATGATTGCTGATCCTTTGACTAAAGGCATGCCACCAAAGAATTTCAAGGATCATGTAGTACGAATGGGACTTGGTTCCATAATGTGATTTATTATTTTAATGAAACTCTTATCCAGTTGATATTTTCTCATATGGTTTTGTGCACATATTTGTTTATTATGAGAAATATCATTTGGTTTGGACACTGGAATAGACATATGGTTTATTCATTAAGTTATATGAAGTTAGTATTGAGACAACTTGATATAGTTTAATACATGGAAGATAATACTTACTATAACAGGACCTATCGCCACGATTCATATATTTTGCTTCTCTATATGGTGTGTGTTGAACTATATGGACTAAGTGGGAGAATGTTGGGATTTTCATTCATTTCCCTACTTAATTTTTTTTTATTATTTATTTACAATTCCCATTAGAAACCTTTATGTTTCCAAGAAAAATAAATCCTTTATATTTTCAAAGGAAATGAATTTTAGATTGTGGTCCATATTAAGTCTAAGTTCAACCCTTTCGTATGCCCTGCTCACATCCGTTGATCTCTATGATGGGATCACGACTGTAGATCTCTGTGATGGGCAGAGCCTATAAATAGATGTGATGCTTAATGTTTTGGTCCCTAAGCTTGCTCCTCATAATTTTGTTTTCCTCACCATAGTGAGAAAAGTTTAGAAGATATATAACACAAAATTTACCGTGTAAGCAGAGAGTTCGATTACGCACGTGTAAGTTATGGATGGAGGTATGTTTGATCACATCTCGCTTCCACTTATCGTTTCAACAAATGTACTTGTTGAAATTAATAAACAAGTTTAGATATCTTTTGGAAATATCATTAGTTATATCGAATATTGAAATTCTTACAATGCATGCATCATCGTGTGCATACTCACTCAATAATCTTCGCGGTTCCGTATATCGGGTTATCGGGGGTTATTGTGAGGTTATTGAAGTTAATACCTTAATAACCTTACAAAACTCCCAATAACAGAAAATAAAAATTAACGCGGAATTGTGGAGGCTATTGAGTGGTTAGTGGAGTTAATACCCCAATAACCTCCCAATAACCCCCCCAATAACCTCGAAATACAGAACCACGAAAGTTATTGAAGGTTTATTAGGGGGAGTATGCACGCAGAGCTGCATGCGTACTTCGTATGTAACAATTTTCCGATATGCAATGACATTTTTGTCGAGACGGAGAAAAATGGAGCCTGAAAGGAAAATCTATATTCTCTAATATATATATATATTTTCAAATTGCCATGAAATTTACTTACCGTTGGATTTGATTAGATCGATCAAAACATTACCGTCCGAACGTCAACATCCGAACGAACATCAAATAGAACATTACAAAGAATTCCAATGCAGCATTGACGTTGGATGATTTTGATGTTGTAAATAAACATCGAGTATTATTCAAAATGCTTATTCACAACAATTACATTAAAAGAGATATTTTATTATTTTATAAATTATCATCAAATATTTTTTTTTAATTTCAATTTATTTACTTATTTTGATGAGAAAAAGTAAACTTTTAACTTTCATTTATTCTTTCTTTACATTGAATAGAACTTTACTTCATCGCAAAGCTAAAAAAATCATGTTAACATAGTTGAGAGATATCGTACAGATAAAAAAACAATTCTCCAGCTCTAAATTATTGACTGTTAAAAGTAAATTACATTACTTAATAATTGAAGGGGACCAAAAACGAAAGCAATGGATATCGGCGAAAAATAGGACATGACCTGGTATGAAAAGAGAAATTATTTCACATACGCATGTTGGAATTTTCATTTATTTTCTTAATTAATTTTTTTTATTATTTATTTATAATACCATTAGAAATTTTTGTGTTTTCAAGGGAAATAAATCTTTTATATTTTCAAGGGAAATGAATTTTAGAATGTGGTTCATATTAAGTCTAAGTTCAACCATTTCGTATGCTCTGCTCACATCCGTTGATCTCTATAATGGGATCACGACCGTAGATCTCTGTGATGGGCATAGCCTATAAATAGATGTGATGCTTAATGTTTTAGTCTCTAAGCTTGTTCCTCATAAATTTGTTTTCCTCACCATCGGGTTATGAGTGAGAAAAGTTTAGAAGATCTATAACACAAAATTTATCGTGTAAGCAGAGAGTTCGACTCTGCACGTGTAAGTTATGGCTGGAGGTATGTTTGATCTTATCTCGCTTCCTCTTATCGTTTCAACAAATATACATGTTGAAATTAATAAACACGTTTAGATATCTTTTGGAGATATCATTAGTTATATCGAATATTGAAATTCTTACATTTGGTATCAGAGAAAGATTAACCTCTGCCTTGCTTACTCTGTTTCACTCTGTTTATATACCCGTATACGTGATTTTTGATTCTGGACAATTGATTGATTAAGATATGAATAGAAATCCTTAGAACATTGATTTCTAATGTATCTTATTATTGTTACATGAGTTTAAATCATGTTTGAGACATTAAGGTTAATGTCCGTGCTTATTGCCCGATTTTGGAGAAAACGTTTTAATTTTTTAGCATTGAAATTTTTACGTTTTTTATTCCAAAATAAACCGGAAATCATGTTGTAATCAAGTTCTAAATGATTTTATGAACTGTTTGACACATAATTCATTTTGTAATTAATTATGAGTCATTTTTGTATTTTAATGTGTCTAAATTATTTAATTATTTTGTTAAATTGTAAGTTTAATTTTTTGTGCTAAATTAAGCATACAATATTAAGTTATGTAATTTATTCACATTATTATTTTTAATTAAAAACTTATTTGGTTTAAAAGTTGAATAACTGTTATGCATAAATTACTTATTTAGTTCTTGAAATTTTTTGTGTATAAGTTTATGGTTATTATACATGCAAAAATTATGTTAAATAATATTTATGCATTGTTATTCATTTTATTTGCATTATATATGATTGTATGCAAATGTTCAGCTCTTAATAAAGAGTTAATTAATGATAGTTGATTCATATAATTTTAATTAATTAAGGAATAGCCACAACATCATTAATTAATTAAAATTATACATTAAGTTCATGAATCACATTACAACATTAGTTGTAATTAATCATATGAGATATAATGAAATCTAACAACATGAATTTTGTTATATTTGTATGATTAATTAGGATGAAATATCAACTTATATTTATTAATCTTCCCGCAGTAATTAATAAAGGAACATAATTTGATAGTTTTATCATAAAGTTATTAGATGAATCTAATTGAGTAGGATTTTAGCTCACAAGCAAATTCTATGTCACTAGATTCATTGATTTGAGCATGATTTACATTGGTAAAACATGTCATTTTGTTTTTAGGTCTCAAATTTTTGTTTAATGAGCATATATATTTGATAAATTTTGTAGTTATTCAACCTGTGAATATTTCTGATTTTAAGTGTGATATTTCCAAATTAAAGGGTGATAACTATAAAGTGTGGAAAGAGAGAATTCTTCTTAATTTAGGATGGATAGATATTGCTTATGCTATAAGAAAATACGAACCACCTACCATTACTGCAACTAGCATTCCGGATGCTGTTAATCTTTATGAAAAATGGGAGTGATCCAATCGCCTCTTTGTGATGTTCATAAAGACTAAGATATCTGCTGGTATTCGTGATTCTATCAAGCAGTATAATAAGGTCAAGAAACTTCTGAAAGCCATTAATGAGCAATTTGCTACATCTGACAAGGCTTTGGCCAGCACCTTAATTATGCAGTTTTCATCCATGAAGCTCACCGGAATTAAAGGTGTGCGTGATCATATCATGCACATGAGGGACATAGCGGCTCAGCTTGAAACTTTGTAAGTTAAAATGTCAGAATCTTTCCTTGTTCATTTCATTATGAACATTCTGCCCTAACCATATGGACCCTTCAAAATCTCTTATAACACACATAAAGACAAATGGTTAATTAACGAGTTGTTGACCATGTGTGTTCAAGAGGAAGGTAGGTTGGCAATGGAAGAGGGTGAAAAGGTGAATTTCACTACTCAAGGAAAGAGGAAGAAGGATCAAGCCAAAAATAAGGAAAAGGGAAAGATTCCTCCTTAGCCAGACATAAAGAAAGAGTCAAAGTGTTTCTAAGGTAAGAAGAAGGGGCACATGAAGAAGGAATGCATTAAGTTTAAGAACTGGCTCGTCGAGAAAGGTACTCAACTTTCATTTGTCTGTTACGAGTCTAATAAGGTTAGTGTTAATCATAATACATGGTGGATTGATTCTTATTCTACAATCCATGTTTCTAATACCTTGCAGGGTATGCAAAACCTAAGGAAGCCAATGGGAAGTGAACTATGCATTTATTCAGGAAGCAAGATGAGTTCACATGTAGAAGCCATTGGCACATGCAGTTTGGTTTTAAGCAACGATTTTGTTTTACATTTGGAAAAAACTTTTTATGTTCCATGTTTTTCTAGGAATTTGATTTCTATTTCAAGACTTGTACTTTTGGGTTTTTCCTTTAACTTCTTGGATTCTGTTTTTAGTTTATCGTTTAAATCTAAGGTTATTTGTTATGGTACTTTGTCTGATGGTCTTTACTCAGATTACAAAATGATGTTGCTTATAATTCTATGCATGTTACTGCTGGGTTAAAACGATGTGTTGTGAATGAGGAATCCTTTATGTTGTGGCACTAGAGATTAGGACATATCTCCATTAAGAGAATTAAAAGTTTGATAAATGAAGGGGCACTTTGTACTTTGGATTTTGCTGACTTTGAGACTTGTTTTGATTACATAAAGGGTAGGCAAACTAATAAGTCTAAAAAGGGTGTCAAGGGGAGCATAAACTTATTGGAGATCATACATTAGAAATTTATTGTCCAGACATGGATATAGTTGGTCCAAAATACTTTATCACCTTCGTAGACGATTATTCACGATATATGTATCTCTACTTACTTCGTTCTAAGGATGAAGCTTTGGATGCCTTTAAAGTCTTTAAGGCTGAAGTAGAGAATCAATGTGGAAAGAAAATTAAAATCGTGAGGTCAGGTAGAGGTGGGGAGTATTATGGATGATACATAGAGAGTGGACAAGCACTTGGTCCATTGCGAAGTTTCTTCAAGAACATGGGATTGTTGCCCAGCACACTATGTCTGGTTCTCCGGATCAGAATGGTGTGGCAGAAAGAAGAAATCGAACTTTAATGGACATGGTGAGAAGTATGCGGAGTAACTCGAAAGTCACTGAATTCTTGTGGACTGAAGCTCTAAATACGGCTGCGTATATATTAAACAAATTTCCAACCAAGACTATTCCGAAGACGCCTTTTGAGTTATTCAAAGGTTGGAAACCAAGTTTGCGACATATGCGCGTTTCGGGATGCCAGTCCGAAGTAAGAATTTACAACCCACAAGAAAAGAAGTTAGTCCGAAGGACCATTAGTAGGTATTTTATTGGATATGCTGAAAGGTCTAAAGGGTATAGATTATATTGTCCGTCTCATAGCACTAGGATTGTGGAATCAAGAAATGCAAAATTTCTTGAGTATGACTTGATCAGTGTGAGTGATCATTTTCAGGATATTGTTTCTGAAAAGGATCACTGTGAAGCTCAACCCTCTAGATCAAGTGACATATTGATTGTCATTCACACCCCTTAAGGGCAAACAAGTGTTAGACAACCAATTGCTGAAGTTCCACAAGCTATTAATAATGACCAAGTAAATCAAGTTGTTAATGAGGAACAATAAGATATTGTTGATCAACCAGTTGAACAACATGTTGAAACAATGTTAAGGGTCTACTAGAGAAAGAAAATCAGTCATACATAGTGATTATGTTGTGTATCTTCAAGAATCAGACTACAACATTAGAGCCGAAAATGATCCTGAAGCGTCTTCACAAGCCATGAGTTCTAAGGAATCGGACTTATGGCATAATTCCATGAAAGATGAGTTGGATTCTATGGCATCTAATCGAGTCTGGGATGTCGTTGAGTTGCCTAATAGTGTAAAAGCCATTGGATCTAAATGGGTTTTTAAAACAAAGAAAGACTCGCAAGGTAACATTAAGAGACATAAGGCAAGATTTGTTGCCAAAAGGTTCACTCAGAGGGAAGGAATTAACTACACGGATACATTTTCTCCTGCATCTAAAAAGGATTCTCTCCGAGTAATTATGACATTGATAGCTCATTTTGATTTTGAGTTACATCAAATGGATGTGAAAACGACATTCCTTAATGGTGATCTAGAGGAAGAGGATTACATGAAACAACCAGAAGGATTCTCCTCTAGTGGTCTGCAAGCTACATAAATCCATATACGGTTTGAAACAAGCCTCCCGTCAGTGGTATTTGAAATTTCATGAAGTTATTACTTCATTTGGTTTTGAAGAGAACCTCATGGATCAATGTATATACCAGAAGGTTAGTGGAAGTAAAATTTGTTTTCTTATACTGTATGTGGATGATATTTTACTTGCAACCAATGATAAGGGTTTACTTTATGAAGTGAAACAATTCCTCTCTAGGAATTTTGATATGAAGGATATGGGTGAGGCATCTTATGTCATTGGCATTAAGATCCATAAGGAAATACCTCGAGGTATTTTAGGTTTGTCTCAAGAGGCCTATATCAATGAAGTTCTAGAGAGATTTCACATGAAGAATTGTTCACCAAGTATAGCACCTATTATGAAGGGCGGCAGATTTTATTTGTGTCAGTGCCCGAAAAATAATTTCGAACGGGAACACATGAAGAAAATTCCATTTGCTTCAGCTGTTGGCAGCCTTATGTAAGTTCAGGTTTGTACCAGACCTGACATTGCATTTACTGTTGGAATGTTGGAAAGATATCAGAGTAATCCAGGTATTGACCACTAGAAAGCTACAAAGAAAGTGATGAGATATCTTCAAGTTACAAAGGACTACATGCTCATGTACAAACAAACTGATAATTTGGAAGTGATTGGCTACTCCGATTCAGACTACACTGGCTGCAATGATTCCAGAAAATCAACATCTTGTTATATTTTCATGCTAGCTGGTTGAGCTGTATCTTGGAGAAGTGCTAAGCAGACCTTGACTGTTACTTCCACTATGGAAGCTAAGTTCATATCATGTTTTGAGGCTAGCTCACATGGTGTATGGTTGAAGAGTTTCATATCTGGTTTAGAGTTGTGGATTCTATTACAAGGTCATTAAAGTTGTACTGTGACAACTCAGCTATAGTATTTATGACTAAGAATAATAAAAGTGGAAGTCGAAGTAAACACATCGACATCAAATATTTAGCCATAAGAGAACGTGTTAAGGAAAATAAAGTGTCCATCGAACACATTAAGTACTAAGTTGATGATTGCTGATCCTTTGACTAAAGGCATGCCACCAAAGAATTTCAAGGATCATGTAGTACGAATGGGACTTGGTTCCATAATGTGATTTATTATTTTAATGAAACTCTTATCCAGTTGATATTTTCTCATATGGTTTTGTGCACATATTTGTTTATTATGAGAAATATCATTTGGTTTGGACCTGGAATAGACATATGGTTTATTCATTAAGTTATATGGGCTAGTATTGAGACACTTGATATAGTTTAATACATGGAAGATAATACTCACTATAAGAGGACCTATCGCCACGATTCATATATTTTGCTTCTCTATATGGTGTGTGTTGAACTATATGGACTAAGTGAGAGAATGTTGGGATTTTCATTCATTTCCCTAATTAATTTTTTTATTATTATTTATTTACAATTCCCATTAGAAACCTTTATGTTTCCAAGAAAAATAAATCCTTTATATTTTCAAAGGAAATGAATTTTAGAATGTGGTTCATATTAAGTCTAAGTTCAACCCTTTCGTATTCCACCCTTTCGTATGCCCTGCTCACATCCGTTGATCTCTATGATGGGATCACGACCGTAGATCTCTGTGATAGGCAGAGCCTATAAATAGATGTGATGCTTAATGTTTTGGTCCCTAAGCTTGCTCCTCATAATTTTGTTTTCCTCACCATAGTGAGAAAAGTTTAGAAGATATATAACACAAAATTTACCGTGTAAGCAGAGAGTTCGATTCTGCACGTGTAAGTTATGGATGGAGGTATGTTTGATCACATCTCGCTTCCGCTTATCGTTTCAACAAATGTACTTGTTGAAATTAATAAACAAGTTTAGATATCTTTTGGAAATATCATTAGTTATATCGAATATTGAAATTCTTACAACGCATGCATCACTGTGTGCATACTCCCCTCAATAATCTTCGCGGTTCCGTATATCGGGTTATCGGGGGTTATTGTGAGGTTATTGAAGTTAATACCTTAATAACCTTACAAAACTCCCAATAACACAAAATAAAAATTAACGCAGAATTGTGGAGGCTATTGAGTGGTTAGTGGAGTTAATACCCCAATAACCTCCCAATAACCCCCCCAATAACCTCGAAATACAAAACCACGAAAGTTATTGAAGGTTTATTAGGGGGAGTACGCACGCAGAGCTGCATGCGTACTTCGTATGTAACAATTTTTCGATATGCAATGACATTTTTGTCGAGATGGAGAAAAATGGATCCTGAAAGGAATATCTATATTCTCTAATATATATATGTTTTTTTTTCAAATTGCCATGAAATTTACTTACCGTTGGATTTGATTAGATCGATCAAAACATTACCGTCTGGACGTCAACATCAGAACGTAGCCAATATTCATGAAAATGATGTTTTTGCGATGTTAGCAAATCAAGTTGTGGCAATTTCAAGTAAGATAAACCAATTTGGGATGAATTTTTCTCAGCCAATTTCCAGTATTGAAGAAAATTCATTAGGCCAAATGGTTGATTCTCATACTTCATTAGAAACTTTAAATGCTCTAAGTAAGCCTAATAACCCATATTCCAATTATTATAACCCAGGTTGGAAAAAATATCCAAACTTTAACTGGAATAGCAATAATCAAGGTGGTAGTAATCACTAATGGGGGAACAACCAAGTAAACCCATTAGGGAACTGGAACAACCAAGGGAATAATAATTATAGACCAACCTATCTTCCAGGTTGTAACAATGCTTCACAATTTAAGGAGAAGAAGTTGTCTATTGATGAAGTAGTGTTAGAAATGGGAAATCAATTGCAAAGTCAAGGAGCTACAATCAGAAATATTGAGAATCAATTGCGACAAATTGTCAATTCTTTAAGTAATAGATCACAAGGTAAGCTTCCAAGTAATATTGAAGTGAATCCAAGAGGCAAGAATAAAGTGCAAGTAAAAGCAATTCAACTGAGAAGTGGAAGAGAGTTGGAAGGTAGAGTTCAAAAAGAGATTGAAGTAGAGAAAGAAGAGATTGAAGAACCAAATGAGGATGCTCCGAAAGTTTGGAAGGACCTATTTCTCCACCTAAAGTTGATTTGGAAAAGCCACCACCTCCATTTCCTCAGAGACTTCAACATTAAAAGTTGGATAAGCAATTTTTAAAGTTCTTGGAGATATTTAAGAAGCTTACGATTAATATTCCATTTACTAAAGCCTTATAACATATGCCAAGCTATGTGAAATTTATCAAGGATATTCTCAACAGAATAAGAAAGTTTGAAAATAATGAAACTGTTGCACTTAGTGAGGAGTGCAGTGCAATAATTCATAAAAAGCTTCCAGAAAAGCTTAAAGACCCTGGTAGTTTCATAATTCCATGTGCAATCGGAGACAGATTTTATGGAAATGCTTTATGTGATTTGGATGCAAGCATTAACCTTATGTCGTTATCAATATTTAAAAGACCTGGAATAGGAGAAATAACCCTAGCTACTATAACTCTACAATTAGCGGATCTTTCGATCACATATCCTAAAGGAGTTATAGAAGATGTTTTAGTAAAAGTGGATCAATTTGTCTTTCCTGTTGATTTAATTGTGCTGGATGTGGAGGAAGTTAAGAGATACCCATAATATTGGGAATACATTTCCTAGCCACAGGCAGAGAAATGATAGATGTGAAAAAAGGGGAATTAACAATGAGAGATAATGATCAAACTGTTACATTCAACATTTCAAAATCAATGAAATATCTTGCAAGAGGTAAAGATGAAGAATATTATAGGATGGATGTTATCAGATATTTGAGTTAATGTCATTTCAAATCAACTTATGAAGAGAAACCTGAAAGAGAAGAATTGAAACACGAGCAAGAAGAGGAATTACATCATTCTGAAGATTTTCATGAGGAAGATTTAAATTATTTTCATAAAAATTTTGAATTGTTGGACATGACCGAAAAAGATGAATCTTTTGCTCCGTCAATTAAAAAACCACCTGAACTTGAGTTAAAGATGCTTCCTGGCCATTTGAAGTATGCATTTTTAGGTGATTCCTCAACTTTGTCAATTATACTTTCCTCTCAATTAATTGAAAAAGAAGAAGAGAGCTTATTTGAAATTTTGAAGAAATACAAGAAAGCCTTTGGATGGACAATAGCTGATATTAAAGGAATCAGTCCTTCAATTTGTATGCATAGAATCCTTATGAAAGATATTTGAAAACCTTGGACTGATCCTCAAAAGAAAATTAAATCTTATCATGAATGATGTTGTTAAGAAAGAAATTTTAAAGTTGTTGGATGCTGGAATTATCTACCCTATTTCAGATAGTGCATGGGTTAGTCCTATTCACTGTGTTCCTAAGAAAGCAGGAGTAATTGTCACTATTAATAAAAAGAATGAGATTATAATAACAAGACAAGTAACAGGGTGGAGAATATGCATTTATTATAGAAAATTAAACCTTTCCATAAGGAAAGACTATTTTTCACTCCCATTTCTGGATCAGATGTTGGATAGACTGGCTCATCATTAATACTTTTATTTTATTGATGGACATACTGGTTACCACTAAATTCAACTTGCTCTTAAGGATCAAGAGAAAACAACGTTTACCAGTCCTTATGGTATGTTTGCTTTTAGAAGAATGTCTTTTGGTTTATGTAATACCCCTGCTACATTTCAAAGATGTATGATGGCTATTTTATGTGATGTAATTGAAAAAAAGATTGAAGTTTTATGGATGACGTTTCAGTTATTGGAATTTCATTTGAATCATGTTTAGAACAGATGTCTAAGGTTCTACAACGCTGTGAAAAAACAAAATTGGTCCTTAACTGGGAGAAATGTCAATTTATGGTAGCAGGAGGAATTTTATTGGGATATCGTATATCAAAAAAAAGTTTAGAGGTAGATCCTACAAAAATTCAAGTTATCTCCAGTTTACCTTGCCCGACCGATTGTAAGGGGAATTAGAAATTTTCTGAGACATGCTGAATTCTATAAACATTACATTAAGGACTTTTCAAAAATTTCAAAACCTTTATAATGTTTATTGGAAAAGGATGCAATTTTTTATTTTGATGATGAATGCCTAAAAGCTTTTGAAACATTAAAAGAAAAATTCATCACTACACCTGTTATAATTTCACTAAATTGGGAAAAACTTTTTTAATTATTGTGTGATGCTAGTGATTATGCTATAGGGGCTGTTTTGGGTCAGAAATATGATAAAATTTTCAAATTAATTTACTATACTAGTAAAACTCTTAATGAAGCTCAAATTAACTATACCACTTCTGAGAAAGAGTTATTAGCTATAGTATTTGCTTTTGATAAATTTTGATCATATTTAAATAGAATTAAATGTGTGGTGCATACTGATCATTCCGCTATCAAATACTTAATGAAGAAGAATGATGCAAAACTGAGACTGATAAGATGAATTCTTCTTTTGAAAGAATTTGATTTTGAGATAGTAGATATGAAGGGTGCTGATAATTAAATTGTTGATCATTTGTCCAAGCTTGAAACTGAAAAATCTCTCTGTGATGGTGAAGAAATCAATGAACATTTTCCTAAAGAAAAATTATTCACTATTAATGTGTGGCATGTTATGTGGTATGCCGACATTGTAAACTTTATTTTTAGTGATATTATTCCCTATGGTTTGACATACCAGGAGAGGAAGAATTTTTATCTGAAGCTAAGACTTAATTTTGGGATGACCAATTATTATATAAATAAGGAAAGGATCTGATCATTCGAAGATGTGTGCCTTTAGAAGAAACTTATGAAATTAATCAAAAATGTCATAATTTTTTTTATGGGGGACATTTTGGTGTTGGTAAAACTGCATATAAAATTTTATAATCTAGATTTTATTGGCCTACAATTTTTAAGAATGTTAATGCTTATATTAAAAATTGTGATCGATGTCAGCGTGTAGGCAATATTTCTAGAAGAAATGAGATGCCCCTCAATTATATGTTGGAAGTTGAAATATTTGATGTTTGGGGATTAGATTTCATGGGACCATTTATACCATCTTTTGGAAATATATATATTTTAATAGCAGTAGACTATGTATCTAATTGGATAAAAGCTGTTGCTTTACCTCGATGTGATGCTCAAAGTGTTGCCAAATTTTTAAAAAAATATATATTTTGCAGATTTGGAAGACCAAGAGTAATCATAACCGATGGGGGAAGTCATTTTAGAAATGTGATTATGGAGAAGTTAGCAAAGAAACATCATATTAACCATCACATTGCTACTGCTTATCATTCACATACAAGTGGTTTTGGTTGAATTATCCAATTGTTAAGTTACAAGAATATTGGAAAAGACTATTAATCCCAACAGAAAGGATTGTTCAATTAAACTGGATTATGCCTATGGGCCTATTAGACTACCTATAGAACCTCTATATGAATGTCCCCATATAGGCTAACTTTTGGAAAAGCTTGTCACTTACCAGTTGAACTTGAGCATAAAGTATTTTGGATTATAAAAGTGTTTAGTTATACTTTGAAAGATACTGCTGAAAAGAGATTATTGCAATTAAATGAGCTTGAAGAGATAAAGAATGAATCTTATGAAAATTGCTAAGATTTATATAGAAAAGATGAAGTTATGGCATGACCGAAATATTCTTACTAAAAATCTTGTACCGGGACAAAAAGTTTTGCTGTATAATGCCAGATTGAGAATTTTTGCTGGAAAACTTAAGTCCAGGTGGATGGGTCCATTTATTGTGATGAAAGTTTATTCCTATGGAGAAGTGGATATTCAAGATCCTAAGACTGGAAAAATATTTAAAGTTAATGGGCATTGACTTAAACCTTATTTTTCAGTCAATTAATCTTAACCTGATGAGAATCTGATGTTGGGTCACTCAGAATAAGCTCTGGGTATGTCAGACTGAGGACGTTAAACTAAGCGCTTTATGGGAGGCAACCCATAGTTATCGGTGTGCTTTGCTTTATTTTTGCATTATGTGCTTTGTTTGGTTTATTTTTTTGATTATGTTGTAGTATTTTTGAAGTTTTTATGTTATAGTGGTGTTTATTTGACCTTATTTGATGACTTAATGAAGTCGGAATGAAGATTTGGACATTTGGCAGACCTGTGCTAAAATGAGCACTGACGGCTAAGCGCCGCCTGGTTGGTGCTTAGGCCACGGAGTTACAAAAAACGTAAAAAATGAGTTTCTAGAAGCCTAAATAGAGGGGAAGTAGTTTTGGAAATTATTTTGGAGTTTTAAAATGTCTAGGGTCGATTTTAGGACTTCCCAAGTCTAAAAAAGGCCCTGAATTAAAAGAAATACTTGCCCCAATTCCTATTTTCATTCCTGAGTTCAAAGGAAAAGTATTTTGAGTGCAAAAATGTCTTCTTAGGAAAGTAAAATTAAGAAGAAAGAGGAAGCCAACAAGAAGAAGTTTATTAGTGAAAGTTCTTGATCACTGAAAAATTTATTAAGAAATTCATACCTATTTTTGATAAAATTGCACTATAAAGACGGGTATTTTCTTTATTTTGTTTTAGGAATGGAGAATTTAGGTGATAAAAGCAAAAATCATAAAAAGGAGCGGATTTGGAGTAAAATCATGAAATTTGTGCTGAGTCGCCGACGGCGAGATCGAGCCCGCCGACGGCGAGGTTACGAGAAGAAAATTCTGAAGGATTTATAACTGTCTCGCTGACAGCGAGATAGTGCGGTTTGAAGATCTTCTAGAAGCCTCGCCGACAGCGAGGTATTTCATCGCCGACGGCGAGCTAGTTCAAATGGTGCAGATACATTGAACCTGGACACTTTTTGAAGAGAAGCTTACACACCTCTTGGTCCTTTGCTCACCTCTATATATAGAAGCCGAAATTCAGCCTATGTGTGTGTTAATTTGTGTTCTAAGTGAATTTTTCTAAGTGTATTAGTTGTGTGCAGTTTTTAGTGAGTCTTTAGTGAATTTTTAGTGAGTTAGTAAGTTTTTAGTGAGTCTTGCTGTACTGGAAGGAGGAGTCAAAGGAACTGCTAGGAGTCTGCTTGGATATAAATTAAGATAAGTATTTGTATTTATTGTTTTTAACTTTAAATGAAATCCATGCTTAGTTTAGTCAACATGCATTCTGAGTAGTTTATTAGTCTTTCTCCCTGTTAAGAAATTAAGTGACTTGATGAACTAAAAATAGAAGCACTTTTATATATTAATAAATTGTGATAATTTTTACTTAAAACTTAATTTAATTTCAAATTGGCCATTTGATTTGTTAAAATATGTTGATTATCAACTATAGTAAAAATTACATCTGATATTCGGGGAAATCAAAAGCCTTGGAAGTAGGGTGCAAATAAATAGGGAAATAATATCATCGGGCGTAGAATTGAGCATTTTAGTGTGACGGACTAAAATATTCAATTCGGTCCTATTGTTTGAGAGCCGAAGTGTAGATGTTAGCCCTCGGGCGAGGGAACGTGGGAGCTACGAAGTGGCGATCGGTATCCTCCCAGTCCTAGCCGCGATTCGGTGATCAAACATAGGATTAGTCAATATTCTTTACACCTGGACCAAAGGGTAAAGAGTAGGAATGCTCTTATTTGTCACAATACCTTAAAATTATCTATTCATCAATCACTTAAATTTCTAAACAAGGGGAAAAATACTTTTTCTGAATAGTTAAGACTTATTTAGCAATTAGTTTAATTTCATGCACTTTCAATTCGTATTAATTTTCTACTTAGTTAATTTACCTAATTGAAATACTTAGTTTACTTTATTGCGCTTAAATTCAGAATTCCAAATTTTTCGTAGTAATAGTATTATTATTATTATTATTATTATTATTTTAAATTAGCTGTTATTTAATTTTCTCTTTCCCTGTGGGATCGATAACCAGGACTCCACTAGAGCACTGTATTACTTGATACAATACGTATACTTGCGTAGCATCCACAACATAAACAATTACAATTCTATACATATAATATAGCGGGGTCAAGTTCTTGGCTTCATTGCAATTAAGTTAAATTATCATAATATAAAATTGTGGGTCAGTGCACAAGAATTATTCAACAGATTTCTCGCCGTTAGTATTCAGGGAATTGCAGAAAAGCTTGTGAAGATCGAGGCCGATGTGACTTCTATCGAAGCAAAGGTGAATAAAACTAATGCACATTTAGCGCACATGGGATGACAACTCAAAATGCAATTCAGTCATACAAGTCATGTGGAAGAAGCGGATAAGGCGATGTTTATGAAGAACAAATGGTTAGAAGAAGAAGATGTGAGAGTTTTCAACCATCACCCGTTTTATTAGATTTATTTTCCAGATGGTTCAAATGGAAATTATAGTGGCTCTAGATATATTCAGCCTACTGGAGATTGGAATTAAAATTAAGTGTGGTCTTGTGGTTTGTTTTATGTGTTTAATGTTTTATGTTTAGTGTTTTATGTTTGTGTTTTGTTGCACTTTAATGTGTGTTTGCTACATCTTAATGATGTAAACTTATCTTTAATTATATGTGTTTGAACTATTGTGTATTGGGGAATTTCATCCAATGTGTTAGGATATAAATTTTTAGTTTGTATTGCGTGTGGTTTGTTTTAATGAAATATAAGTTTGTATTTGTGTGAAATTTGTTTGGAATCTATGAAAATTTAAGTATAATTTGGAGTATTAGAAGAGTTTATGGGGGAGAAATAATTATTTGATGTGATTAAGGGTGATTAACTAAGAGGTTTAGTGCATTAAATTAATTGTGAAAATTTGGGCACTAGTACTTAAGCGCCAAAAATTCGGTGCTTAAGCACCAGATTTCACGGCTAAGTGTCGTATACCTCGCGCATAGGCGTTGGTTTGCGAAAATCAATTTTTTATAGTTAAACCCCAAAAATTGCCATTTTTTACACCTCCCGTCACCTTTAATCTCTCAAATTCGCGAAAAAGGAGTCTAGGGCATCACTAAGTTGGATTAATTAAGAGCCGATTTTGACGAAATTTGTTAGATTTGAATTCCTTGAGGTATGAGCACTACTCCTAAGTAAAAATTTTTTATTTTCACCATGTATTTTGAGTACATTTTTGAAAATTCTGAAAATCACTATTCATGGTGAAAATTTGAGGAAAAGCATGAGAAATTGCTTGGATTTAGTGGAAATTACCTTTGGAAGTTAAGTTAGAAAGTTTAATTTGATTTTGAAATTTATGGTGAATATTTTTTGTGAATTTTTAGAGATTACTCCAAAGCCAAAGCACTCAAACGAGATGGCAAGATTTGATTCTGTCAAATTTTTTAGTGTAAGAGTAGAGGATCGATACGTTGATGCACTATTGTCACGTAAGTTGTTTTCTGAACGTGTGTTTAGCAAACAAGGAGGAGATATCGAGGAGATGATTACTAGAAGAAATTGGGAGACTTATTGTTGCTTCTCTGTTGTTGTTGTTGTTTCTGTGGTCAGAGAATTTTATGCGAACTTGCCGGCAGCAGAAGAAAATATGGTGATAGTTAGAGGTCAACAAGTGGATTTTTTGTCTGCGTTAATTATTAATTTTTACTGACTGCCTCCTGAGATGTTTTGTTTTTATGCTAATTATCGTCCTACTGAGGGAGAGTTAGATAGATAATGTCTTTTCTGACTGATGAAAGAGGTTTGTGGAAGATAATGAGTGGGGAGAGTAAATTTTCGGGCCTCTAAATTGAATGCCACTTCAAAAGCATGGAATTACTTCATCTCATCTAAACTGTTGCCTTCGAGCCATGTTAGTGAAGTCATAAGCGAGAGAGCTGTTCTGAGCTATTGCATTCAGCAGGGAAAGCCTATTGACATCGGAGCTATCTTTTATGATTATATTGAGAACTGTGCCAGATCTGCCACTACTGTAGGTATGGGATTTCCTTCTCTTATTCATTCAATTTGTAAGGAGTCTAGTGTTATGTTTGAAACATGGGAGGAAGTTCTTCAGCCATTGAGCGGTATCACCAATGTAAATGTTGGCACTTACACTGTGCATTCAGAGGTAGGCTGGAGAGGAGGATTTGTTAGAGCTTCCACTGCTTCTACTTTCGCTTTTGTTGCTTCTACTTCACGGGCATCATCATCTAGTGACTAGCAGACTGGATTATTAAGGAATATTTTGAAAAACTTGATTCTTACTCGTGAGCATGTTAGAGAAATGGATGGTAAGGTGGAGAATTTTGAGAGATATATCGTGAAACCTGATGAATATGAGGAGAATTATCAGCAGTACAAGGACAGATTAATTAGAAGTGATCATAGTGTTGAGATGCCTCCTCATGCTTATTATATTCCTTATGTGCCATCTAGAGATTGAAATGAGAGAGATAATGATGATGATGAGGATGATGAGTAGGATCTTGTTTTTATGTGTTGTTGAGTTTGTTGTGTTGTTGTACTTGTGTTGTGTTATGTTTGGAGTTTTGTTTAATGTTGTATTTGTGATGTGAACTCTGATGTTATGCAGATTTTAGTTGGACTATTTCTGTTATGCATATTTAGATGTATATTTATTGGATTGATGAATTATATGTTAAAGTGTGTGGTATGTTTGTGGTAGTAAATGTTTTTATATGTACTTAGTGTTTGAGTTTTTAATAGTGTGTAATTTAATTCCAAAACGTTTAGAAAACTTAGAACAATATTAGAAACCACTATTTTAAAATTGCATGTTTAAACTTTCAAAATCTACTCCATATATTATCTAGTACTATTGTGATTTTAGTTATGTTAAGTTGGTGTTTATTAGCTTTGAAAACCTCCACTACTGTAAAAGTCTTTTGAAATTTTAATCTTAAGAAAACTAAAAATTTGAATTTGATTTCTTTTTACTCCAGTTTTTATACTGTTATACTTGCATATTTAGGATATTAAAATTCCTACAAGCATGTCATTCTAGTTTTTAAATCTCAACCATGTATCATTTGTTATGCTTAAATGTTTTATCCTAACTAAAAATTAATGTTTGGGGAGATTTTAAAAACAAAATTTTCAAAAAAAAGCCTAAATTTTTTTTGTTCTCAAGAATACTTAAATTAAATTTGATTTTTGATTGAAAAAAATTATGTATATGAAGTTATATTAGGGAAGAAAATTTTTGAATATAGAAATGAATAAGATAATTTAGTTAAAATTTATAGTAATAATGAAAAATATAAAGTTAAAATTTTCTTAGTAAAGAAATGTTAAATATAGTTAAACTATCATTAGTAGGAAATATTGTATTTTTGGATAAATACAATATTTGACTTTTATTTTTCAATGCTTAAATTTCTTTTATTGAGGAGAAATTTTTAATACTATTATTAAGATTTTTAAGTGAAAGATATATATCAGACATTTATTTTAAATGAAAGAGTGGAATTTAAAATCATTAAAGGTCTATCTCGATACATTAATCCTTGTCTTATTAAAAAAAAGAAAAAGAAAGAAGAAAATAAAAAAAAGAAAAGAAAAGAAAAAGAAAGTGAAAATAGTATGTGAAAATAGTATATCAAAAATTAGTTCCATACATTAAGTTTAAAATATAAGTTTTGAGAAAATCTAAATCTTAAGATTATAATATAGTAAGTAAAATTATTTTCAAATAAAAATGTTTAAGTGAGAAAAATAAGATATTTGAATCTTATATTTCGAAGAATCTACAAATATTTCTAAATTAAATAGAAACTCATATTTTTCATTATCATTTACGTAAAAAATTTCTAAACTTTAAGTTGGTCTTAATTACTAAAATTTTTTCTAAATTAGACTTTTTCATTTCTAGAACAAAATTTTAATACTTTCCTAAAGAAACTTATTTACATAATATGCATGTTAAAATTTTCTATGTGATTAAGTGTCACTTGAGGACAAGTAACATTTTAAGTTTTGAGGATTTTGATACACCTAAAATATATAGTGTTTTTTTGCATATTTTTATACCTATTTTTGATGATATTGCACTTTAATGAAATATATTTTTGTGTTTTTCTTGTAGGTATGATGAAAATTATTGATTATGAAGAAAAGAGCAAAAAAAGATTAAATTTGAAGCAAATAATATGAAATGTGCAAAATTGGCCTCTAGCGGCTAAGCACCGACGGGTTGGCGCATAGGCGCTACAATTAAAAATTCGAATTAAATCAATTTTGGTGTCATTTTCAAGAGGTGTTAGAGGCAACTTTTGTTGGTAAATTCCTTTGAGCGGCAGATGTGATTGAAGAGATGCATTTTATGATGGATACATTGAATCTGGACATGATTTGAAGAGACAACAAGCACTTTTTGGAAAATTATTAAAATGAAGTCTTATAATTTGCAAGAGAGTCTTTTTAGAGAGTCAAGTTAGTGTTGTGAGAGTGTTAGAGTCGTTTCTATAGTTGTTAGGAGAGAGTAGAGATCAAGAAAGGAGAAAAGGGTTGGTGTGAAGCCTTCTTCTCACCATTTTCTTTCATCCTTTTATCTAGTTTGTATTGAATTCTAAAGTTAGTATTGGAGTCATCAGAGTTGGGCGACCCACTCTGAAGTTTCTTGTTGTAGAAAGCAAAGTTTCAGAGGAACTTCCAGAGCCTTGTGGAGAGTATTTTCATATAAGTATTTATCTTTGTTTTTACATTTGGTTTTTAAGTAAGACTTGTTGTATTTTCACTATGATTTCTACTTTCAAATCAAGTTGTGTTTGTTTTTTCTCCATGATTTTTGGGTAGTTTTCTTTATCTTTTTCTTTCTTAGATAATGAAGTAATTAAATTATGAAAGGATGTTGTGGAAAGTATAAGTGTTTAATGCTGGAAGAAGTTGTGATGATTCAATTCCTTGTACATAATTTACTTCTTGGTTTGGCCAATTAAGATGTTAAAATTTGTTGTGAGATTATGTAAGAACCACTGTGGTTTTATCTCAATCAACAATTGTAGAGAATCACATGCAAATATATGGGTAAGAATTCTAGTCCATGTAATTGAGTGCAAATAAGTAGGGAGATATGTTTTTAATAGGGAGTAAAATTAGAGGACTTTAGAGTGACAGGCTAAAGCCCCCTAATTTGGTTTGATGTTTTAAATTTTGTTATGAGATGTTAGCCCCCAGGTGGAGGGAATAGAGGGAACTCTAGAGTGAGAGCTGGTATCTTCCTTGCCTAACCCATCTACAAAATTTCAAAACTTCAAATTAACCAACGTTCTTTATAGAACCAAGTAAGGGTAAAAAATATAATTGCTCCTTTTTGGCACAACACATTTAAATACTTCCACAACAAAATTTCATAATTATTACTGATTCATTGAAGAAGGAAAAAGATATTTTATTCTCATTGCTTTTATATCATGTTAGAGTGTTGATAATTTTCATTATCTGCTTTACTTTTTATTAAAAAAAATTACCAAAAACAATTTTCAAACTTTTTATCTCGAAACATACTTTACAAAAGCATTTAAAAAGTAAAAAGTTATTTTTCTTATTCCATTAAATTTTTAGACATTTCCATGTGGGTTCGATATCTCAGGGCTTAATCAAGAAGTCTTATATTCTTTGATAAATGATACGTATACTTGCGTAGAATCCCATATTATAAATTATAAATTTCATATCTAATTCGTAAGCATAAATATTTGGGGATCTTGTAACCACATTTAATTTCGGAGTGGCTAAGCCACTTGAGCCCTTTTTGTGATTTTTCATATGGCACTCCCTAGATTTATGTCGGGACAACTTCTAACGGTATGCAAGTCACCATTGATGGGTCATAAGCCACAAATAGGGTTTGGGCTCACCTTGGACCTTATTAAATGAGGTAAGGGGTCATTTATTCCCCTTTAGCCAGGGAATATCACACCTAAGGAGGGAATTTCCCAGACCATCTCAATTATTTGAGAGTGTGATCACAAGGAGCGAGGAGGACCTCAGGAAGAGCTTCTTAGGAGCGTATAGAGGTATTTGGTGAAGATTTCTTCCCCTTCCTCCATTTTATTCTTCCCATTCTCCATTTTCTTCTTCCTCTTCACTGTTCTCCTCTCCAACCATAGTTTTGCAGAAGAAAATAGAGGAAAGGACGAGCTTCTGCTTGGAGCTTAGTCATTCTCCTTAAAGAAAGAGAGCTTCTTCACTCTTTGGGAAAGGAGTGGAGGCTCGAGCTTGGAGCATCGTAGGATTCTCCTTATAAAGGAGAGCTTCTTTATCTTTCGGTGAAGGAGTAGAGAGAATTTCCCCTGAGAAAAATTAGAGCAAGGATTACCGAAAGATAATGCTGTTGTTACTTTCGCGAAGGTATATCGACCTAAAACTCTCGCATTTTCATTCTTAAAGGATCTATGTCTAGATGTTAGAGGCTTAAAGACTAGAATTTTTTTTGCATAGAGGAAGCTTATAGGTTAAAAAGTCTTTGGTTGATTTTTCCCCCTCGCAAATTCGAGTAGTTTCCTTTCTAAACCATAGTTTCAAGATCCCATAAGTTGAGGTTGTAGTAATCTCGCCGTTTGTTTCAACGGCTTCTTTTGGATGGCAATTTGAACCAAGACCGAGTGGATGAATACATTCCTTTACTCATCATTACCTCAGTCGAATAGAGTTTTCTTTGTGAGAAACTCTCCATTTTACACCTGGAAAACGGAGGTGGATGTCATGTAGCCTCATGCAATATAACGTTAGTACACCTCTTCATCAATTCAACCCTTGATCTTATGTGATGTCGGGAGGATCAGTTTGACTTGCTATCGACTATGTTGAATTCAATTTATTGCATGTGTTTCATCACATTTTGCGTTTTTAACATCCCACATGTAGCATTTTGTATGTCTTGTGGAGCATTTTGCATGTTTGCATGCTTGAACATGTGATCACTGTTGACCTCACTTTTGTAAGCCCTCACCTTGTACATAACCCTTAAACTAGGGTTGTACATTCTTGGGCCTCCCCAGAACAAGTGCAAGTCCTCGACCCCTGGTGGAGCTGTTTTAGTGTTTTGACTAGGTGATAGACCTAAATTAATATCCATAGGCAAGATAAGCTCCGGGTCACCCAAATAAACCCAAAACCCAAGAAGCCTTCCTATAGACTCTAGGGGCCACACTGATCATGAAATTCATCTTGGGAGACGGGTCTACCAACTTTGATCCTTAGCTTCTTTAAAGGCCTCCATAGCCCCACCAAACTCTAAAAATCAACCCTAAAACCTGGCACACCCTTTTGACCCCAAAATTTGGCGACACCTTGGGATGGTCAAAACCAATTGTGCCTAGTCAAATGTTGGTATATTCTTGACCAATTGACCACATTCTCATCTAATTGAACCTCACCCAACATGGTCTTTGAACCACTCCACGCACTTAGCTTAATTTTAATTTTTTGTAACAAGTATATAATATATTCTTTAATCGCACTGTTACTATTCAACGTAAGTATACATATCACTCAAGTAATACAGGGCTCCAATGGAGTCCTAGATATCATTCCCACATGGAATATTTTAGAGGCTACAAACTAGGATTATAGAAATCAATTCAGAATTATAACTTGGAAATCAAAATTGCCTATTTGTCACTAATATGCAATCGAAAATAATATTAAGTTTTTATAAACTAGTTCTACTAACAGATAACTAATTCTACTAATAAATTGAAGTTCAAATATATAAGCAAGAATCTTTCTCCTTTGTTAAGATATTTAAGTGAATAGGTAATTAGAATTAGTTTAAAATGGAGTTGTGCCAAATAGGAGCATACCTATTCTTTACCCTTTGGTCTAGGCATAAAGAACATTGATTAATTATATGTTTGGTTACTGAATCTGCAGCTAGGCTGGGAGGATACCGGCTCTCACTTCGGAGCTCCCACGTCCCCTCACCTGAGGGCTAACATCTACACTTCAGCACCGAAACGATAGGACCGAATTGAAGATTTTATCATGTAACTCTAAAATCTCCAATTCTACGCCCGATGAATACTATTTCCCTATTTCTTTGCACCCTACTTCCAAGGACTTTCACCTCCCTGAATCTCAGAAGTAATCTTCACTATAGTTATTAAACTCAACATATTTTAACTAATCAATTGGACAGATTGAAAGTAAATTAAGATTTAAGTAAAAGATTACACAATTTCTTTAAACTTTTCTTGGCACACTAATTCAATTTACCATTTCACAAAAATATCAAAACAAGGAGAAAGACATAAAAACTACTTAGATTTCATTGAGAGGATACAATAAAACTTAGATTTCATATATAAAAGCAAAGTTCTACAAACTAAATTAAATAAACACAACTTATCATAAATTCCTCCCCAAGCAAACTCCTTGAAGTTCCACTAAATTTCTTCCTTTCTTTACAGTACGCAAAATTCTCCTTCGAAACGGCAATGAAGAAGAGATCTCTCACTTCCCTTCCACTCTTACAATCTCTCAAAGAATTCCTCACATTTCACTATCTGAACTCACTAATTAACACTCTAGAAACTCTATATGGAATCACTATACTCACACACTTCACTCTCTAATGGATTAGATGGACACGTAGTGGACACAAATAGACACTAGTGGACCCTTTTTTTGGCCCTAAATTGTTCCTTTTAAAATAATTGAAGAGTTTCCAAGAGTTTTCCAAGCAACCCTTCGAAAATTATCCACATTCAATGCATCTCGTGAAAGAACCGTCAATCCCGCCGTCGGTTGCCTCGAGCTCGCCGTCGGCGGCCTTCTAGAATACTTAGCCTTGAACCCTTCTACATAAGCCCTGCTGTCGGCGGCCTCGATCTCGCCGTCGGTGGGCTCCCTTGTAATATATTATGAACACTTGGGAAAAGCAAGCCATTGACCTCGTCGTCGGCGCCCTGGATCAAATTTTCATAATTTTTGGTCCTTTTTGCTCCAAATTCACTCATTTTTGCATATTTTCGCTCCAATGTCCTTAAATCCTTATATCTGCAGAAAAACATCAAAAATGCCCTTCTTTAAAGTGCAATATCATCAAAATCAATATAAAATAGGCATGAAAATCTTAACATTTTTTCCTTGGGTCAATCTTCACATCACACAATATGGTGATTCTAATTTGCACCATGAGGTCAACTTCCATAATTCTCTTAATTAATTTATTAGGAGAATTATTAAATTCCATTAGGGCCTATATTTTGGGTTAGATCCAACCCATCAGCCAACCTAAATCACATCACCCATGAAGATCATAGCCCTTTCTTAATGGGTTACCTCTAACCCAAGTCCCGCCCACCATGACATGTGGTGACACTACAAGACAACCCAAGTCAAGTCCAAGCACTAGACAACAAAACTACACACTTCACCATGGGGGAAGCCACATGGCATCTTGGTCATGGACCCTATGACCCACTTTTGAAGAGGCCAAACTAGGCCTTAGGAGCCAAGACCAGACCAAAGATGGTCTTAACCACGTACCAAAAGGCTCCCCAATCAACCCAAGCCCTCCTCCATGCCTCCCTCTCCACCAGTGGAATCACGAAGGCCAAGGTATCAAAAGTTGAAAATTACCTTCCCCTCACTGCCAAAAGCCTCCAAAATTCTCTAAAAAGCCTCTAAGGAGCCGCCCAAGCATCTCCATGTCATGTCAAGCTCCCCTCAGCTTTCCCATGGCTATAAAAGGAGGGAATTCGAGAGCCCTAAGAGAACATCAAGCTCCCTCCTCAGCCTCCTGATACTCTTACTCCTAACAGAAAAAATAATCCTCTTGACCTAGGCAGTTGATCCCCACTGTTTTCGGGCCACCTCCACCAATAGAAAACTCTAATTTCTCCACCCTAATCCAGTTCATTTTTTGGCCCCAACATAAACTTCTCTAAACCTTAAAAGTAATCTCTTTAAAAGCTTCCCCAAGTCTAATGACAATCTCCTTAATCAATATTGAGGCTTCCTAAGTCCTCAAACCTTTCTGAAGACCAAATCATGAGCTCACTTAGCTTAACTCTTATAGGATCAAATTAAGATAAGGAGGAGGTTCGTGGTGCCAAAGAGGTCTTCTTTGTGAAGCCCAATCGAGACCACATCTCTTGGGACAAGGTATGGGTTAAAACCCCTAAATTTAGCCTCAAGTTTGGTCTTTTATAAAAGAAATGAACAATGCATGTCCACCTAGACATATAAATAGCTTTGTCATGACTAGATGAACATGCGGGAATAATCCACGAGCAATTTGGTTGAGAATTAAGAAAGATCTTAATGTTAGGTCAGGGATAGTTCTCGGTTCACTATCCTATGGGGTCAATGAACTGATGGCATCCAATGCCATGTATTAGAAATAGACAGTGTAGATCTATTCGAACCACTAAATTATAGAGAGGGAAGCACCAGACCATGAGATAGCACGACGCTGACATAGAAAGCCACACAAATTGATGACGCCACATGGAGCATCGACCAGTACGAGGAATGACGCGACACTGACTCACTTAAGTAGGTAAATTAGATTTTCTGAATTAAATAAATATAAAAAAATCAAATAAAATTTTTAAAATTCAAAAATTTCAAAATAAAAATCACATAAATAAAATAAATATACTTTTGAACTCAGTGAACAAATAGGAAAATAATGAAAACAAAATTAAAAATAATTAAATTATAATTAATTTTAATTAATTAAATACTTCATAGAGTATTTTAATTATTAAAAATTAAATATAACTCCAAAAATATGAGAATTTTGGGGATTTTTCCCTCCACCCTCGAGAACATTTCCTGATTTTTCTAAGGTGATGGTACTTCCTTAACATCAAAATGATTAATTTTCAACGAAACTTATAATTATTTTGAAAAATAAATATATAAAATAAGAATATTAAAATTAAATTGGAAATTAACAGGAAAATTTAGGGTAATGAAATTAAACCCTACAATGATGATTTCCAACCACAAAATTTTTATAATAAAAATTAGGAAGCCAGGGGTAAATTTGTAAAATATAACATTTTTACACTTTGGCCTAAATTGTCCCTCAAACTTATTCTAAATCATTAATCCAAGCACGTAGCTCAACCTACAGGGGTCTTATGGGTTTGACAACATTGTTATCCCCTTAACCATGAAACACACTTAATAACCTAAGCTTAGGTCAGCTTGAGTTTGGGCTTGGGTTAGGTCTAAGCCAATTTAGACCTAAGAGAACCTACAATTGGACTCCATCCAATTGAGGTCAAGTCTGAGTCCTAATCGAATTTGTCTTAACTCATGTCTAACCTAATGATTACGTTAGACCTAAACCTAAATCTAAAGTCTAAACCACATGACCTAAGTCCTATTACAAACTTTAGGTTTAATCCACATTAGATTGAGCCTAAACATCAACTCCTTAGGCTTAACCCAAATTAAACCTCAATCCTAATACAATTGGATCAGAATTTAGGTCAATTGGGTAGGTTAGGTTTGACATTGGGTTCACTTTGGGTTAAAATGGGTCGAGTGGGGATTTTGATAAAAGTGGGGTAAATTGACAAAATTGGCCCATGGTGTAGTTGGACAAAATGAAATTGGGAATATTTTGGATTTTCTGAATTTTCTGGGAATTTTCTGAATTTTGGATTTTTTGGCTAAGAGGGGTATTTTGGGTATTTGAGGTATTGGGAAGTATTTTGGAATTTTTGGTATTTTTGGTTATGGATGATCAGTTTGAGTGATGTGGAAATGTTTGGGAATGATTTTGGAGAATTTTGGGTGATTTGGAAATTTTTGAGAAATTTGGGCTATTCGGGAGCTTTGGGTAGGTTAGCGGGTATAGGGTCTAGGGGGTCAAAAATTGAAAATTTGGAGAAGGTGAAGATTGGTGGATGTAAGTGGAATAAAACCATTTTGTTTGAGCCATGAAGCCATATCAAGCCCACATGAGTCATGAAGGGACTCATTTGAGGCATTCATATGTTATTCTAACCCTCTGCTTGAGGCTTAGGGGTTAAGGACCATCATGTGAATCACCTACATGAGTCGAGGAGGTCAAGTCGGGTATGAGTGTGTTTTAGAGGTGTATGGAAGTGTAGTGTGTGTGTAAGTCAGCCCCTCCATCAGACCCAGGCCACCCGGGCAGGTCCTAGGCGAAAGAGTCTATAGGAACTCGTATTTTTAAGCTTAGGTGATTTCAAACCCTGCAGGTGATTAGGGGTCTATAGTCAAGTTTGTGGAGTTTGCAGGGAGTTTAGAAGTGGTTTTGAATTTCTAAAAGGTGGGTCCCAATTCTAATCTCTAAGATAGTCGAAGGAAAACTGAGGGCCAGATCTAAGTACTAAAGGAAAGAGAAGGCCTCATCGAAAATGAAATTGGACACACTTCCCTCATGCGGTGAAATTATTGGCAATATGTAAAAATAAAATAAGTAGCGAGAGAGATTGTGACAAATAGAAGCAATTATATTTTTTACCCTTACTTGTTTCTATAAAGAACATGAGTTAATTTGATGATTTGAAATCTTGTAGATGGGTTTGGCGAGGGAAGATACTAGCTCTCACTCTGGGATTCCCTCTTCTCCCTCCACAGGGGCTAACATCTCATAACAAAATTTTCTCATCAAACCAAATTAGGGGCTGTAGCTTGTCACCCTAAAGTCCTCTAATTCTAAACCTCATAAGCATGCATATCTCACATTTATTTGCACTCGACCATATAGTACATTTCACTCATAAAATCTCGTGTGATTTTTCACAATAGTTAGTGAGACAATACCGCATTGGTTCTTACATGTTCTCACAAAATATTTTAATAAGCAAGTTGATCAAGTTTACATGTAAATGAAGAGAAAAGTAAAATCTTCACAATATATTCTCATTCTAATGTTCATATCGTACACATGCATAATAATTCATTGTAAGAGGGAAGAGTAAAGAAAACTACTCACTACACATGGAGAAACAACAACTACTTTTCATTTAACAACACTTTGAATCCATACAAACAAAGTACAAAATTGAAACTAAAATACAATGAACATACTTACCTTTGATGTAAATCAAACTCTTCTTATATAGAAAAAGAAATCTTCTTCAATCCTCTCCGAGAACAAAGTGAAAAGAAAAGAAGAAGTTATCCGCACTCTCTTTCTCTCTCACCTTGTTGCCCCGCAGGGCTAGCCCAAGCCTTCTTCTTCTTCTCCAATCCTTCTTCTCCTCTTCTAATATTCTCCTCCTAATTATGTTCTCTAATTATCCTCTTCTCTAGGAGTTCGAGAGTGTTTATAATTTCCCAAAGACATGTTTAAGTGTTTCTTAAATCGTCCACATTCGATGAGTCTTCGATGGGTGCCTTAAGTGCCTTTTCACTCGAGAGACACATATATTCCATAATAACTCCTTCTAACTACCCAAAATCTTCTAGAAAGTTTATTTTATCATTCCCAGTGAACTACCCGTGAGACACACTTTGCAACGCTTTTGAAAATCGTCTAAATTTGACGTTTCTTCTAGAAGTTATGCATAAAAACCGTCGTTGGCGGCTATGCGCGGGTGTGGCACATAGGCGCCTTTACTGGCAACCATGTGTGGCCCCCGGTGGTGCCTAGGTTCGACCCGTTCTTGCGGTATGCTCCGGTTCGACCCGTTTCCTTCGGTATGCTCCATTTTGGTCAATTTTGTTCCTTTTTGCTTTCCGTGCTCAGTTCTTCAATTTGATGTAACTATAAACAAATACACAAGAAAACATACCTTTAAAGTGCAATTTTATTATAAAATTTAGCATAAAAGTAGTACATTTTTAGTTTGATCAAAATCCCCCAAACTTAAACATTACTTGTCCCTCAGTAATACTACATATTAAAGAAATTTTTGTAGATTAGAGTTAATGGGTCACCCTTTAGAATTGCTAAAATTTTATTCTAAAAATGGATAGTTCAACTTAGAGAAACTTCTAGTGAATCAGACTAGCCCGGGGTTTAAAATATTTATCATCAAACTTGAGAATTTGTTTTCTATCTAATTCGAAAAATATGTAAATTTTCAAACTTCGGATCTTATAAACTTTACTTTCTATACTTAAGAACTCTCTTAAAAAAATTAACTAATATAAGCATAAAAAGAAACTTAGGATTGTTATAAGTTCTTTACTCTAGAAAGACTCGAGTGAAACCAATTTTTTATTAGGACCTCTCCTCGAAGCTTCTCCCTCCTTAATTTTTTAAGGATCTTTTTATCCCTTTTTTTTTTGCTCTTTTCTTTTTCTTTTTTTTTTCTTTTCTTTTTTATATATATGTGAGGATTACTATGTCCAGAAGAAATCCTTAAATGATTTTGAATTTCACTATCCTCCTCTAAAGTTAAAACTTGTACTTCCCTTCACTTAGAATATATTTTTTTTAAAATACTTTCTAAAAGAGCCTTAAATGTTTGAAAATAAAATTATAAGAATCCTTAGTTTTTAAAATACACTTCTTCCTACTAAAGATAGTTATTCATTTTCTCATGCTCTCCACTAAATATCTTTAACTCTAAGTTCACCCTTTTCACTAAAATTATCAACTAAGTTTTCCTACTCCATTTATATACTTAAAATTCTAACATCCTTAAGGTGACTCCACATAAAAATAATCATTAGAAATAAAATAAAAATTTATTTGTAGTAGTTTTGAAAACAAGTAAGGTTTAAATTTGAAACATTTTTTCCCTCCCAAATAAGCTCAAACATGTGTAACAATGAAGTACAAAAATAAGCAAAGCGGGGAAAGACCACTTTTTTACAATTTACTACATCCTACAAAAATATCAACAAATAGCACTTAGTAGAATATTGCGGTAGAAAGTAAATCGAAGCCTAAACATGTTTGACATAACACTATAAAGGAATTTTAAATTGTAGAGTAAGTACAAACATTGATTAAACAGGAAAACACATTTTAAACTTTATATAGGATTTGATGGATGCTAACAAGTTTAAAATATTAAAATAAGTTTTGTTGTCTCCGATGACTCATTAACTTGACTCACAAACATGAACACACAAACTCTGATACATAGACTCACGGATTTGATAAACAAAAAACGGAAAGGTTAATTTGATCTCCCTGTACTCACAATTCCCCTCATACATTCAATTTCTAACGGAAGAAACTACACTAATAACATGGGTAATTTATAAATTTTTTTTATATGGTTATCATCCTTGAACCGAAATTCACCTATTAAAAAAATTCATGTGTTTCCAATTTCAGTTTTACTCTAAATCTAAGGTATACACAATCTAGTAAATAAAAGTAGTGCAGTTCATCCAGATGTATTTCACTAAGTAAGTTCATGACCTTACTTAATAAAGACAAAGTCAAATAAAAGAAGTAATAGAGTTGACATGAGTGGTCCAACTACAAGCTACATGCTTCGAGTAATCTTAAGATCCGGTCGAGAACTAAGTCGTAACGGACTCGACGGCTGTTACTACCATAAGTCATATACAAATTTGTTCGAATTAAAACCTTAACCTCACAACCTTAACCCAAACCACTTTTACACATCAAACAAGGATCAAAGTCCAACATCTCACTATTATCCGATCGTATAACAATAATCACCAATCGATACGATCGATCTGATTAAAGCAGCCACATTACAACACTAACAATCATAACTCTCAAGCACACTAAATCAAACCACACTGATAACTATGGGTTGCCTCCCATAAAACGCTAGGTTTAACGTCGCCGGCTTGAGCAAATGATTCCTCACAACAGATCGAAATTCCATTTAAAGTAATCCTTGATCGATAAACGATCTTTTTCAGATCCAGGGATTCCTACTACTTCCTTAAATTGTAATTTTTCTTTCAGCTCTTCCTTTTCGGATTGATTCATATCATTGTTCCACATATTTTTATCTTGATCAATATTCGACTAATGATTTTTCTCGGTTTACATATTAATATCTTACTTGAAATTTATAAGAACTCTATTAGATACTTCAAGATCTCCCAAATTTTGGATCGGACTCTCTTTAGATAATTCATATTCTAGATAAAATTCCTGCGGGATATTCCTTGTCTCATGTTAACTTCTAATTCTTCCCAGCAGTGCGAGTAAATGGTAAGGGTGGTCATTACATATTTAACTTAGTCGAGGAAATAGGTTTTTAAATTCCTTATGAATTTTTTTCTATTGGTTTTTCAATATCCTTACCCTCTCTTCTCAACTCAAATTTCTTTTGAAATATATCCTCAAATTCTCTTCCAAGTCTTGAATTCCAATTACCTTATCATGTTCATCATTCAATTCGAGTTCTTCTTGTGATCGAGTCGATCGAAAGATAAACAGTGGTGTAGATGAATTCACAAATAGGTGGGCTTTAAAATTGTATAGGGTACATTCATCTTAAGTTCATGAGATTTTTCAACGAGATGGAATTACAAGTTTATTATTTTCGGTAACGACCATCATTTTACACCTCTTCGAACACATGCGATCTTCTTTAAATAACGTTTTTAACTCGTCATGAAATCTATTTGAATCTCATTTATTAACTTACTCTCGAAACTTTCTTGGAAATGGTCTTTACTTGAATAATCAATTTCATCCACCCAAAAACAATCATCATCTTTTCTCTCGGTTAGATATTTCATAGTCTTTAATACATCGAAAAGTTACTACGGTCATTAATATTCATAGTGAAAGCTCTCTTTTGCACATCCATTATAGCTTATTTAGTAACAACAAAATGTCTCCCCAAAATAATTAGATTATCTTTATCATCCTCCATATCTGTATAATAAAATTCAAATGAAAGATAAATTTATCCAGTTTAACAAGCACATCTTCTATAACCCCTTTTAGATAAATGATAGATTGATCGGCTAAGCTGAAGGGTTACGGTAGTGGGGAGAAATATCCAGCTAAAACCTAACCTTTTAAATGCGGATAGAGGCATCACATTAATGCTCACTTCCAAATCACACTTAGCTTTTTCCACATAATTTTTCTCCAATTGCATAAGGAATTGTAAAGCTACAATGATCTTTAAGTTTTAAAAGGGATACTTTTAGAAGTATAGCACGAAACTCCTCGCCAGTGCAATTATCTTGTAATCCCCAATTTTCCTTTTCTTATTTAATATCTCATTGATAAACTTTACATAACTTGGCATTTTGTTCAAAGCTTCAGCAAAAGGAATATTTATCGTTAACTTCTTAAGTACTTTCATGAATTTTGAAAATTGTTTATCTGACTCGTATTTGTACGAAGTCTTTAAGGAAATTTAGGTGGTGGTCTTTCTAAATTGATTTTTAGTTGGAGATATAAATTTTTTCACATCCATATAATCATGTTCTTTAGGTTTTTTATTTTCTTTTGTTTCTCTCACAACTTTTTCTTTTTAACCGCATCCTGTATCTCTCTTTCCTTGTCAGACTGACTTCTACTTGTTCATTAGTGTTCTCTTTAGGATTGATTTCAATGTTGCTAAGTAGTGTTCCTTAGGTCTATTGCTAAGTGAATTAGCAATTTCTGTTTTAGAGTTGATTCTCTATGTTTTTAATCGCACCATTTTGATTTTGTGATGGTTTCCCATTTATGATACACTTTATAGACATCTTCTTATCCTTAAATTGTTGATCATTTTTTTAGAGTCCGGTAGGCTATGGAGATTTGTAGTTTGTGTTCCCACTGATTATTCCAAAATGCATTAGGATTTGCATGATTATTTTCCCATTGTTGGTTTCCATCCCAAGTCTTATGATTCCGGTTAAAATTAAGATGGTTCTTCCATTTTGGGTTGTAAAAGTTAGAATACGGGTTGTTATATGATAAGTTATAATCAATCACTAATGCGATGAACTTTCCTCACTTATTTGGAGTAAATTGAGGGCAGTTCATTTCAGAATAGTCCAACTTCCTTGATAATGCAGCAACTTTGAGATGCAAGAAGCTTTACTTGATAAATATACGTATCACTGAACATTGGGCGCCTTTTTAGGATTTACCCTTGTAGAGGTCATTCAAATTCATTTATATCCATTTCTTCAATTAAAGCATACGCTTCATCAAATGGTTTTGACAATAATGAACCACCGGCAGCAGCATCAATAATGAACCTAAGGGATCCTATTAACCACGTAGTAAAAAAATTTGAATGATTAACCAATCTAGCAAAGCATGGTGTGGACACTTTATTAGAAGTTCCTTAAATCTTTTCCGAGACTTTGTATATTGATTCCCCTTCATACTAACAAAATGAGATAATATTGTTTCTAAGTTTAGTAGTCCTTGAAGGTGGAAAATACTTGGCTAGGAATTTTTGAGTTAACTTCTCTCAATTTTTAATAGAGCCCAAGTCTTTAATAGTATAACCACATTTTAGCTTTATACCCTAGTGAGAAAGGAAAAAGTTTGTAGATCTAACGACATTGCATGACATGCCGTTATAACGAAATGTAGCATAAAGTTCTAGAAAACATGATAAGTGTAAATGAGGATTCTCGAAAAGAATTCCCCCGAGCTAGTTATTACGCACTAGAAGGATCATCTACAGATTTAGTTGGCTTAGTCGGCTTCTACGATAGGGATTTGTATACTTGAATAAATTTCACTGTCGTAGGATTTACATAATCCCTCGATGTTTATGATGATTTTCCATGTTATTATTTTGAATGTTTTCTATTTCTATTTCTAGTTTTTTAATTCCTTTACGGTATTTTTTTATTTTTTTCATTTTCTAACTCGGGGGATCATAGTACATGTCTGCGGATCCTTTAGTTCACATACATAACACGAAACATACAATACATTAACAATTAAACAAAAAATATTTTCAACACAAGAAAACATTTTCACGAACACTTTGTTTTTCACACAAACGGTTTCTTCACAACACTTTCTCATAGAAAAAACACTTTTCACACAAAAAACGAGTTTTTACGACAATGCGATTTCCAATTAAGACTTAAATACTTCAACTAAAATCCTCCAAGAAGTCAAGATCATCAGTTGCGATCCCCGACAACGGCACTTGAAAACTTGATCACGATTACAATATACGAGAGTTTAATCCTTTATTTTTTTTAAAATTTCTTTCTTTACAACGATGTCAAAAACTTAACTTTAAAGAAAAGTAAGATTTTAATTATGTCTTTAAATAGTAGGGATTTTACGCAAGTATACGTATCATTATCGTAATATGAAACTTTTTGATTAAGCTTGAGAATATCGATCCCTTGGGAGATCGCGATTAATAACGTCGGCTTTCAAGAGAAGTTCTAGTCCATAATAACACTCCACAGCTTGGAAGGTGAATAAAGGTTTGGTTTTGATTAAATCCAACAATTATCACTACAATACAACTTCTCCTCCTAAAGTAAAATACTTAGTGAAAATCGAAAGTGGGGCTTAATATATTAAAAGTACTCTTCACAGTCTGATATGAAATTAGTGACATGTGTAAAAATAAAACAAGTAGCGAGAGAGATTCGACAAATAGGAGAAATTATATTCTTTGCCCTTACTTGGTTCAATAAAGAACATAGATTGTTTGATGATTTGAAATCTTGTAGTTGGGTTAGGCGGGGAAGATACTAGTTCTCGCTCTAGAGTTCCCTCTTCTCCCTCCACACAGGGGCTAACATCTCATAACAAAAATTTTCACATCGAACTAAATTAGGGGCTTTTGCTTTGTCTCCTAAGGTCCTGCAATTCTTTACCTCTTAAACATGCATATCTCCCTATTTACTTGCACTCCAGCCATATGGACTACATTCTCGCCCATAAAATCACATGTGATTTTGATAATTCGTGAGACAATACCGCATTGGTTCTTACATGTTATACAAGATTTTAACATGCAAGTTGATCAATTTTACATGTAAATGAAGAACAAAGTAAAATTATCACAATATTTTCTCATTCTACTCAATTTTATATCCTACACATGCATACTAATTCATTGTAAGAGGGAAGAGTAAAAAAAACTACTCACTACACATGGAGAAACAACAACTTTACTTTTCATTGAACAACACTTTGAATCCATACAAACAAAGCACCAAATTCAAACCAAAATATAAGGAACATACTTATATTTAATGGAAATCAAACTCTCCTTGTATAACAAGAGCAATCTTCTTCAATCTTCTTCAAGGCAATGTGAAGAAGAAAAGAAATTGTACGCACTCTCTCTTTCTCTCTCTCACCTTGTACCCCACTTGGGCTAATGCCCAAACCTTCTTCTCCTCTTATAATCTTCTCCTCCTAATTATCTTCTACAATTATGCTCTTCTCCAAGATTTTAGTGTGTTTACAATTTCCCGAGAGATTCTTAAGTGTTTCTTAAAAAAAAAGTCCACATTTAATGAATCTTCCAATAGGTGCCATAGGTGCATTTTCACTCAAGAGACACATCTATTCCATAATAACTCATACAGCAGACCTAAAATCTTTAAATTTTATTTTATCATTCTAAATGAATTCCATGAAACACAATTCGCAACGCTTCAAAAATTGTCCGTCCGACATTTCTTCTAGAAGTTATGCCCAAAAGCATCCTTGTTGTTATGCGCTGATTTAAGTGCGTAGGCGCCAGCACTGGTAGTATAGGCAAATGGTGAATTTTTAGGCACCCGGACACGGAGAAATACAAATGTGTATGCAGTTTGGCCCACGTATTACTCGGTATCTTTCCGGTTCGACTCGTTTTGCTCGGTATGCTCCATTTTGGTCCATTTTTTGTTAATTTTGCTCAAATCCTCCAAATTATTCAATTTGAAGTACTTATTATTTTATTAAAAAATACCTTTAAAGTTCAATATCATTATAAAATTTAGCATAAAAAGTAGTACGTTTTAGTTTGATGAGTTGATCGGCAATGAGGCTCATATCACTCTCATATCTCCTATTGCCGATAGTCATAAAGATTGGTTGGATCAATGGGCCTCGAGGAAGAAAAACTTTTCCCAACTCTCATATGGAACCGCATTTGATTGCAAAAGAAGAAATATGGTGGAAGGATGTCCGAGCCCATATTTAGATCCATGAGCAATCCCGATCCAAATCTGATTTCATGATGATTATTACTATATCGATTAACCTTCTAGTTTGAATACGGTACTTTAAAATAGCACTCTCCTTCATCACGTGTTTTAAAGTTGGAAGCAACTTTGAGAAATGAAGTAATGTTATTGCTTTATTGCCGGATTTAATGATGGAAAAGAAAAACTTACATATCATTTGTATATAATCTCCCGATCTTCACCTTCGTCACGTCGAATAGCGATATACTTGATCATATTGTCTCTCGTCGCATCAAATGTTGAATAATGTCATACGGGCACATTCTCGATCATAAATAAGTCATTTATATTCGAAGAGTGAATAGTGCAAACCTACCTTGCACATAGATGAACCCTTGATTGATCTCATGAAGATTTGCATAGAATTATTTCACAACAGCAACGACAACGATGGTGGTAGTGTAGCATAACACTTCCCAACGCCTCTACACGGTTATCTCTTCAACTCTTGTAGTAGCATTATCCATACCTCGATTTAAAAACCTACTTTCCTTGATAATCCTTCTATTCATCATCACCTCGTTGAGTAAATGTTGCACCTCAAAGGCGATGAACTTTCGTGAATTGAAAATTTTAAAACTTAGGTTTCTACGGAGTTGAATCCATTGGATGCGAATTAGGAATGAAATTTTCATTTTCTCGGGATTTTAGGGAGTTAAAAACACATTTTGGGGAGTTATTAGGATGAAATATGCTTTAAAACTGCCCAAAGCGCATTTTGAAACTCCGGGAATCGTCGACTAGGCAGCGCCTGATAGGGTACCAGCGGCCGCTCTATCAAAATAAATTGTGCATCTTCTCTAAGGTGGGGGCGGCGGCGTTAACAAGGTGTTAGTACGAGCTTTGTTTTGAGTGCAAAATATTCAATTCTTCAATATGATCAATGCCTTTCCATTCTTTCATGATATTTAAGAGTAAGTAGGACTCTAATATGACTCTACAAAACTACTAAAAAAGTACACAAACATAACAAAAATTAAATATGGGTTGTCTCACATAAGCGCTTGATTTAACATCGTCGACCGACAAACCATTCGGTTATTCAGATGATTTAACATTAAAACCTCTTTAAAATCTAGTCGAAACCCTTCAAAATATGGTTTTAATGTCCATTGCTTTGAATGTCTTTCCGGTTTTAGGATCTCAAATATCAACAACTTGAAAATTCCTTTTATAATAGTAAGGAGGTCTTATCCACATAGACTTAAGTTTCCGGGAAATAATTTCAATATAGTATTGTATAATAAAACTTTATATCCAGGTTCAAATTTCTTTCTTAATATCTTGATCATGCTATAGTTTCATTTTCTCCTTATAAATCTTGTCATTATGATAAGGTTCATTACTAATCTCTTCCAATTTATTTAATTGCACAAATCTTCATCACATAACATTCTTCAAATCAAAATTCAACTCTTTTATGCGATATGCTTTATGCTTGATTTAACGAAGTAAGTGGAAAGCCTTTTCAGAACTAGTCTATAAGGAGACATTCGATAGGAGTCTTCACTTGATCTTATGTAAATAATACGGTATCTAATCTCACGAGACCAATCTAATTTAGAAGATCCCACCGGTTTTCTCTAAAATTCTTTTAATTTCATGATTAGACACTTTTGCTAAACAACTAGTGCGGGGATGATAGGCAACAGAGATTCTATGAGTAATATTATATTTTGACAATCTGCGAATGCGATTATTCCTAAAATGAGATCCATATCAGTTATGATTACTCTCATTCCATATCTTGTAAAAATATTTTCATTAAAAATTTTGAAACACTCCGAGAATCACATGCGGGTAAAGCAATTTCTTCGATCTATTTTGAGACATAATCAACAACAATCAATATATATGTATTTCAAAGAATGAAGGAGTAATGATCCCATAAAATCCAATCTCCATACGTAGTTGTTTAATGTAAAATTCTTTGCACTGGACCAAAGGGTAAATAATAGGAATGCTCCTATTTGGCACAATACAATTAAAAAACTCATTTAATTCTTCATTCACTTAATTCTCTCAAATAAGGAGAAAGATACTTTTTTGAAATCTTATATTCAACCTTTTAAGCATTAGTTTATTATAGTCGAAGTGTTCTTAATTTCTGTATACTAGATTAATAAGTAAATCTACTCTAATTTGTCTTTAAAATTCTCTAACTTTCTTGTGGGATCGATATCTAGGACTCCATTAGAGCCCTATATTACTTGATAACGATACGTATACTTGAGTAGTATCCACAATATAAATCATAAATTCCATAACAGAATCATCAGTATATATATATATATTCAGTGCGGGATCAAGTTTTTGGTACCGTTGCTAATTTACATATCATAGTTGTAAGTATAAATATCGAAAAGTGGATCAAGTTTTTGGCGTCGTTGCCGGGGAAGTAAAGTAATTATTAAGGTAATTAATATAATTATTAAAATAATTACTAGAGTAACGGACTATTTTAAATATTCTTAAAAATTATATGCGTAAATTTGGAAATGAAAATTTAATACCTTACGATTCAGAATTAAAGCGCACAATTAAAAGAATTAGAAAACAAAAGAGAGAAATTATAAATTTAACACAAATGGCAAATAATCCAGAAATTGAAAATATAAACCAACAAAGACCATTAAGAGATTATGCCAACCCTACATTAGATGAAATTCACCTAACTATTCAAAACCCTGATGTAGCTGCTAACTCATTCGAACTTAAACCTGCAATTATTCAAATGGTACAGAATAATCAATTTAGTGGTTCACCTAATGAAGATCCTAATTTACATCTTGCTAGTTTTTTGGAACTATGTGCTACTTTCAAATATGAATGAGTATCTAATGATGCTATTAAACTTAGGCTTTTTCCTTTTTCTTTAAGAGATAAGGCTAAGATGTGGTTAAATTCATTAGCACCTGGATCTATTAAAACTTGGGGAGAATTATCACAAAAATTTCTATCCAAATATTTTCCTCCTTCGAAAACTGCAACACTTAGAAATGATATAACATCTTTTCATCAGTTTGATGGAGAATCCATATATGAAGCTTAGGAGAGATTTAAAGAACTTCTTAGGAAATGCTCACTTCATGCATTACCAGATTGGTTAATTATACAAACTTTTTACAATTGATTAGTAAGATCTCTTAGATCAATCATTGATGCTGCTGCTGGAGGTTCATTAATGTCAAAATCATTTGATGAAGCCTATGCGTTAATCGAAGAATTGGCTACTTATAATTTTCAATGGCCTGCTGAAAGAATAAATCTTAAAAAGATAGCTAGTGTTCATGAAAATGATGCAATATCTATGTTAGCTTCTCAAATTGTTGTTATATCAAAGAAATTAGATCATTTTGGAATGAATTACTCTCCTACTATGTTAGAAGAAAACTCATCTGGACAAATTATAGATTCTCAATCTCCTTAGAAACTATAAATGCTATTAATAATAGACCCAATAATCCTTATGCAAATTATTATAATCCTTAGTTGGAAGAATCATCCAAATTTTAATTGAAATAACAATACAGCTAATCAACAATGGATGAACAACTCTATAGGAAATCTACCTAATCAAGGAAATACAAATTATAAACCTTCTTATCCACCTGGATTTAATAACACTCAATTTAAAGAAAATAAGTTATCTATAGAAGAATTAATATTAAGTATGGGTCAGCACTTGCAAAATCAAGGAAATCAATTACAAATTCAAGGAAATCAATTACAAATCAAGAAATCAATTACGAAATCAAGGAACGAATTAAAAATATTGAAACTCAACTCGGACATATCGCTACTGCGCTTAACAATAGAATTCCTGAAACTTTTCCTAGTAATGTGGAAATAAATTCTAAAGACCAAGGAAAAGAACAAATTAAAGCGATACAATTACGAAGTGGAAAAGAGTTAGAAACTAAAATTCAGAAAGAAACAGAAAGTAAAAATGAGGAAGTGGAAATCGAAATAGAAAAGGATCAGCAAGATCAAAACTTACAATATCCATTGATCCCTATGAAAATATCTATAGAAAAACCACCACCACCATTTCCTCAACGACTAAAGCAACATAAAAAAGATAAGCAATTTGTTAAATTCCTTGCAATTTTAAAAAAATTAACGGTAAATATTCCTTTTGTAGAAGCATTAGAACAAATGCCTAATTATGTAAAATTTATGAAAGATATTTTAAATAAAAAAAGAAAATTCACAGATAATGAAACTGTTGCACTTAGCGAAGAGTGTAGTGCAATTATTCGAAAAAGCTTCGAAAAATTAAAAGATCCCGGTAGTTTCACTATACCTTGCGCTATTGGAGAAAAATTTTATGGAAAAGCTTTGTGTGACTTAGGAGCTAGCATCAATCTAATGCCTTTATCAATTTTTAGAAGATTAGAATTAGGAGAAATTTCACCTACTTCAGTAACTCTTCAGTTAGTTGATCGTTCTGTGACTTATCCTAAGGGAGTTATTGAAGATGTGTTAGTAAAAGTGGATAAATTTATCTTCCAGGTAGATTTTATTATTTTAGATATGGAAGAAGATAAAGAAATTCCCATAATATTAGGAAGACCCTTTTTAGCCACTCAAAAAGCTATGATTGATGTTCAGAAAGGAGAATTGACTATGAGAGTAAACGATCAAAAAGTAATTTTTAACATAGCAAAATCAATGAAATATCCTGCTTTAGAAAAAGATGATGAATGTTTTCGAATGGAAATACTTGAACATTTGCAAAATGAACATTTTAAAAGATATTATGAAGAAAAGTTAGAAAAAGAAAATACTAAATTAATTGAAGAAGCAGATAATGAAAAACTGGATTATATACAGGAAAAATTTGAAGTGTTGGATAATACTGAAAACGCTAAAAAGAATATAGTTCTGTCAATTATTAGACCTCCTGAACTCAAATTAAAAATTTTACCTAAGCATTTAAAATATGCTTACTTAGGTAACCATTCAACCCTACCAGTTATTATGTCAGCTGAATTGAATGAATCACAAGCACAAAAACTGTTAGACACATTAAAAAATATAAGAAAACTTTTGGTTGGACTTTAGCAAATATTAAAGGAATTAGTCCTTCAATCTGTATGCACAGAATTATTTTAGATAAAGAAACATAAGCCAAGAGTAGATCCTCAAAGGAGATTAAACCCAATAATGAAAGAAGTAGTCAAGAAAGAAATATTAAAATGGTTAGATAATGGTATTATATATCCTATTTCGGACAGTGCTTGGGTAAGCCCAATTCACCGTGTTCCTAAGAAAGGAGGAGTGACCGTTAAAGCTAATGAAAATAATCATTTAATACCTATAAGACAAGTTACTGGATGGCGTATATGTATTGACTATAGAAAATAAAATGCAGCTACCAGGAAAGATCACTTCCCATTACCATTCTAGAACAAATGTTGGATAGATTAGCTGGACATAAATATTTTTGTTTTATAGATGGATATACCGGTTATCATCAGATACCTATTGCTCCTGAGGATCAAGAGAAAACTACATTTACTAGTCCTTATGGAACATTTACTTTTCGAAGAATGCCTTTTGCATTATGTAATGCACCTGCAACATTCTAGAGATGTATGATGTCTATATTTAGTAAATTAATTGATGATGGAATAGAAGTATTTAAGGATGATTTCTCTGTATTTGGAACATCATTTGACGCATGTTTGAATCATCTTGAAAAAGTATTAGAGGTATGCGAGAAAACTAACTTAGTTCTAAATTGGGAGAAATGTCAATTTATGGTTGCGGGAGGAATTGTATTAGGGCATAAAATTTTGGAAGATGACATGGAAGTAGACCACTGCAAAAATTCAAGTTATAGCTAAATTACCACCTCCAACTACGGTAAAAGGGGTAAGAAGTTTTCTTGGACATGCTGGATTCTACGTACGCTACATAAAAGATTTCTCAAAAATTACTAAACCTCTATGCCAACTTTTAGAAAAGGATAAGAAATTTGAATTCACAACTGAATGCCTAAATACTTTTGAATTATTAAAAGATAAATTAATCACAGCACCTATAATAGTTTCACCTGATTGGGAGAAACCATTTGAACTTATATGTGATGCTAGTGATTATGTTATAGGAGCAGTACTTGGGCAAAGATATGATAAAATTTTCAAAGTTGAATACTATGCTAGTAAAACTCTTAATAATGTTGAAATGAATTATACGATTCATCGAAAAAGAGCTATTAGCAATTGTTTATGCTTTTGATAAATTTAGGCCTTATCTAATTGGAACTAAATGTATTGTGCATACCGATCACTCGCTATTAAATATCCAATGCAAAAGAAAGATTCCAAACCAAGATTAATTAGATGGATATTACTAATGCAAGAATTTGATTTTAAAATCATTAATAAAAAGGAACCGATAATCAAATTGCGAGATCATTTATCAAGGCTAGAATATAATGAATTATCCGACACTGATAATGAAATTACTGACAGTTTTCCTGATGAACAATTATATAATATAAGTGAATGGAAAATACCATGGTATGCTGACATAGTGAATCATATTGTAAGTGATATTTTACCACCTATGTTAACTTTGCAACAACAAAAAAAATTCATTCATGATGCTAAAATATATTTTTGGGATGAACCATATTTATATAAGCAATGTAAGGATCTTATAATTAGAAGATGTGCGCCTTATGAAGAAACAGAACAAATCATTCAGAAATGTCATGATTTTGATTTTAGAGGACATTTTGGAACAGATAAAACTGCTTATAAAATTTTGCAATGTGGATTTTATTGGTCTACTCTTTTTAGAGATGTTTATAGATATATCAGAACTTGCGACAAATGACAACGAGTAGGTAATATATCTAGAAGAAATGAAATGTCTCTAAATTTTATATTAGAAGTTGAGATTTTTTATGTTTGGGGATTAGATTTTACGGGACCATTTGTTCCTTCATTTGGAAACTCATATATATTAGTTGATGTTGATTATGTTTCTAAATGGATTAAAGCACAAGCTTTACCTCGATGTGACGCTAAGTGTGTTTCAAAGTTTCTAATGAAAAATATTTTTACTAGATTTAGAATGCCGAGAGTGATTATCACTGACGGAGGATCTCATTTTAGAAATAAATATATTCACAAACTAGTAGAAAAATTTAACATTATTCATAAGATATCAACTGTTTATCATCCACAAACCAGTGGATTAGCTGAAGTTTCTAATTGAGAAATTAAACGTATTTTAAAAAAGACAGTAATCCCTAATAGATTGGATTCGTCTATAAGACTAGACACTGCATTATGGGCATACAGGACTGCTTATAAAACTCTGATTGGAATGACTCCTTACGAAGCTTATTTATGGAAAGACTTGCCACTTACCGGTTGAATTAGAACATAAAGCTTATTGGGCAATTAAAGAATTTAATTACAATCTGAAAGAAGCTGGTGAGAAGAGATTATTGCAATTGAATGAATTAGATAAATTAAGAAATGAATCTTATCATAATGATAGAATTTATAAAGAAAAAATGAAATTATGGCATGATCGGAAGATTAACCTGAAGAATTTTGTGCCATGACAAGAAGTTTTGCTTTATAATACAAGATTGAAATTATTTCCTCTGAAATTGAAATCTCGATGGTTATGGCCTTTCACTATTACTCAAATATTTTCATATGGAACTATAGAAATTGAAGATCCAAAAATTGGACATAGATTTAAAGTAAACGGACAGATTAAAACCTTATTTTGAAGGGAGAAGACCAAATTTTAAAGAGGTTTTAATGCTCAGTCAACTTGATTACTAACTAAATTAGGTCAGGCTGACGACGTTAAACCAAGCGTTTTATGGGAGGCAACCCATAGTAATTATTAATTATGATCTATTTATTAATGTTATTGAAAATTAAAATATAGATTAAATTCTACTACTCATTTTACTTTTTAAAATCATCACAAATTTGAATCTATACGAAGAAATCAGAAAATATTCAGACTAGAGCGAAATTGGACAACTTACCTAATCTCGCCAACGACGAGATCGATCCCGCCGATAGCGAGATCGGCGCGCCCAAATTCAATTTAAATATATTAACTATCCCGCCGACGGTGAGATAGTTAAAAAATGATTTTTGTGAGTTATTTTGCGGTTTTAGGCGGTTCTAAGGCCATTTTTCTATATAAAACGTCCAGAACTTCATATTTACACTATCTTCTTCCTTAGAAACGATTAGAGCCCCTCCAAAACAATCTATTATGGCCCCCAATCCACTAGAAACCACGAAATCTGGAGTTTCTAATCGAAGGAAATTCGTCAGTTCTGAGGCTCAGCGACTATTCAACAAGGTTTTGATGAAGAAGCGACTGATTAAAGAAAGAGGATTCGTAAACAGAGGAGCGGAGAATTCAACAACAACAATTGAAGAAATGATTGTTCAGAGACGTTGGGAGGCATTCTGCTATACAACATCTGTTGTAGTCATTCCAGTAGTCAAGGAATTCTACTCTAATCTGCATGTGATCCATAATGGAAGTGTTTACATAAGAGGCAGATGGGTAACTTTCACTCCTTCCCGAATCAATGAAATATATTCGATTGAAAATACCCCTGTTTGCCACTATTCAAATTTTGTTCCTACAAGATAAAACATGAATGAGATCTACAGATATCTGACCAACAAACCTGACGATTGGGAATTACGAGAAGACGGGTACATTAGTTTTTCTGCGTCACTTCTTAACCCCGTCTCAAAGCATTGGCATTTCTTTATTTCATCAAAGTTATTAACCACTATGAGGGTAAACAAGGACTCTAAGGAATGCACAATTTTAAATTACTGTATTCAATCTGGATTACCTATCGATGTTGGATCTATCATTGTGAAGTCTGCATTAGGATTAATTGTGAATGGGTCGATTCATGGACTTGGACACCCATCAACTATATTTGCTTTACGTAGTCAATACCAAGTTCCTACGAAGCTTGGGAAAAAGTGTTATTGCCTTGGAAACCACTAGATCCGACAGATATGTTTCCTACATTGGATCACAATGATGATATAACAATTATTTCTGATCAAGCATCTCAAAACAATCCTTTAATCAGGCCCCTGACTGATAGAACTAACCTGATTCTATAAAAAATTAAAGGATTGCAGAAGGAACTACAGAATGTGATGAATTCTATTGATAATATCTCTGACTTATTCGATCACATTGATTGGAGAATGAAAGAGCACTTTGACCATTCAGGACATCTGGAGGCAAGTTTCATACGACTGTTGAGATAGAAGGGATGGATTGAAGAAAACTCTATAGAAGAATTTCCCTTCAGGTCTTTCTACAATATATTTGTGAATCGACGATCTATTGGGAATATCAGAGAAGAAGTCAGTTCAGATTCCGATGAGTAGCAGAAATTTCTATTCATATTATGTATGTGTGTTGATTTGAATTTAGTTTTTGATATAATTTGGATTTTACGTAGTTAATCTCAGTTTAGATGAGATTGTATGTTGTTTGTTTAGTCTCAGCATTTAGAGTATCGTGGTGTGGATTGCAATGCTGAGTTAGATGTGTTTTGGTTAATTTGCTAAGTCAATTGTTAGTTTTGTGGTATTTGAAGTTTGTAAGTTCATGGATTTCATTTATAAAAGTTATAATGTTGGTGTTGTGTAAACCTTATATGAGTCAGTTGAGTATCTAATCTTAGAAAATATATCAAATTAAGTGACCGAACATTAGAATAAGGCTTAATTAAATTGAACATAATTGAAAATATTAAAATTTTTAAAAATTCAGAAATCCCGCTGACGGCGAGATCGACCCCGCCGACGGCGAGATTTTCCCGAAACTTTGGCCTTGGTAAATTAATTAGCTCGCCGACGGTGAGAAATTTCTCGCCGACAGCGAGATCGCGAAATGTATTATATTTTGACCGGTCAACCGACACTATTCATCATCCCCTTCCTCAAAACTTCGAAAAACCGACATAAGGCTTGATAGATCTGGGATTTGAAGCGATTTCAACACATTTTGAAGTCAGATTTCATCTTCCCTTGGTATGAGCTTCACTCCCATGTAAAAATTTTTGATTTTCACCATGAATTTCTTCTACATTGAGGAATTTGGGAAAAATTTGAAATGAGAAGAAAAGACTTGGAAGAAATTCATGGAACTTGATTTAGATTGATTTTAATAACTATTGGAAGCCATCTTAGTAATATTTATAAGTTTAGTTAAGATTTTTTGTGAATTTCATAGATCGAAAAATGGCTCCACTACAAAAGAGAAGAATGGATTACGACGAAACTCGATTTGTGAATGCAAGGGCACAATTCAGATATTTTCACAACATTCAAGCCAAAAAATGTATTCAGGATCGAGTTTTCAAAAATCCTGGATGAGAAGTAGAGCGAATAAAAAAAGAATGAGGATGGGAAAACTTTTGTTACATAACCAACAAAGCTACTTGTGGAAGTGGTATAAAAATTATATGCCAATCTGACTGCGATCGAAGATGCACCAATCAAGGTGAGAGGATTTTTGGTGGATTTCAGTGCTGTAAGGATTAATTCTTTTTATGAAGTGCATGACTTATACACCAATGAGTACGATACATTTGGAACTATGGAAGGACCACTAGAAGAAGTGATCAACTTTCTCACTGATGGGAAAGGAGTTTGGAAGATTAAGCAGCGTGGAAAGGGTAAACTTTCCTCTCTCAATGTTGAATGCATTATCTAAAGCATGGCACTATTTTATTTGTTCTACCTTGTTACTCACCTATCACCATAGTGAGGTAACAAGAGATAGAGCAGTTCTGAATTTCTGTATTCAGAACCAAAGAAGTATTAATGTGGGAAGTATAATTTATAAGAATATATTAGCCACTGCAAGAAGTGAGAGTGGAGGAGGACTAGGACACCCTGGTCTGATTTTTGCACTCTGCCAATTATCTGGATTTGAAGCAAGAGATGATGAGGAATGGGTGGAGCCAATGAAACCCATTACTCCAGCTAATATAAAAAAATATGAACCCGACGAAGGATGGAGATCTGAGACTAGGAGCTATGTACCTTCTTCGAGTAGAGATATTCCCTCTACCAGTTATGACCCTCCTCCATATAGTATTCCAACCCTTCATGATTTGATGAATGAAATGACTCTACAGCGGAAAAGTTTTGAGAAAATAGAAGAAAAATTGGAACACATTGATCAGAGAATTGGAGGCTTAGAGAGAAGACATGATTATGACAGCGAGTATCTCCAGAGACATTCAGAGTATGAGATAGCTTACTACGATGCTGAAAATCTTTATAGGAGAGGAGAGCTCGATGGTGTATTTCCTGAGTGCCCCCGATATACTCATTACCAGCCTAATCCACCCACTGATCAAGGAAACGATGATATAGTTTGGGACTTTCATGCGGAAGATTAGATTCTATGTTTATTTATTTATTTTTGATGTTATGATTGATTGTATGTTTTTCTTAAAACTTTAGTGTTAATGTTTAGTTTATGAACTTGATTATGATGTGGTGTAGATTTTTTTTAAAAACATTGTTGTTAAAGTTAAATAGTTTTTAAATTTTTAATGTTTTCAGATTGCTATTGTAATCTTGGATTGAAATTAGTAAATGTATGTGGAAGTAGTGTAATATGTTAGTATAAAATGTGGTAGTATTGTGTTAAATTTCTTTACCCAGCACTTTCTTTAATATTATGTGTGTAGAAAGTTATTAACAGTACAGGTAATTAAGTGATGAAAAGAACCTGCAGAACTTCAAAAAGAAGAAATACCTAAAGCTCGAAGGTATGATTTAAATATTACAGTTTATTTCATTTTCACCCTATATAGATAGATAGAAAAATTTAAGTTTGGGGGAAGGAAAAACACAAATTTAATTATTAAATTGTTTTCAATTTATATTTTCAAAAATTACTATAAAAAATGATTTTCTGTAAAAATTTTAATTCAGTAAACTAGAATTAATTTATTTAATTATTATAGAAAGTTAAAAGAAATACTTTTAATGATTAACTAATTTTATAGATAAGATATTTAGTATAAGAGAATAAGAATATAATTAACTATTTATAGTAAAGAAAACTATATTTTCAAATATTAAATTCTTAGGTATTTAGTTGAGAAAGAAAAGATTGAAACTCAATGAAGTAAAAATTTTGAAATACATATAAGAGAAGTAAATGTTTTCAGTTTCAAATTTAGGAAGAGGAAAATGAAGTTCAAAATTATTAACAGGCTAACCAAAAATAGTGATCCTCACTTAAAAATAAATAAAAAAAGGATTGAAAATCAATCCAGAAAGAAAAGAAAAAGAAAATATATATATATATATATATATATATATATATATATATATATATATATATATATATATATATATATAAAGTGAGGAGAAGCTTCGAGGAGATGTCTTATTAAAATCGGCTTCATTTGAATCAACCTAAAGGGTAAACTTCAATTACATTTCGAACTTATATATATGGATTAGTATTTTACTAAGTAGTAATTTCATGAAATTCCTATCATCTAAATATCTTAAGTAATTTAATATTGAAAAGTATAGTCATTCTTGAAATAAATAGAAGACTAGAAATCTTAAACTTGAGAACTAAATAGCCTTATATCTATAAAATTAATTTAATTATTTAAAAATATTTCTAGAAATCTTTACTATAATACTTATTTAAATCTAATTCATAGTATTTCTGAATTAAAAGTTTTATTACAAATAATCATTACTTTTATGTAGTATCTAAATTACTTGAGGACAAGTAATAGTTAAGTTTGGGGGAATTTGATCACTAGAAAAATGTATTGAGAAATTTATACCAATTTTATATGAAATTGCACTTTAAAGAAAGGTAATTTCTTTATTTTTATTGCAGGAATGAAGATTTATAAGTAATGAAAGCAAAAAGCACAAAAGAAGCGGATTTGGAGCAAAAAGAACTCAATTTGATGAAAATTGAACTATCCTGCCGACGGCGAGGAAAAGGCCACCAACGGTGAGTTTTTCCCTAAAGTTTTGAATATATTATAAGGAACTCGCCGATGGAGAGATCGAGGCCGCCGATAGCGAGATCGGCGCGGTTAGCCCATCTTCTAGAAGCCCGCCGACGGCGAGATCGACCCCGCCGACAGTGAGACAGTTGAAAAGAGCCAAAATACAATGAACCTGGATGCTTTTTGAAGAGGTGCTTAAGCAACCTTTGAAGATTTGACTCCTTCTATAAATAGAGACAAATTTTAGTCAGTTGTGTGTCATTCTAGAGTTTCTATATAGAGTTTTTAAGTGTGTTTAGCGTCTTGGTGAGTTTAATTAAGTGTGTTGTACTAGAAGGAAGAGTCAAAGGAACTTCAAGGAGTCTCCTTGGGGAGAAGAATTGAGATAAGTATATTTGTTTATTGTTTGTTAACTTTAGTGAAATCCATGATTTGTGTTATTTTTCCCATGCATTCTGAGTAGTTTCCTTAATCTTTCTCCTTGTTATCGAGATTTTGTGAAATGATGAATTAAAGTAGTTATGCCTAAAAATATGAAAATAGAAATTGTGCTAATCTTTTACTTAAATCTTAATTTACTTTCAATCTGACCAATTGATTTGTTAACATATGTTGAATTATCAACTATAGTAAAGATTACATCCAAGATTCAGGGAAGTCAAAAGCCTTGGAAGGAGGGTGCAAATAAATAAGGAAATATTAACTATCGGGCGTAGAATTGGACATTTTAGTGTGACAGACTAAAATCTTCAATTCGGTCCTATTGTTTGGGAGCTGAAGTGTAGATGTTAGCCCTCAGGCGAGGGGAACGTGGGAGCTCTGAAGTGGCAGTCGGTATCCTCCCAGCCTAGCCGCAGATTCAGTAACCAAACATAAGACTAGTCAATGTTCTTTGCACCTGGACCAAAGGGTAAAGAATAGGAATGCTCCTATTTGGCACAATACAATTAAAAAACTCATTTAATTCTTCATTCACTTAATTCTCTCAAATAAGGAGAAAGATACTTTTCTGAAATCTTATATTCAACCTTTTAAGCATTAGTTTATTATAGTCTAAGTGTTCTTAATTTCCGTATACTAGAGTAATAAGTAAATCTACTTTAATTTGTCTTTAAAATTCTCTAACTTCCTTGTGGGATCGATATCTAGGACTCCATTAGAGCCCTATATTACTTGATAATGATATGTATACTTGCGTAGTATCCACAATATAAATCATAAATTCCATAACAGAATCATCAGTATATATATATTCAGTGCGGGATCAAGTTTTTGGTACCGTTGCTAATTTTCATATCATAGTTGTAAGTATAAATATCGAAAAGTGGATCAGGTGACATTGTTGTTTAACATGCAAGTTTGCAAGGAAGAAAAGTAAAGTAGAGTGCAGGTAAGTAAATTGCATTAAAATAAAAGCATATCTGGTAAGTCTCCCCGTCATCTCCACCTGAAACTTTAGTATTCTTACAATAAACATTTATAATTTGCAGGGAAGTAAAACTCTATGGATAGGTTCTTCATGAGCTTACAAAGTCCTCGGTCATAACATGGTGGGTCTTATTCATTTATTTAAGAGATGATTTTCATTTAATAGATATAATAGGTCCAGTTGTCCTGCAAGGTGTCCAGAAGACTTGTGAAAAGATCCAGGAGAGTCCCTGATGTTTCACATTCCATTTAAGCTTCCTTGAGGTCCTTTTGGACTTATCATAGTTGTTAAATGATTTATCCCTTTCATACCTTTATACTCAGTGAGCTAATGTTTTAGTTATCCCAAAAGATGTGGTAGTTATCATTTGGTGCTTTACTTAGGATATATGTGAGTGGGCCTTTAGAGGCAAAATTAACTTATGGAAGAATTAACCAAATTTTGATGGGCTTGTAATGTTTCAAAAGGTAGTTTAAAACTAACTATGTTTTCTTTTTTAATTCTTATTAGTTAAATCCTTTAATTAAGTCTAGCTCATTACTAAACCCTTAAAATTTTTAGTGGGTATTTTTATGTCCTTAGAAAAGGAAATTTTATGACTTTCATGATTATGATTCTTATCCAAATATTGAATTATCATTTAAACATCAAATGAATGGGGATTAAGTTAGTGGAATATTAACTCCCAAAAATCAACCCCTAACTTTAAGACTCTTTTTTTTCCAAATTATGATAATTAAGGAAATTTAAACATTTAATTTTGGTGTGACAAAATTGCAATGGGTTTCTATCATTTAATCCTTAATGTTTCAATCATCCAACATAATAAATAAGGTCATTTATAGCCCTTCTCCCATTTTGATTAAGCCTAAATATTGATTAAGGCTAAATTTTCTAAAATTACAATTTTACCCATAAAGGCTTTTATCACTTCATAATTCATTAAACTTAGCTCAAATGTATTTGAAATTTTTATGTGGCTCCACTTATGGGTTAATTAAAACACCAGAGGAGAAAATGTGATTTTTTAAATTTTAATTTAATTTATATATTTATTGTAATACAAAAATAGAGGTTTTCAATGAAAATTCAATAACTTGTTCAAAGCAAGACATATGACTTTGAAATTTTTATGGGAGGTATATCTAGACCAGGGGACCACTTGCACCAAATTTCATGATTTTTGGAGCTTTAATTTAATTAATAGAATTATTTTAATTTATGGAGTTTTAATTAATCATAAAATATTTTAAAATTTTAAAATTCAATTTTATATTTTTATTAAGTTTGTCTAAGGTCAAGGAACTCAGAAAAAATAATTTTTATATTTTTATGATTTTTTATTTTAATTATTAGAATTATTTTAGTGAAAAATTAAGGAAATTCATTTTTACCCTTTTAAAATTAATTTAAGCCTTTAAAAATTGATATTTTTATTTTAAAGCTTAGAAAAATTATGAGAATGGTTTATAAATGATTAGGAGACCAAATGTGACAATTTAGTGATTTTTAATATTTTTGTGATTTTTATTATTATTTAATTATTTAAATATTTAAAATATGATTAAAAATAAAAATTTTGTAAAAATTCCAATTTTAATTTTAGAAAAATTCTCTAATCACAATGAACTCCCAAAAAAAATTTTACAAATTTTTGAGTTATATTTTAATTATTAAAATTAGTTTAATGTTCAAAATTATTATTTCACTTAGAAAATTCATTTAGGTGACCAAATGAATTCCAAATACCATGAAATTTTTATGGGGAGTTTTTTGACCCTTAAAGGATAGAAGAGAATTGTTTTTGATTGATTTCCATATTTAATGAACTCAAATTAATTTAAATTCAGTTTTAAACCAAGTTGATGATTAGGTCATTTATTAATGATTTAATCCATGAGAATTTTATCCTAGGGTCCTCTCATCATAAAAAATCTACCATGATTTTTATATATTTTTATAACCACCATGCTGATTATTAGAATTAATTTACCAAAACAGATGCAAAAACTTGGAAAATAAAAAACTCTCCATAGAGGTCTCCTCTGACTTTGGAAAAATCAAGAAAGATCCCTCATGACAGAGGCTACAACATGCTAAAATGGCAAGTCATGGTGCAATGTCTATATGCATGGAGAATTAAAAGACCACAGAGCGTATTTAATTAATTAAAAATCATACATGCACTAAATAAATTTCAAACCATTTTCACATTATTTTATTCTATTCACTAAGCAAGAGGGTATTTTTATTTTATTTTGATGATTTTTCTATAAGAAGATATGGATTTTTAAAGTTCTGATAATTTAAATAATTCAAAAATCACCTATTTTTCTACTTAACCACACAGCGCTGACTGGATCCTCGGCAGTTCTGAAAGATCACGCGACGCGCTCCTATTCGACGCCGCCATCTAGCTGGATGTCCACGCGGTTGTGCTTTATGTACCCGATCTCCATATGACTCCATCCTAGTCGTCCAAGCATTACACGTGCAATCGAACGAAGCTCGTTCATCATCTTCGCTTGGTTCATCCCGAGAACCGTCCACCTTCTAGATCAAGTTCTTTCTCGATACTCAACTAAATTACATGGGGTTTGTTCCTAGAGCTTCATCTAGCCTAGAAGAACCTATCCATATGGTTTATAAGGTATGAAATACAGTATACAATTATGGAGAACGAAGAAAAGCTCTGGAGGAAGAGTGAGTCCAATACCTTTGTCTGAGAGGGGAGGCCTCAATCAGATGGTTGTGGAAGCTTCGATTGCTTCCAAAGAACCTCCTGATGGAGCCTTTTACCCTTGTGAATTGTCTAGACCCAAACTCTACCAGACCCAATTTCACGTGTTGGTGGAAGTCTGGTGCAGAGGCCTTCTGTGATGAGGCTTTAATGATGGATCTTCTTCTTTCACTGATGTGAAGGTGTGGGTGCAGTTAATTGAACTTTGGTGCACTGTAGAGCTGTGGTGAAATGTGTCCTAGTTTCCGGCCAAATTTGAGCTCTGAAATTGAGCTCCGGCAGTGGAAACTAGAGGGGGAAAGCGCTGGAATGATCTTAGGGAGGACTGGAGGAGCTCTGGTGAAGTTTTGGAAGAATTTGGTTAGAAAATTTTTAGCACCTTAATTTTGGCCGTGAGGGGGGTTTTATAGCCATGGCCAATTGGCTGAGCTCAGAGCCTGGCTTTGGGTGTTTTCATCTGTTTAGGTGGAGGGCAGATCAGCTCCAATGGCCAATCAGAGCTGGACAACTTGGGAGGTGAGTTTGGGTTCAATTGGAGAGGGGGTGGCTCTCAGTTTTGGCATTTTTCGGCCACTAGGCAGACCGGCCAGGCCAGGGGAGGTGGCCAGTGGTCAGGTGGTCAGGTGGGCAGGTCATCAAGTGCTATGAGTTTAAATGGTGAAGAGATTATTGCAAATATCTCTTGATTTAGCCATTTAAAGGAGGAGATCCACTAATTTGGGGGACCTTTGGTCCATGGCTCAAGTAGTGTGGCCTAGGTGGGTCTAGGGTGGTTTCTAGGGGTCACTTGGTGGCTGTGGTGGACTTAGTTGGTCACATTTGGGATGATTTGGTCACATTGGGCTATAGGTACAATTTAGGTCATTTGGGTTCAAGTTAGGCTAGCTTGGGTTTGAGCTTGGGTTAGACCCAAATGATAATTCAAAAAGATGTGTATGTGACCCGACCCGCAATTACGCAGTAAATTAACTTCCAAAAGATGTCCAAAAACTAGACCCGATTTATAAATAGCGGCTAGTGTGCAAAATATTAAATGATATAAAAATTAGAAAATATTTTACACACTAGGGGTACTACGCAAGTATAAGTATCGTTTCAAGTAATATAGAGTTTTCTTTAAAAACCCCAGTATTGATCCCACGAGGAAGTGAAGTAAGAGGTCTTTAATCAAATTCTAGTCTACTACTAATAGTCCTTAGTTTGGAATGTCGATTAAAATTGTGTTTTATCTAGCAACTACTCCTAAATACAAGAGTTAAATGTAATGTAACTATAACTAAATGCAAATAATAATTCTAAAGATAACCCTTTTTGGATAAGTTGGTTTGGAGAATTTTGAGAAATTAAAAACTACTATTCTTATGTAATGAAATAGATAATGTATAGGAATGAGATGCATTTAATATTGTATGTGCCAAATAGGAGCAATCCTATTCTTTACTCTTTGGTCCAAGCATAAAGAACATTGACTAATCCTATGTTTTGTTACTGAATCTGCGGCTAGACTGGGAGGATACCAGCTCTCACTTCGGAGCTCCCACGTTCCCCTCGTTTGAGGGCTAATGACCCACAATTTTATATTATGATATTTTTAATTTAATGGCAACGGCGCCAAAAACTTGACCCCGCTATTTATATGTATAGAATTGTAATTGTTTATGTTGTGGATGCTACGCAAGTATACGTATCGTATCAAGTAATACAGGGCTCTAGTGGAGTCCTGGTTATCGATCCCACAGGGAAAGAGAAAATTAAATAACAACTAAATTAAAATAATAATAATAATTTTTAAAATAGTATACAAAAATTTGGAATTCTAAAATTTGAGCGCAATAAAGTAAACTAAGTATTTTAATTAAGTAACTTAACTAAGTAGAAAATTAATACGTATTGAAAGTGCAGAAAATTAAACTAATTGCTAAATAAGTCTTAACTATTCAGAAAAAGTATCTTTCCCTTGTTTAGAAATTTTAAGTGATCGATGAATTTAAATAGATAATTTTAAGGTATTGTGACAAATAGGAGCATTCCTATTCTTTACCCTTTGGTCCGAGTGTAAAGAATATTGACTAATCCTATGTTTGATTATCGAATCGCGGCTAGGTCGGGAGGATACCGACCGCCACTTCGTAGCTCCCACATTCCCCTCGCCCGAGGGCTAACATCTACACTTCAGCTCTCAAACAATAGGACCGAATTGAATATTTTAGTCCGTCACACTAAAATGCTCAATTCTACGCCCAAGTGATATTATTTCCCTATTTATTTGCACCTTCCTTCCAAGGCTTTTGAATTCCCGAATATCAGATGTAATTTTTACTATAGTTGATAATCAACATATTTTAACAAATCAAATGGCCAGTTTGAAAGTAAATTAAGTTTTAAGTAAAAATTATCACAATTTATTAATATATATAAGTATCTCTATTTTAATTTCATCAAGTCACTTAATTTCATAAACAGGGAGAAAGACTAAATAAACTACTCAGAATGCATGGGAACTAAACTAAGCATGGATTTCATTTAAAGTTAAAAACAATAAATACAAATACTTATCTCGATTTATCCCCAAACGTACTCCTCGTAGTTCCTTTCGACTCTTCCTTCCGATGACAAGACGACTCACTAATTACTCACTAAACTCACTAAAGACACACAACTGCACAAAAATTAACACTAAAGACTAAAAGATTGCACAAAAGACACACAAAAGACTGATTTTCGGCCTCTATATATAGAGGTGAGCAAAGGTCCAAGAGGTGTGTAAGCATCTCTTCAAAAAGTGTCCAGGTTCAATGTATCCGTACCATTTGAACTAGCTCGCTGTCGGTGACGAACTACCTCGCTGTCGGCGAGGCTTCTAGAAGATCTTCAAACCGCTCTAGCTCGCTGTCAGCGGGCTCGGGCTCGCTGTCAGCGAGACAGTTATAAATTCTTCAGAATTTTCTTCTTGTAACCTCGCCGTCGGCGGGCTCGATCTCGCCGTCGGCGACTCAGCACAAATTGCATGATTTTGCTCCAAATTCGCTCCTTTTTATGATTTTTGCTTTTATTACCTAAATTATTCATTCCTGCAACAAAATAAAGAAAATACCCTTCTTTAAAGTGTAATTTCATCAAAAATAGGTATGAATTTCTTAATAAATTTTTCAGCGATCAAAATCCCCCAAACTTACTTATTACTTGTCCTCAAGTAATTTTAATACTACATAAAAATAATGAGTTTTATAATAAGATTTTTCAATTTAAATAAACTACGAATTAGATTAATTAATATCATAATAAAGTTAAATAAAAATAATTCATGTAATTTAATTAATTTTATAGAAATAAATTATTTAGTTATCGAGTCTAAGATTTCTAGCTTACTATTCATTTCGGGAATGACTATATTTAAAAGAATAACTACTTAAGATATTCATATGATAAGAAATTCAAGAAAACACTATTAGGTAAAATTCTAATCCATAAACATAAGTTTGGAAATATCTAAGTTTTTCCCTTTAGGTTAATTCAAATGAAGTCAATTTTTGATAAGGCGTCTCCTCAAGCTTCTCCTCATTTTTCTTTTTCTTTTTTTTCTTTTTCTTTTTCTTTTTCTTTTTCTTTTTGATGAGGATTACTGTATCTGGAGAGCCTGTTAATAATTTTGAACTTCATTTTCATCTTCCTAAATTTGAAACTTAGGAATATTTCTTCGCTTATATATACTTCATAGTTTTTACTTTATTGATTTTCAATCTTTTCTTTTTCACTTGAATACTTAAGAATTTTAATTTTAGAATATAGTTTTCCTTACTAAAAATAGTTTACTATATTCTTTATTCCCTTTAACCAAATATTTTATTCTATTTAATTAATTAAAGTACTAGAAATATTTCATTTAACCTTTTATAATAATTAAATAAAATAATTCATATTAAATCAAATTGAAAAATTTGCTATAAAAATCATTTTATAATAATTTGAAAATAGAAATTTGAGAACAAGTTAATAACTAAATTTGTATTTTACTCCCCCCAAACTTAAATTTTTATATCTATTCTAAATAATGAAAAAGGAGAGTAAATAAATCATACCTTTGAAGTTTAGGTATTTCTTTTTTCTTTGAAATTTTTGCAGGCTTTTTCATTTTTCATTGAACCTGTACTGTTAGTATTCTCCATATATATATAACAATTTAAAGAAAATGCAGGGATAAAATCTAAGATAAGTATTAACTATAACAATTAAAATTAACTCTACACTACACATATGAATTACTAACATATTAAAAACAATTTAACTAACAGATTAACAATTTTACAACTTAAAACAATACAGAATAAAACAAAAACATACTAAAGAAAACTAACATCCTATTTAACATAAAAACAAATGCAATTAACTAACACAAAAACAAAAAGTAACTACTATAACAATCCAAGCAAATAATCTAACTAACATCCAATGTCTCAAAACATAAAGTACTGAATATTACAAACATATAAAAGTTTTTAAAATATTAAACTAACAAACAAATAAACAAATAAAGTCCTATTCTTCAGCAATCAAAGTCCCAGGCTATATCATCTCCTCCCTGATCTGTAGGCTGAGAAGACTGAGCAGGGTGATACTGAGTGTACCTGGGGCATTCTGGGAAGACAACATCTAAATCTCCACTCCTATAACGACGTTCAGCTTCATAATATGCAATTTCGTATTCCGAATGTCGCTGGAGGTATTCACTATCATAATCATGTCTCCTCTCCAGATTATCAATCCTTTGATCAAAATGATCAAATCTTCTCCCCATTGTATCTCCAAACTGCTCAAAACTTCTTCTATGCAGTGTCAATTCATTCATCAGATCTTGTAGGGTAGGGTTGGTAGGCTCAGGAGGTTCATGCCTAGTACAGGGTATATCTCTACTTGACTGAGTGAAATAACTTCTTACTCCTGCTCTCCACCCTTCATGAGATTCATACTTCTTAATATTGGCAGCTGTGAGTGGTTTCATTAGTTCTACCCACTCTTCATTATCTCTAGCCTCAACTCCAGAGAGTTGGCAGAGTGAAAAAATTAATCCAAGGTGTCCCAATCCAGCTCCACTCTCATTTTGAGGAGTGGTCAGGATGTTTCGATAAATAATTCTCCCGATGTTGATGCTTTTATTATTCTGAATACAAAAATTCAAAATTGCTCTATCTCGTGTTACCTCACTGTGGTGATAGGTGGGTAATAGAGTAGCACAAATAAAGTAATGCCAGGCTTTGGAGACTGCATTTAATTTAGAAAGAGGAAAATTCACTCTTTCCCGCTCGCTTAATTTTCCAAACTCCGGTCCCATCAGTGAGAAAGTTAATGACTTCCTCCAGTGGTCCTTCCATCGTTCCAAAAGTTTCATACTCGCTAAAGGGCAAGTCATGAACTTCATAGAACGTGTTTATTCTTGCAGCATTGAATTCTACAAAAAAACCTCGTACCTTTACTGGTGCATCCTCAGCGGCAGTTAAATTGGCATAAAATTCTTTAACCACTTCCACAGCTGCTCTATATTGAACGTAACGTAAAATTCTCCCAACCTCGTTCCTTAATAATCCGTTCTACTTCTCCTCCGGATTTTTGAAAACCCGATCTGCAATGCACTTTCTTCCTCGAATATTTTCAAAATATTTAGTCTGTGCTCGTGCATTGATGAATCGGTCTTCGTCGAATTCTACTCGACGTTTTTGTCGTGGAGCCATACGATCAATCTGTGAAAATCATGAAAATTTTACTAAACTTAAAAATAATCCTAAGAAGGCTTCCTACAACAACTAAAATCCATTTAAATTAATTTCTATGAAATTCTTCCAAGTATTTTCTTCATATTTCAAAATTTTTCAAAATATCCCAATGTAGAAGAAATCAATGGTGAAAATCAAAAATTTTTGCATAGGAGTGAAGCTCTTACCAAGAGAAGATGAAATCCGGTGTCAAAAAGTGTTGAAATCGCTTCAAATCCAAAATCTCTCAAGCCCTAGGTCGATTTTTTCGAAAATTTTAGGAAGGGGATGATGAATAGTGTCGGTTGACCGGTCAAATATAGGTCTTTTTGCGTTCTCGCTATCAGCGAGATTTTTCTCGCCGTCAGCGAGCTAATTAATTCCATAAGGCAAAAGTTTCGGGAAAAATCCGCCGTCGGCGAGATATTCTTCGCTGTCAGCGAGATCGATCTCGCTGTCGGCGGGATTTTTCTCGCCATCGGCGAGGTCCTAAAAATTTCAATTTTTGAATTTCGTCAATCATTTTCAACCTCGATTTGCCTTATATTATATTTCCGATCATATCATTTATTAATTTAATATAAAGATTAGCTACTTATACACAAACAAATTCACACAACACAACAAATTAACTTTAATATTGAAATCCATGAGACATACAAACTAACATAATTTTAGACTCTATAATCAAACTTCAAACTTCAATCCTTACTACTAATCAGCATCGCAAACCAATCCACGACACACTAAATGCTGATACAAAACTATGACGCATATCTCAATTAAGTTTGAAATATTCAAATCATCACTCCACACATAATAAAATCTAAATCAAATCAAATAACATAAATACAAATATACTATGGAAATCTTTACTACTACTCTTCAATGTCAGAATCTTCATCTTCTCTGATATTTCCGATATGACAATGATTCTTAATAATAATTGAGTAGTAAAGTTTCAATAATATAGACTAACTATTAAGATACAATAAAAATAGATAACTAATATGGGTTGCCTCCCATAAAGCGCTTGGTTTAACGTCGTCGCCCGACCTAATTTCAATTATTAATCGAAGTCGACTAAGCATTAAAACCTCTTTATAGTTAGGTCTTATACCTTCGAAATATGGTTTTAATCTATGTCCATTAACTTTAAATTTATGTCCAGCTTTTGGATCTTCGATTTCTATAGTTCCGTATGAAAATATTTGAGTTATGGTGAAAGGTCCTAACCATCGAGACTTCAATTTTCCAGAAATAATTTCAATCTAGTATTATATAGCAAAACTTCCCGTCCCGGTTCAAAATTTCTCGATTAATCTTCCGATCATGCCATAATTTCATCTTTTCTTTATAAATTTGATCATTATCATACGATTCATTTCTTAATTCTTCCAATTCATTTAATTGCAACAATCTTTTCTCACAAGCTTCCTTCATATTATAATTAAATTCTTTAATCGCCCAATATGTTTTATGTTCTAATTCAACTAGTAAGTGGCATGTTTTTCCATATATAAGCCTGTAAGGAGTCATTCCAATCGGAGTTTTATAAGCAGTCCTATAAGCCCATAATGCAATGTCTAATCTAATAGACCAATCTAACCTATTTGGGTTTACAGATTTTTCTAAAATACGTTTAATCTCACGATTAGATACTTCGACTAATCCGCTAGTCTCGTGGATGATAAGCGAGTGGATATCTTATGAGTAATATTGTATTTTTCTACTAGTTTCGTGAATGTATTTATTTCTAAATTGAGTTCCTCCGTCGGTGATAATCACTCTCGCATTCTAAATCTAGTAAAAATATTTTTCATCGAAATTTTGAAACACTCTTAAGCATCACACCTAGGTAAAGCTTGTGCCTCAATCCATTTGGAAACATAATCAACAGCTACTAATATGTATGAGTTTCCAAATGAAGGAATAAAAAGTCCCATAAAATCTAATCCCCAAACATCAAAAATTTCAACTTCTAATATAAAGTTCAGAGGCATTTCGTTTTTTCTAGATATATTTCCTACTCTTTGACATTTATCGCAAGTTTTAATATATCTATATACATCTCTAAATAGAGTAGGCCAGTAAAATCCAGATTGTAGAATCTTATAAGCAGTTTTATCAGTCCCGAAATGTCCTCCAAAATCGAATCATGACATTTTTGAATAATTGGTTCAGCTTTCTTCATAAGGTACACATCTTCTAATAATTAAATCCTTACATTGCTTATATAAATATGGTTCATCCCAAAAATAAGTTTTCGTATCATGGATGAATTTTTTCTCGTTGTTGCAAAGTTAGCATAGGTGGTAAAATATTACTAACTATATAATTTACTATATCAAGCATACCATGGTATTTTCCACTCATCGATATTATATAGTTGTTTATCGTGAAAATCGTCTATAATTTCATTTTCAATATCAGATAATTCATGATTTTCTAATCTTGATAAATGATCCGCAATTTGATTATCAGTTCCTTTCTTATTAACGATCTCAAAATTGAATTCTTGCATTAATAGCATCCATCTAATTAATCTTGGTTTGGAATCTTTCTTTTGCATTAAATATTTGATAGCGAGAATGATCAGTATGCACGATACATTTTGTTCCAATCAGATAAGGTCTAAATTTATTAAAACCATATACTACCGCTAATAATTCTCTTTCTATAACTGTATAGTTTATTTCAGCATTATTTAGAGTTTTACTAGCATAGTATATAACTTTAAAAATCTTTTCATATCTTTGCCCAAGAACTGCTCCTACAGCATAATCACTAGCATCACACATAAGCTCAAATGGTTTCTCCCCAGTTAGGTGAAACTATTATAGGTGCTGTAATTAATTTTTCTTTTAAGAGTTCAAAAGCATTCAGGCATTCGATTGTAAATTCAAATTTCTTATCCTTTTCGAGAAGTTGGCATAGAGGTTTAGTAATTTTTGAAAAATCTTTTATATAGCGTCTGTAGAATCCAGCATGTCCAAGAAAACTTCTTACCCCTTTTACCGTAGTTGGAGGTGGTAATTTAGCTATAACTTGAATTTTTGCAGGGTCCACTTCCATGCCTTTTTCCGAAATTTTATGCCCTAATAAAATGCCGCCCGCAACCATAAATTGACATTTCTCCCAATTTAGAACTAAATTTGTTTTCTCACATACTTCTAATACTTTTTCAAGATGAGTTAAGCATGTGTCAAATGATGTTCCAAATACAGAGAAATCATCCATAAATACTTCTATTCCATTGTCAATTAACTTACTAAATATAGACATCATACATCTCTGGAATGTTGCTGGTGCATTACATAATCCAAAAGGCATTCTTCGAAAAGCGAAAGTTCCATAAGGACTAGTAAATGCAGTTTTCTCTTGATCCTCAGGAGCAATTTGAATTTGATGATAACCGGTGTATCCATCTAGAAAACAAAAATACTTATGTCCGGCTAATCTATCTAACATCTGGTCTAGAAATGGTAAAGGGAAGTGATCTTTCCTGGTGGCGGTATTTAATTTCCTATAATCAATACATATACGCCAACCAGTAACTTGTCTTATAGGAATAAGATCGTTATTTTCATTGGCAATGACGGTCACTCCTCCCTTCTTAGGAACACAGTGAATTGGGCTTACCCAAGCACTCGTCAGAAATAGGATATATAATACCATTATCTAACCATTTTAAAATTTCTTTCTTAACTACTTCTTTCATTATCGGGTTTAATCTCCTTTGGGGATCTCGCTTTAGGTTTATGTTCATCATCTAAAATAATTCTATGCATACGGATTGAAGGACTAATTCCTTTAATATCTGCTAAAGTCCAACCAAAAGTTTTCTTATATTTTTTTAAAGTTTCTAAAAGTTTTTGTTCTTGAGATTCGTTTAATGCGTATGAAATAATAATTGGTAAAGTTGAAGAATTACCTAAATAAGCATATTTCAAATGATCAAGTAATATTTTTAGCTCAAGTTCAGGAGGTTTAATAATTGATGGAACTATATTCTTGTCAGTATTTTCAGTATTATCCAAAAATTCAAATCTTTCCTGAATAAAATCTAGTTCTTCATGATTATCTTCAATTAATTCAGTGTTTTCTTTTTCTAATTTATCCTCATAATGTTCCTTAAAATGTTCTTGTTGTAAATATTCAAGTATTTCCATCCGAAAATATTCATCATCTTTTTCTAGCGCAGGATATTTCATTGATTTTTCAATATTAAATGTAACTTTTTGGTCATTTACTCTCATAGTTAATTCTCCTTTCTGAACATCAATCATAGCTTTTCCAGTAGCTAAAAATGGTCTTCCTAAAATGATAGGAATTTCTTTATCTTCCTCCATATCTAAAACAATAAAATCTACTGGGGAAGATAAATTTATCCACTTTTACTAACACATCTTCAATAACTCCCTTAGGATAGGTAACCGAACGATCAGCTAATTGAAGGGTTACTGAAGTAGGTGTAATTTTTCCTAATCCTAATCTCTTAAAAATCGATAGAGGCATTAGATTGATGCTTGCTCCTAAGTCACACAAAGCTTTTCCATAAAATTTTTCTCCTATAACGCAGGGTATAGTGAAACTACCAGGATCTTTCAATTTTTCGAAGCTTCTTCCGAATAATAGCACTACACTCTTCACTAAGTGCGACCGTTTCATTATCAGTGAATTTTCTTTTCTTATTTAGAATATCTTTCATAAATTTTACATAATTTGGCATCTGATTTAAAGCTTCAACAAAAGGTATATTAATTGTTAATTTCTTTAATATTTCAATGAATTTAGCAAATTGTTTATCTTTTTTATGTTGAGCTAGTCGTTGAGGAAATGGTGGTGGAGGTTTTTCAACGAAATTTTCATAGGTATTAAAGGATGTTCTAAGTTTGAATCTTGTTGAATTGTTTCCTTTTCAATTTCCACTTCCACTTTTCGGCTTTCAAGTTCTTTTTGAATTTGAGGTTCTAATTCTTTTCCACTCCTTAGTTGTATTGCTTTAATTTGTTCTTTTCCTTGATCTTTAGGATTTATTTCCACATTACTAGGAAAAGTTCCAGGTATTCTATTATTTAGCGCAAGATAGCAATATGTCCAAGTTGAGTTTCGATATTTTTAATAGATGTTCCTTGAACTTGTAATTGATTTCCTTGAATTTGTAGTTGATTTCCTTGATTTTGTAGCTGATGACCCATATTCAAAATTAATTCATCCATGGATAATTTCTTATCCTCGAATTGAGGGTTATTGTTATTAAATCCAGGTGGGTAATTAGGTTTATAGTTTGGATTTGCTTGATTAGGTTGATTCATCCATTGTTGATTAGATGTGTTATTCCAATTAAAATTTGGATGAGTTTTCCAACCAGGATTATAATAGTTTGAATAAGGGTTATTAGTTCTATTATTAATAGCATTTAAAGTTTCATAATTAGTTTGAGATTCTATGATTTGTCCAGATGAGTTTTCTTCTAAAATAGGAGAGTAGTTCATTCCAAAATGATCTAATTTCTTAGATATAGCAGCAATTTGAGAAGCTAACATAGATATTGCATCGTTTTCATGAATGCTGGCTATCTTTTTAGGATTTACTCTATCAGCAGGCCATTGGAAATTATTTGTTGCCATTTCTTCGATTAGTGCATAAGCTTCATCAAATGGTTTAGACATTAATGAACCTCCAGCAGCAGCATCGATGATTGATCTTAAAGATCCTACTAATCCATTATAAAAGGTTTGAATAATCAGCCAATCTGGTAGCACATGATGTGGGCATTTCCTAAGAAGTTCCTTAAATCTCTCTCAAGCTTCATATATTGATTCTCCATCTAACTAACAAAAAGAAGTTATATCATTTCTAAACTTAGCAATTTTAGATGGTGGAAAATATTTGGATAGAAATTTTTGTGATAATTCTCCCCAAGTTTTAATAGATCCAGGTGCTAACGAATTCAACCACATTTTAGCTTTATCCCTTAATGAAAAAGGAAAAAGTCTAAGTCTTATAAGCATCGTCGGATACTCCTCGATATTTAAAAGTAGCACAAAGTTCTAGAAAACTAGCAAGATGTAAGTTAGGATCTTCGGTAGGTGAACCACTAAATTGATTGTTTTGTATCATTTGGATAATCGCGAGTTTAAGTTCAAATGAATTAGCAGTCTACATCGTGGTTTTGAATAGTTAAATGAATTTCATCTGATGTAGGGTTGGCATAATCTCTTAATGGTCTTTGTTGGTTCATATTTTGAATTTCAGGAATATTCGCCATTTGTGTTAAATTTATAATTTATTTCTTTTGTTTTCTAATTCTTTTAATTGTACGCTCTAATTCAGAATCGTAAGGTATTAAATTTTCGTTTCCAAATTTGCGCATACAATTTCGGAATAGATATTAATTTATTTATTATGATTATTTTAAAATAGTCCGTTACTTTAGTAAATTTTTCTTACTCTCCCCGGCAACGGCGCCAAAAACTTGACCCACAATTTTATATTATGATATTTTTAATTTAATGGCAACGGCGCCAAAAACTTGACCCCGCTATTTATATGTATAGAATTGTAATTGTTTATGTTGTGAATGCTACGCAAGTATACGTATCGTATCGAGTAATACGGGGCTCTAGTGGAGTCCTCGTTATCGATCCCACGAGGGAAGTTTTTAACGACAATTGTTATCGACTAAATTTAAAGGAATTACTTAATAAAGTGAACGAATAAATTCTAAGTAACTTATAATAAACTAAAGTAAACTAATGCTTGAAATAAGTTGATTTAATTAATTCAAAAAAAGTATCATTCTCCTTGTCTTTAGAAAATTAAGTGAAATGATGAATTTAATTAGAATTTTTAAATTGTATTGTGACAAATAGGAGCATTCCTATTCTTTACCCTTTGGTCCAGGTGCAAAGAACATTGACTAATCCTATGTTTGATTACCGAATCCGCGGCTAGGGCCGGGAGGATACCGGTCGCCACTTCGAGCTCCCACGTTCCCCTCACCTGAGGGCTAACATCTACACTTCAGCTCTCAAACAGTAGGATCGAATTGAGTATTTTAGTTTGTCACACTAAAATATCCAATTCTACGCCCGATAATTAATATTTCCCTATTTATTTGCACCCGCCTTCCAAGGTTTTTGACTTCCCTGAATATTGGATGTAATTTTTACTATAGTTGATAATTCAACATATTTTAACTACTCAATTGGCCAGATTGAAAGTAAATTAAGTTTAAAGTAAAAATTATCACAATTTATTTATATTATATTAAGTGTCTTTGTTTAATTTCATCAAACCGCTTGGACAAAGTCTTCGAAGAAGGTTTTGGATCACATCCAAACCGCTTCGGTGCAAGCCTCAATTCAGAGTTCGAAAACTGTCAAGTCGGCGCTATCACTTGCGATAGAAGAACCACCTCAACAAGAGACAATTGAAGAAAAGAAGAAAATTGACGAAGAAGAGAAGACCGAGGCACCTAAGGCTAGACTAGGGGCTGCTTATCCTAGGATAGTTGTTTCCGATTCGGGAGAAATCCTCGAACCTCCGACTCGCATGATTATTTGCTCGACTCCGGTGGGATCTTATAATGATGAGGGTTATGTCGTTGGCTACGTTTTCGATCGTTTCTAACGATTACGTAACTAGCGACAATCAACCTAATCCAGACGTCGATTCTGATACAAATAATAATTCTCAAATCATACACAATCTCAACGATCACAATGATGAAGAAGACATCCACCAGGGAGGCTACGAGAGTTCAACAAGCAATGGATCTATTTGCGAATTTCGAGAAGCTCCAATCACAATAGAGTTAGAGCCTTCAGACTCTGAAGCTAATCTCGAAGAACTCCGTCGTTCCGATTCGGGAGGAGACACCCGCAAACTCAATGCTAAATTCGAAGAAATCACGAAGTCAACTTAAGAAGTGGAAGAGTTTTACCTCCGAGAATGGGTCCAAAGGACAAAGGAAACGGTGTTGTTGTTCAGGAAGAACCAACCCCGGCAGAAGAAATACCCATTCGAGAAGAAAACGAGGCACATGAAAATAAAGTGGACTACAACGTGCTAGCCCATCTTAGGAAACTACTAGCCAAACTGAGCATCTACGACGCTCTCATCTTATCAAAGGAGATGAGAGAAGCTCTGATCAAGGCCTTACTTGATCCAGAAATTTGCTTAGCTCAAATGGCCGGAGAGTCCTTAGATGAGGTTTGCTCGTTAAAGGAACGACGAGGTGTTACCTTCACGGACAATGACCTACTACTTGGGACAGCGGAACACAACCGACCCATGTACATTTCGATTACGATTGGGAAGTTTACACTCTCCGCAGTATTGGTGGATCCAGGAGCATCAATCAATATAATGAATCTTCGAACGCTAGCATACTTGAAATTGATGCTCGCGAGCTCGAAGCGGACAAAATGTTATTAAGAGGATTCAACCGAAAAGGAGAAAGAGCCCTCGGATCAATAACACTGCTAATGAAGACCGGTGACTTAGCAAAGACAACCGCGAAATTTCACATAATTGATTCGAAACATCGTTCAACGCTCTATCGGGCCGACCATGGATACATGAAAACAGGATGGTACCATCATCTCTACATCAATGCATTAAATACTACGATGGAGGGAACAGTGCATTAAAGGTGACTTACAACCGTTCTCCGTACATGAAATCGGAATCCATGAAGATGCGACTTATTATGCACCTCCGAAGAAAACAATCTTCTCCGGAGATACCATAACAAATGAAGCAAAGGAAATTTGGGACAACGAAGAACTCTGAAATTCTAGTCCAACAGTCACTCACCACTCCCTTACGGCGAGATGGTGAAGGTCTCTCCACAACTCGCATCCGAGGTCGAGGCCGGGGACGAGGTCGTGGCAGAGACGTTAGGACGACTTGACAGAGGAAACCAGCCATCAATATTGATTGGGAAGATAGTTCTGAAGAAGAAAAAGAAATCAAATAAGAAGCAGCGACAATAAGTCAGAAAAAGCCGCAATTCAAAATCCCTCTCGAAGATGAAAAGAACGAAGAATATAAATCGATGTACGAGAAGATTAACCACTCTGTACATACTATGACCCTGACCCCGATCCATTCTAATAAGATCGAGGGTATGGAGGTCAAAGAGGTACGTAGCGGTGGTGCAAAGCCCATCAAATTCTACCGTGGTGCTCCTTCCTCCAAAGCCGAAAATAATGTACAATTTGAAGATGCTACTTCATCGGAATTAATGGAATTGCCTTTTGAGTGGTACTCCCCCGTGTTCAAAATTTAATTCGGCGTGGTTTCTTACCTCGACAATGGACAAAAGGTCGATCACAACATTTTGAAAAATTATGGAATAACTCCGGTCGTCCACCCAATGCAAAACATGGTCTCGGATTCGGCACAGTATGATCAGTTGACGATACTGAATTTTGCATGGTTGTCACTTGCGAGTCTAATGAAAACTGCATGGAAACTATAGAAGAACTCGAAGATTTACAAATTGGAGATGCTCCACCAGAGTTCGAAGAAGAGATCAAATCTACAATAGACGAGTTAACGGAAGTTAACTTAGGTACTAGCGAAGAACCTAGACCTACCTTTGTTAGCTCCTTACTCAATAAAGAAGACTCCGAAGAAATAATCAAGTTATTAATGGAATTTAAAGACCGCTTTGCTTGGAGCTATGATGAGATGCCGAGTTTAGCTCCGGAGGTCGCAGTCCATAAGCTAGGGGTGGATCCCGCTTCGTTCCGATCGGACAAGGTCCCGGAAGAATGCGTCTAGAAATCGAACAACAAGTCATAGCTGAAGTTAAAAAGCTAATAGACGCCAAATTTGTCCGTGAAGAACAATACCCGACTTGGCTAGCCAATGTGGTACCGGTCAGGAAGAAGAATGGTCAGATCAGAATTTGTGTGGATTTCAGAGATTTAAACAAGGCATGTCCGAAAGATGAATTTCCTCTACCGATCCCAGAATTAATGATCGACATCGCTTCAACACATGAAATATTCTCATTCATGGATGGATCTTCAGGATACAACCAGATAAAAATGGCTCCGGAAGATGAAAAACTTACAGCATTCAGAACGCCGATCGGAGTATATTGCTACACAGTGATGCCATTCGGACTGAAGAACGCAGGAGCAACCTACCAGAGCGATGACAAGAATTTTTGATGATCTCATCCACAATCAAGTCGAATGCTACGTGGACGATGTGGTCATCAAAAGCAAAGTAAAGGAAAACCACCTGTATGATTTGAGAATTGTTTTCGAACGAGTAAGACAATTTAACCTTAAGATGAATCCCTTAAAATGCGCCTTCGGCGTCACCTCCGGAAATTCTTAGGATTCGTTGTCCGACATCGCGGAATTGAAATCGACCGGAAAAGATTAAAGCTATCTTAGAAATGCCGCCTCCCGGAACCTTAAAACAACTACGATCTTTTCAAGGGAAGCCGGCATATCTTCGACGCTTTATCTCAAACTTGTCGAGTAGGTGTCGGCCTTTCTCGGCACTAGTTAAAAAGGACGCCAAATTTATTTGGGAAGAGAAATGCCGGAGGGCCTTCGAGGACATTAAACAATATTTAATGACACCTCCTGTCTTAGCAGCCCCAGTCTCGGGTAGACCGCTGATACTTTATACCGCGGCTTTAGACGACTCTCTCGGAGTCTTGTTAGCCCAGGTCAATGATGAGAGTAAAGAAAATGCTCTTTACTACCTAAGCCGCCGTTTACTTCCGACGGAAATAAGGTATCCCGCAATTGAAAAGCATTGTTTGGCCCTGATCTTCGCCGCTCAAAAGCTCAGGCACTACATGCTTTCTCATAAGGTCAACCTGATTTCGAAATTTAATCCATTGCAATACTTCGATGACCCGTCCAACGCTTTCCGCGGACTTTCCGGATGGTCAATGATATTATTGCAATTCGATATAACTTTCGTGTCTCTTCGTGCCGTAAAGGGACAAGTCCTAGCAGACTTCCTCGCAAGCACACCCTTTGCGGCGGAATCTCCTCTCAATGACGACTTGCCGGATGAACAAATAATGAACCTAGAAGACCCCGATGATCGACGTTGGGAATTGTATTTCGACGGAGCATCTTCAAGCACATAAAGACGAAGAATCGCAAGTGATAGTGCCCGGTAAGGCAGGGATCGGACTAATCTTTATAACACCGGAGCGGGGGATGTTAAGATACTCCTACCACTTGACAGAGTCGTGTACAAATAACGAAGCAGAATACGAAGCCCTCATAACATGACTGGAATTAACTATTCAAATGGGTATAACAGACATCAACATCTACGGGGATTCGCAGTTAATCATTCAACAGATCGCCGGACAATACAGAATTTTAAAACCAAGACTCGAGCAATACTTCCGAGTATGTCATACGAATTGCTGGAACGGATTCCGAATGTGACGATCTACAAAATTCCCGAGAAGAAAACGCTTTAGCAGATGCGTTAGCCCGCCTCGCAAAAGAATTTGCACCGCTTACAAGATGAATCGGCAGAAGTGTCAATTCATGGACGTCGAGTCCTATCACGACTCGACATAGACACAATACACAAATCGAGAAAAGGAAAAAGGATCAATTGCAGCGGTGACGTAAAACACGAAGATTGGCGACGACCATTAATGTAGACTACTCGTAAACGGGAAAACTACCGGACGATAGGTCGTTAGCCCATCGGATCAAGAAAAGAACTGCGTCCTACGCATTAATAAACAATACATTATACAGAAGGTCTTTTGATCAAATGTGGCTAAGGTGCCTAAGCGGGTCCGAGGCCCGTGAGATTGTTAAAGAGGTGCATTCAGGACTCTGTAGCGCTCACCAGTCGGGTCCAAAGATGAAAATGAAAATTAAAAGACTAGGGTACTACTGGCCCTCGATGATGACCGATTGCATGAAAATTGCCAAGAGCTGTCACCAGTGCCAAGTGCACGGAGTGGTTCTACACCAACCTCCAAATGTGCTACATCCGACAATTGCATCGTGGCCATTTGAATGTTGGGGCACGGATATAGTGGGTCCAATAGAACCACCCATCTTCAAAAGGACATCGCTTCATTCTTGCGGCTACAGATTACTTTTCCAAGTGGGCGGAGGCAGTTCCACTCAGAGAAGTGAAAGCACATCACGTGCTACAATTTTTTAAGAACCAAGTTGTCTACCGTTTCGGGGTGCCGCGCAGGATCATCTCGGATAATGGGTCAGCATTCAGAAGCACGCAAATCAACAATTTTGTCAGGAGACACGGAATCGACTGGCGATATTCAACAATTTACTACCCAAGAGCAAACGGCCTGGCCGAGGCTTTTAATAAAACTCTCGTTCAAATTTTAAAGAAGACTTTGGACGATAATAAGAGGAATTGGCACGAGAAGTTGCTAGAAGCCTTATGGGCCTACCGGACAACCTTCAGAACTCCTACTCAAGCTACACCTTACGCTCTGGTGTATGGGTCCGAGGCAGTGTTACCCTTAGAGGTCCAACTTCCTTCACTCAGAATCGCAGTTGCAAACAAAATCACGACAGAAGAGAATGCCAAATTACGACTAGAAGAATTGGAAAGCACTGGAAGGGAAAAGACTTGCAGCGCAGCAGAATTTAGAACTATACCAAGCTAAGATGGTTCAAGCCCATGACAGACTGGTCCGCCCAAGAACCTTCAAAGTTGGTGATTTAGTTCTCGTTCTCAAAAGACCTATTCTTGCACACCGCAAGATGAAGAGGAAAATTTGAACCCACTTGGGAGGGACCGTTTGTAGTCGAGGCGGCCTACTCGGGAGGCTCCTACCAGCTAGTGAATTGCCAAGGAGAACGACATATGCTTCCGATCAATGGACGATACTTGAAGAAGTATTACGCTACCTGATGTTTCGAAGGAATGAATTCTTCATCCCTAGAAGCACGGGCGAAGTAATTACTTATGACTGGGTCCGAACCCAAAATAATAAAAAATGTGCTAAAATAAATAAAATCATGATAATAAAGTTTTCCTTGTTTTCTTTCCCAAATCAAAAATCTCTTTCCTGATCTTATCCCACTTCATTCCTGTTAAATTGAAAAATATAAAAAGTAATAAAAAAAACTGTCTTTAATAAACATTTTCTTAATGTTCTTGTTCTTAGTACAGCCCCTGATCCTTTTCCTTGTCTTTTCGCAGGGAAATGTCGAGCGGGCGGTTGGTCCTGAACTTTAGAAATGGCGTAAGCCTTGCACTCGATGAAAAGAGGGTGAAAGATGGAGCGATAATAGAGATTGACTCAGACTTCGCACCAGCAAGCCTCGCAATACGAGGAAAGTGACTCGGGTCCCAGCTGATCGAGAGCAACCGCCCAGTCGGACGATAATGAAAGTGGGTGGCCCAAGCCACCAATCCAACGAATAAGAAAAGAAAAACAAACACCGAAGAAGACGATGAGAATCAAGTCCGTAGTCGCTACGGCAGAGGGCAGGCTTGTCAGCGCCGCGCCCACAGAAATTCAGGAAATACGAAGAGCTACTCTCACAGCGACTCAACGAAGAAACAAAAATCGCCGTATCCGCAAGATGTTAACTAAATTAGCAGCGGACCAGCGCGACGAGGCAGTTGCTACTGCCAGTACATACACTTCAAGGACACCACTTCACCAGGAACCTGAAGGAAGGAGGCCAGCTCCGAGGATAATAGAAGAAACCAGGGAAATCTCGAGAAGAACAGAAGAATGAAGGCTACTACGCCACCAGATGAAGCCACCGGTAATGCATGACCTTGTTGCGAAGCAACCCCGGAGGATGTCCCGACGGACATCATCCCCGAGGAGCCGAGGTATGCGGGGAGAACGTGAAGGGATTGAGCCATATATCCCACGATACGTCACCGAGGCCTCGCCATTTGCAAATTATCCCGAATACGAGCTAGAAAGAATACGGAATGTCCGGAAGAAAACTTTTGAATACTTCGAGAGAATCAGAGGCAGGAGGATCAATATACTAGAAGGCCTCGAGTTACATACAGACGTGTTCTCAGAATACGAACAACAACAAATCGTGGACTGCATCCGGGATTTGAAAAAGATGGGCCGAGCAGGCCGCCTAAGAGAAAACACTTACTCGGAACCCCGGAGATGGATGCCAGGGAAGGGGAGAATTACAATACAATGTGGATGCTGCTACAACTTCGCAGAAGACAGGAAGGGAAACCCACCGGGGATACTCCGTCATGGCCAAGTGGATCCAATGCCATTAGTCATTAAAAGGATGGTAAAAAGAATGATAACATGGAGGGTACTGCCAGCAGATTGCATACCCAGCCGCTTGCATCATTAATATTTACAAGAAGGGTGATCGCATACCCCCGCACATAGATCACCACGACTTTGTCGGACCTTTTTGCACGTTTCTTTTCCGAATGAGTGTAATATCATGTTCGGATCCGACCTCCGGATAGCGAGCCCGAGTGAGTTCCGAGGGCCAGTAAAGATACCATTACCGGTAGGTTCCGTTATGATATCGAAGGGCAACGGAGCGGATGTCGCTAAACATTGCATACCGGGAGTGCCGAGTGAAGCGGATCTCGGTTACTTTCGGAAGGATGGACGACAGAAAGCACCTTACCACTTCCGACGAGACCCGGAGTTAGAGAGCCTCCGACCTTACGAGTCGTGAGTTGCATGGAAAATATCACACCTCCAACGTACATCCATACGGCATCCTTGCCAACGATGGCTTGGAAGGTGATGTTATTGACCATGTACCCCACTATTCAGACATGGATTTTTGACAGATACCTTTTTGGATGGATCGACAAAGATCATACATAGTCCGTTTTGAGTCTATATGGATTGTATGAGATGTATTCCGGATCGAGTTGTATGATGTATCTTCAACATGATTGGAATGAAAGTGACCATGTCACAATTTTGGCCTTCACCTCTTTTGTGCAAATTGACTCAGGAAACGCCATTAAAGTTAAACGAACTTCGAACAAAGAACAAAAATAATAAAAAGTAAATAAAAAAATATAGTAATAAAAATAAAAGAACAAAAAGAGGAAAATAAAAATATAAATAATAAATGAGAATTATTTTTCCTTAAAAATCCAAACATAAAGTAACTTCAAAATCCACGTAAACGCTAAATAAAATTCACATGAACATTAAATACACAGCTAAAAAATTTTGGAAAGTTAAAGGACAAACAAAATGAAAATGAATCTCAAATCGGATCCCACTCTAAATTCATCTTTTCAAACATTTTCAAATCAACTCCAAATTGAAATTTATCTCAAGAAGCTTTGAAATTCTCTGTCGGGACAACTCTTCCTCATAAGAGACCCACACTTCAATTTCATAACCCTAAACCTTTTTTTCGTCACATCGAAATCATTTCGACTTTTGTGGCCTACCTTTCTTCCTCGTATGGAAATCGACTAGGTCTATTGACACGGAGCCACGAGCTTTGTCTGATTTGGTTCTGATGGCATAAGACTGAGTCCCTCTTCACACAAATAAACTTTCGAGATTGGAATCAATTTCCAATTCTCAATAAACTTTCGAGATTGGAATCCATTTCCAATTCTCTTTAAACTTTCGAGATTGGAATCCATTTCTAATTCTCATTAAACTTCCGAGATTTGAATCCATTTCCAATTCTCAATAAACTTTCGAGATTGGAATCCATTTCCAATTCTCATTAAACTTCCGAGATTGGAACCAGTTTCCATTTCTCTTTAGACCTTTGAGATTGGAACCAGTTTCCATTTCTCTTTAGACCTTTGAGATTGGAACCAGTTTCCATTTCTCTTTAGACCTTTGAGATTAGAACCAGTTTCCATTTCTCTTTAGACCTTTGAGATTGGAACCAGTTTCCATTTCTCTTTAGACCTTCGAGATCGGGACCGTTTCCATTTCTCTTTAGACCTTTGAGATTGGAACCAGTTCCATTTCTCTTTAAACCTTCGAGATTGGAACCAGCTCCAATTCTCATTAAACCTTTGAGATTGGAACCAGTTTCCATTTCTCTTTAAACTTTCGAGATTGGAACCAGTTTCCAATTCTCATTAAACCTTTCGAGATTGGAACCAGTTTCCAATTCTCATTAAACCTTTGAGATTGGAACCAGTTTCCATTTCTCTTTAGACCTTCGAGATTGGAACCAGTTTCCATTTCTCTTTAGACCTTTGAGATTGGAACCGGTTTCCATTTCTCTTTAGACCTTCGAGATTGGAACCGCTTCCATTTCTCTTTAGACCTTCGAGATTGGAACCGGTTCCATTTCTCTTTAGACCTTCGAGATTGGAACCAGTTTCCATTTCTCTTTAAACCTTCGAGATTGGAACCAGTTTCCAATTTTCATTAAACCTTCGAGATTGGAACCAGTTTCCATTTCTCTTTAAACTTTCGAGATTGGAACCGTTTCAATTCTCATTAAACCTTTCGAGATTGGACCGCTTCCAATTCTCATTAAACCTTCGAGATTGGAACCGCTTCCATTTCTCTTTAGACCTTCGAGATTGGAACCGGTTCCAATTCTCTTTAAACCTTCGAGATTGGAACCGGTTCCAGTTCTCTTTAAACCTTTGAGATTGGAACCAGTTTCCATTTCTCTTTAGACTTTCGAGATTGGAACCAGTTTCCAATTCTCATTAAACCTTTCGAGATTGGAACCAGTTTCCAATTCTCATTAAACCTTTGAGATTGGAACCAGTTTCCATTTCTCTTTAGACCTTCGAGATTGGAAACAGTTTCCAATTCTCTTTAAACCTTCGAGATTGGAACCAGTTTCCAGTTCTCTTTAAACCTTTGAGATTGGAACCGGTTTCCATTTCTCTTTAGACCTTCGAGATTGGAACCGGTTCCAGTTCTCTTTAAACCTTTGAGATTGGAACCGGTTCCATTTCTCTTTAAACCTTCGAGACTGGAACCAGATTCCAGTTCTCTTTAAACCTTCGAGACTGGAACCAGATTCCAGTTCTCTTTAAACTTTCGAGATTGGAATTTCGTTTCAATTCTCATTAAACTTTCGAGATCAGTACCTAAATTTTGATTCTCATCCTTTTCAATCAACACTTAAACTCTGATTCTCATTCGAGACTGGAACCAGATTCCAGTTCTCTTTAAACTTTCGAGATTGGAACTCCGTTTCAATTCTCATTAAACTTTCGAGATCAGTACCTAAATTTTGATTCTCATCCTTTTCAATCAACACTTAAACTCCGATTCTCATTCCGAGGCTGGTACCTAAATTCCAGTTTTCTTTGCAATCCCGAGGTTGGAACCTAGGTTTCAATTCTCATTTCAAATCCAAATTTTCTCAAATTGATTTTAAACCAAACTTCAATCTAAATTAAAACTCAAAATCTAAACTTACACATCATGACTTAAACTAAAACAAAACGAAAATCTAAATCGAAATTCCCCCAGATCATGTGATTTGGGACTCACCTCCTTTTCCTTTCCCAGGCGAGAGTTCGAGAATCTCCAGTCTCAGAGATATACTTGACACTCCCCAGCGGAAACTCTTCTACTTCGTCCTAAGTTTGACACTTGGACATCTGTGTTGGTTTTGTTGATCTTTTCGGTCAACGCCAATACGTGCGGTGTGCTTGGTTAGCACACCACACCTATCGGGGTCCATTTGTTGACCTCATTTTTGATGAGGTCTTCTCTTCTTCTCTTTAGTACTTAGGATCTAGCCTTAGGCTTTTCCTTTGACTATCCTAGAGGATTAGAATTGGGACCCACCACTTAGAAATTCAAACCACTTCTTAGCTCCCTGCAAACTCCACAAACTTGATTGTAGACCCCTAATCACCTAGAGGGTTGAAATTAGATGTGGAAGTTTAAAGGATGAGTTCCTATAGGATTCTTTGGCCTTAGAGGCCGCCTCAGGTGGCCTGATTTGGTGAGGGGCTGACTTACACACACACTACACCTATACACTACACTTTCACACACCTCTTAAAACACACCCATACCCAATTTGACCTCCTAACTCATGAAGGTGATTCACATGGATGGTCTTTAACCCCTAAGCCCTTGACTAAGAGGGTTAGGAACAACATAGTGGGTGCCTCAAATGAGTCCCTTCATGGCTCATGTGGGCTTGATGTGGCTTCATGGCTCAACCAAAATGATTTCATTCCACTTACATTCACCCAATCTTCAATTTTCCAAATTTTCAATTTTTGACCCCAGGACCCTACACCCGCTAAGCTTACCCAAAACCTTTCGAAATCCCCCAAAATTTGCAAAATCACCTAAATTACCCAAAATTCTCCAAAATCAATCCTAAACATTGCCTCACCAATCAAATTGATCATCCATAGCCAAAAATACCAAAAATTCCAAAAATACGTCCCAATACCCTCCAAATACCCAAAATGCCCCTCTTAGCCAAAAAATCCAAAAATTCAGAAAATTCCCAGAAAATTCCAGAAAATCCCAAATATTCCCAATTTCATTTTTTTCAACTACACCATGGGCCAATTTTGTCAATTCACCCCACTTTTATCAAAACCCCCAATTTGACCCATTTTAACCCAAAGTGAACCCAATGTCAAACCTAGCCTACCCAATTGACCCAAATTCTGGTCCAATTCAATTCTAAACTTCAATTCAACATCCCCAACACCAATCTAGACCAAATCCAAGTCCAATTTGATTGACATTTGAATCCAATTTCACTTTGGGCCTTAAAGCCCAATTTGAACCCATGACCCAAACTTAGCCCAAACTCACCCAATTCAACTCCAATTAACCCCAAATCTTTTCTAAACCTTCCTTAACATTCCCATAAACAAAATACTAACATGATTTGCCCATAATTTAGACCCAAACCCCACTCAAATTCAACCCAAAATCAAAAGGCCCAATTTTGACCTAAACCCAAACCTAACCCAAATAGGCCCAAACCTCAAAATCAAAACCCAACCAAAGCCAAAACCTCTTTGAAACACTCCCATAAACATTTCCCAACATTTATTTTACATCAATTTCAACCCTAGCCCAACATTAGCCCAAGTTAGCCCAATTTGACCTACATTGGCCCACTTACCAAATGAACCCAAATTCAAACCAATTCAATTCCAAATCACACCAAATTGACTCCAAACCATTCATGGAACATCCCTAAACCAATTTTAACATTTGTTTGGCCCAATCCTTCACAAAATTCCCATCCATAAATTTATTTTTTAAAACCAAAAGCCCACCTTCTTAAACCTTCCTAAAAGCCCAAATTTCATGCTAAAGCCCATACGACAAATTCTTCTCATCATACCATTAATTAAAATCAATCCCTAAGTTTGAAAATTCATCATGAAGCCATTCCAAATTAAGCCCCATACAAATTCCCATCAAAATACCAAAATTTTTCTTAAATCCATTTCCATGAAATTGACTTAACTTTTCCCAAGCCAAAGATGAGCCATGAAGCCATGCATGAGCCACATGGGAGCCATGAGAGCCATGGAATCTACTTTCCACCTCACCATACCCAAGATGGCAAGAGGAGGAGGCCCTTTCCATACTCTCTTAAGAGTGATTAACCACTTCCATGACTCCACTAAACCATGCTTAGACTTAATTGTACTTGGATTGTGACTTGACCCCACTAATCAAGCTGATCCAAATCACTTTCTCTTCATCCTAAACCAGGCCTCGGGTGGTGCACCTAGCCCAAATGGATGGGTTGACCAATTTGAGCCAAAATGAGCCCTCTCCCATTCCATTCTAATCCAAGCCTTTTACACATGGCATTTGCCAATCGCCTACACTAAACCCCGCCACGACCCACTCGAACAAGATGGTGACCGAGTGCTCGGCCGGCCGGCCACCGGTCGCCGGAAAACACCATGGCCGAGACCTCGGGAGGAGCCAAACTTTGGAATTCCACCTTGTCGAGCCGCCCCATGCCCAATGGCCACCATGCTGTTCTTCCCATGTCCGGAGCAGCTCGATCCCAACCCTCGGCCATCCCCGCGAGGCTCTCCAGCCACCTCTATTTAAACCCGACCCCTCACGGCCATAGAGGAGAGTTGCAAAAACCTTGCCGAAACTCGCCAAAATTGTTCCAAACCCTACTCCATACTTAGAGCGAGTTGATCCCACAGTGTCAATTTGCCCTAATCCTCACCGACGTAATCCAATTTCTCAACCGAAATTTCACCCAAAACCAGGACACTTTGCCACGAGTGAGCCAATCCTCAAATCGACTGGTCCTACACCTTCAACCGGACCAAGAGGAGAAGTTTCCCACCGAAAGCCCCATCTCCAGGGCCACCCGGTTGCTCCAGGCCTCCAAGCTTTGTGATCGGGCTTGGTCGAAATCATACCTAGGCGATTCACTGCACCGGGAGACTTCATCCGGAGCTTCGTCGGGATCCAATCGAAGGTGACACAACCCTCAGATTGAAGCCACACTTCTCTGAGCAAAGGTATGAGCTAACTCTTTATCCTGAGCTTCTGGAGATTCTCCATTTCAAATGCTTTAATTTTAATGCATGATCACCGTATAGATGTATTCGTCTCTTCAAGACGAATCCATAGAGCATAAGAACACGAAAATCCATTGAGAAATGAGTGAGTTCTTAGGGTTTTAGTGTGGACGGTTCTCGGGCTAGGAGGCTTGGGGACGATGAACGGATGCCGTTCATTTAATACACGCGCGGACGGACGGCTCAGATGGCGTCGGACGAGGAGATGATACATGAACCGCGGGCCGCGTGGTGCTGAGTCGGAAGGCGGCGCCGAATCAAAAGGCGACGCGTGTGCGTTCGGGGCTGCCTAGGATGAGTCAGCGCCGCCGTTTTAAATAGAAAATTAGGGATTTTTCTGATTTATTTAATTCCCTGAACTTTGAAAATTCATAACTTTGTGTAGAAAAATCATAAAAATAAAATAAAAATACCCTCTTACTCGAGTGAACGAGGAGAATAATGTGGAAAAGAAATCATTTAATTTCATCAAGTATTTTATTTTTAATAATTTATTTATTGTCTGCATTGTTTTAATTCTCCATGCATATAGGAAATTCACCATGGCATGAGACCATAGGGCTTTTGAAGCCTCCGAATTTGGGAACATTCCCTAAATTTTCCAAAGTCGAGGCCATCCCTATGAGAAGTTATTGATTTTTCAAATTCATGTTACTGTTTTGAGTATTTTAAATCCAATAATTAGCATGTTGTGAAATAAATTCTAGGAAAATTTGGTGATGTTTTTTATGACCAGGAGGACCTTAGGAAAAATAGGTTTTGAATTAATTCACTTGGAACAACCCTAATTGGCTTAAACACCCTAAATAGGTTCTTAATTAATTAGAGCTAATCATACATCAAATTGACTTGAAATCAATTCTCCACTGACCTTTAGGATCAGAGGAACCCACCATAAAAATTTGAAGTCAATTGGGTTTGGTTAGCCCTATCAAATGGGTCGATTAAGCCATTTAGCTAATTTAAACTTTGAAAATTCATAACTTTCAAAATACTTTTCAAAAATTCACCAAATTGGTTTTGGAGCCTCTCTGATATTAGGGGAATTTAAGAAAATTAAAATTTCAATTTTCTAAAAAAGTTGATTTTTTGTATTATTTTAATATTTTAATAATTAAAAAATAATAAAAATCACAAAAATAATAAAATTCACCAAAATGTCATATTTTGAATTCTAATCACTTAGGAACAAACCCCATATTTTTCCTAGGTCTCTATGATGAGTTATTAAATTTTAAAGCCCTAGGGTAATTTTAAAATAAAAAAAATGTATTTTCTAGCATTTCCATTAAAATAATTCTAATAAATCAAAGAAAAATCAGAAAATTATAAAAATTGATTCTCTGATTTCCTTGATATCAGAGAGATTTTTGAAAAATATAAAATTCATTTTTCAAACTTTATTTTATTTTTAAATTAATTAATACTCCAAAACTCAAAATAATTATAATAAAAATAATATAATTCAAAAAATCACCAAAATTGGTCCAAGTGGTCCTCTGGTCATTAGGAATGTCCCATAATTTTCTTAAGGATAGAAACTTTCCCTTGGTCATATTATTAAATTTTCCTTGGAAATCTCTATTTTCTACCAAAAATAATTACATAAATAAATTAAATATAGAAAAATCACATTTTCTCCTCTAATGTCTTCATTGACATATGAGTGAAGTCACATAAAAAATTTCAAATTCATTTGAGCTCAATTTAGTGAGTTATGAAATTATTAAGCTTGAAGGGCAAAATGGTAATTAAAATTTTAACCCTTAATTAAAACTTTAGGCTTAATAAAATGAAAAGGTAAAATATTTGATCTTAATCTGATTTGGATGATTGAAATTTAAATAATTAAAGGGTAGAAACCTACTAAACAATTTAAAAATAATTAAAATAAACCTTAATAAAACAATTAATTAAATTTGGAAGAATAATAAATCTAGAATTATTAAAATAGGGATGTTATTAGGAAGAAATTTGTTCTTTAATTTAAGAATCCCAAAATTAATCATCCCAATAATATTTAATTCCTAATTAAAATGATAATCCAAGTTTAAGATTTAAAATGCTAAAAGACCTAATCATTAAATTAAGTTAAGGTTAAATTATTTAAAGCAAACTCTTTTAAAATAAAATATTAAATTAAATGAAATTAAATTAAAACAAATTAAATCAAATTAAATTAAATTAAATTAAATTAAAACACATTAAATTAAATCAAATTAAATTAAAATTAAATTAAATTAAAATTAAATTAAATTAAATTAAATTAAATTAAATTAAATTAAAATTAAATTAAATTAAATTAAACTAAATTAAATTAAAACTAAATCAAATTAAATAAAATCAAATTGAATTAAATTAAGCTAAAGCATATTATATTAAATTAACTTAAGTTAAATTAAATTAAATTAAACCACATTAAATTAAATTAAGTTAAATTAAATTAAATTAAATTAAATATAACATCACCTAAGACATGAAGAATTCAAAAATAAACCTAAAACAACTTGAACACTATTCCAAACTTAAATCCATTAACTAAAATTAAATCATAAACCACTTGAACATCCATTCGCCCTCGAAAGCTCGTGATGTCATAACTCTTAAAAGGAGTGTTAAGTGAAGTGCTACTTCATTCATAGGATATTCAAATGTCCTAGTTCATCGAGCAAGATAACAAAACTTAAACTCCCGGACGATTAATTCATTTGTATAATCAAATTCACTGGACTTAGAATAATCCTAGAAATATTGAAAAGATGTTTAAGATTCGTCTTAAGCACTTCCTCAATATGATAGGATATTTATAAGAACAATTGAACTTAGTTGTTCTTTGATGAAGAAAATCGTCCTCAAACTAAAATACAAGAACCTAGACGTCATAGGAAATGAGTAGCTATAGGATTAGGAACTTTGTAGAAAACCATAACCCTTCCCTTAGCTTTACCTAGGAACTTACTTTAAATGCTTAAATATTCTAACTGTGTTTTAAGTGCAGCTTGGGATGACGGGAAGACCCTCCAAGTACGCTTTTATTTTATTGCAATTTACTCTATTGCAATTTATTTAATCGCATCGCACTTACTTTTCTTGCATGATAAACAACTGTTGCATGAAAACCTACACCTTTAGGATAGTCCCTAAAACTGAAACCAAAACTAAATTAAAAGACATTACAAGATAAAATTCACCGCCACAACATTCCAAAATATAAAACAACTCAAAATTTAATCACAAACAGAACAACAAAACTACAACTACAACTAAACTAAAACGTCTTGTTGGATGATCGGGAATACCTCGGATGATGTAACCTACGTGTTGCTAACGGGATTTCCCACGGTCTAAATGAAAGTGTGGAACTCATTCAGTTGAGTTTAGCAAATTCATCTGGACTAAGTGAATCCGATAAAAATAACGATGCCGGAAGGATGGAACCGTGGGATCTTAACCGGTGTTGTTATAATCAACTTTAAGATTTGTTTAATTAAAATATTAAAAACACCCGGATTTTAAGATTTTCTCTAAACCGTAACACTTTTCTCACCTCCCGATTTATGACTTCTAAAACTAAACCACTACAACAACAAGGAGCTCGGAGCATGGTGGGCAAGCACGGCCATCGTCATCAAGCAAAACCCGAGTCTACTTCAAGAAAACTTTCTTAGAATTAAATAACCAAGCTATAGGACTTCGAGGTAGTTTGCCTGGTGCAACATAAATCCTCAGCTCTTCGTTAGGCATTTGCATGATCATATCATGTAAATTAAGCCCTAATCGGTCTTAGGACTCCGAGGTAGTCGTCCGATACGACATAAACCCTCACATCTTCGAGGCTATTCGTATGATTTTATCATACAAACATAAGTCCTAACTAATTAAAATCAGCAAGATCGAAACATTAAATAAACATTAGGACTTTCCTAAATTCAAGCCAAACAATAGGATAGTCGAGAAATTACCGAAGTTCGCTTCGAATCCGTGATTTCTCCTACCTTTCTTCCTTTGAATTCCCAAAACAAAATGTTTCAAACTTGATCCATTCCTATCGAAACTTCAAAATTCAATCCTCGAAAACTTAAACTTTGAAATTCTTGAGAGCAGAACTACCGATTATTATCGAGAGTTTTCTTAGGTGATTCCCGTCACTTAAGATGTAATTAACTATAGGGGCTTGCCCTTATAGGGAATTTTAAGAACCTGAGTAATATAAACCTCGTTTAATGTTTTCATATTAGACAGGGAACTTGTCGGCTTATAAAATTGGTTCGTCGGACCAAACGGATGTCACAAATCTTCTAGTTTATTTAATCGAGCCCCATCATCAAGCAATGTGTCTATTCTTCGGGATAGATACATGGTTTATGATGCGGTGCTCGTTTATATATAAACTATTCGGGATGTGAGATCAGTTTGATTTCATATCTTAAAATTTTCAAATTTAAAATTATTTTCAAAATCAAATATTACTTTTCAAATTATTTATTTAAATTAAACCTAAAATAAGCCGCACAATTTCTGTAGGCGACCTCTTTTCAAAACAAAACACATAACCTAAAAATATGCCGACAACCCTTTAGTCCAGGTGTAAAGAATATTGACTAATCCTATGTTTGATTACTGAATCTGCGGCTAGGCTGGGAGGATACCGACTGCCACTTCAGAGCTCCCACGTTCCCCTCGCCTGAGGGCTAACATCTACACTTCGACTCTCAAACAATAGGACCGAATTGAATATTTTAGTCTCGTCACACTAAAATGCTCAATTCTACGCCCAATGATATTATTTCCTATTTATTTGCACCTTCCTTCCAAGGCTTTTGAATTCTCGAATATCGTATGTAATTTTTACTATAGTTGATAATCAACATATTTTAACAAATCAAATGGCCGATTTGAAAGTAAATTAAGTTTTAAGTAAAAATTATCACAATTTATTAATATATATAAGTATCTCTATTTTAATTTCATCAAGTCACTTAATTTCATAAACAGGGAGAAAGACTAAATAAACTACTCAGAATGCATGAGAACTAAACTAAGCATGGATTTCATTTAAAGTTAAAAACAATAAATACAAATACTTATCTCGATTTATCCCTAAACAGACTCCTCGTAGTTCCTTTGACTCTTCCTTCCAAGATAAAGACGACTCACTAATTACTCACTAAACTCACTAAAGACACACAACCGCACAAAAATTAACACTAAAGACTAAAAGATTTCACAAAAGACACCCAAAAGATCGATTTTTGGCCTCATATATAGAGGTGAGCAAAGGTCCAAGAGGTGTGTAAGCATCTCTTCAAAAAGTGTCCAGGTTCAATGTATATGTGCCATTTGAACTAGCTCGCTGTCGGCGACGAACTACCTCGTTGTCGGCGAGGCTTCTGAAGATCTTCAAACCGCTCTAGCTCGTTGTCGGCGGGCTCGGGCTCGCTTGTCGACAAGACAGGTTATAAATTCTTCGAATTTTCTTCTTGTAACCTCGCCGTCGGCGGGATCGATCTCGCCGTCGGCGACTCAACACTAAATTGCATGATTTTGCTCCAAATTCGCTCCTTTTTATGATTTTTGCTTTTATTACCTAAATTATTCATTCCTGCAACAAAATAAAGAAAATACCCTTCTTTAAAGTGCAATTTCATCAAAAATAAGTATGAATTTCTTAATAAATTTTTCAGCGATCAGCTAACAATCTACACTTCAGCACCCAAACGATAGGACCGAATTGAGGATTTTAGCCTGTCACTCTACAATCTCCAATCTACGCCCGATTAATATTATTTTCCTATTTATTTGCATTCAATCCTCATGAACTTCACCATCCATGAAATTTGAATGTGGTTCATACTTAGTTGTAGAAAGAATAACCCTCTCGGATCGTATATTTTCACAACAAATTTTAACATTACAACAGGCCTTAATTGCAATGTAAATGAAGTGCAAGTAAAAACCATCACATTTATAATAAATTCACTTCTAACATGCATCACAAAATCCTAAACATGATTTCTACTCATTACAAAAGAAAAGTAAAAGGAAAATAATGGCATAATCTTCTCATGCCGCTATTTCCAAAGAAGAAGAAAAAGTAAGAGAGATACGTCACAAAGCGCGAAGAAAACACAACGGAAACTTCATGTAACCAAAGTAAATCCACTAGGTAAGTGTTTACAAAATCATATGATAATGAAGAACAATACTTAGCTTTTTCGCTTTGAAAGAAAGACGAAAATCTCTCCCATTAAGTCTCCCGATGATCCATGCAATGCTAGCGAAATCCCTTACAAATTCTCTCAAAATCTCCTCTCCAATCTCTCCAAAAGGGTAGAAATCTACATTTCTACTCCTATTCTAAAATCCCTAAACATTCTCCAAGCTTTTCTCCACTTTTCTCCTCTCTTTCTATCATAAATTCACTAATTTAAAGAGTGTGGATGAATTTCTAAGAGTTCCCTTAAGCGCCCCTTCGAAAAAGCGTCCAAATACGTCGAATTTCGGCCCAAAACCGTCAAAAGTCGGTTCATACTCATCCGGGGCACTGTCGGCGGGTTCGAGCTCACTGTCGGCGAGCTTTTTAGCCATTTTTCGTTGCTCTCCGTAAAATCTCACCGTCGGCGAGATCGAGGCTGCCATCGGCGAGTAGGCTCTGCTCAGCTCCACCATTCCGCTCCGTTTGGATCCGTTTTAGCTCTGTTTGGATCCGTTTTAGCTCTGATTCGCCCTGTTTCAGTTGCGTTGTGTTCGTAACTGATAGCCCTACAAACTAAACATAAAAATAACCTTTCTTTAAAGTGTAATCTCATTCAAAAATATGCAAGAAATGTAAAAGTGATTAAGCATCAAAAGACTTATCGAAAGGTGTTAGGGCAGAATTTCATTTCGTGTTCGTTTTTGCTCCAAATTGCACCGTTTTTGCTTCTTTTTGCTCCAATCATCATTTCTTGTACCTAAAACCAAAAAACATATAGAAAATACCTTCCTTTAAAGTGCAATATCATAAAAAATAAGTAAAATGATATAGCAAAAAGCGTATATATTTTAGGCGTGTCAGTATGACTGTTCTGAAGTATTTAGAAGAGGTTTGGAGTGGTGTTGAATTGATTTGGTATGTCAATTTGGCTTGGTTTGGTGTTTTGGTCAATTTGGGATAAATTAGCTAAGCTTGGGTTTAGGTTGGGCTAGAGTGGGGTTTAGACCCAACTGAAGGTTCCAAATGGTCTAGGGGGATGTCATAAAGATTCTCCAACATTAATTGGGTGGAAATTTGAGGTTTAGGGGACTCAATCTAGTGAGATTTGGTCATGTGTTCAAATTGGGTTAAAATTGGGTAAGCTTGATTCAAGTGGATTTGGGTGAGACTTGGGCTCAAATTAGGGGCAATTGATGGTTCAATTCAGTTTAGGGGAGTGTTATGAAGGGTTTAAAATTTATATTGGGGAGAAATTAATTGGGGTTAGGTGAATTTGGGGGATTTGGGTCACTTAGGCAAAATTGTGGATTTTGGGTTTCAAGTGAAATTGAACTCAAATGTGAGTCAAATTGGGTTTATATTTGGTTTAGATTAATAGTGGAGATGTTGAATTAAAGTTTGGAATTGAAATTGGGCATAATTGGGGTCAATTAGGTAGACATTGGGTTTAATTTGGGCACTTTTGAGTTAAATGGGTCAAATTGGGGATTTTATTTAAATTGGGCTTAATTGTCCAAATTGGGTCATGTGGTAGTTGGGAGAAATTAAATTAGGAATATTTAGGAGGTATTGGAAATTTATAGGAATTTTTGGAACTTTTGGAATTTTAGGCTAAGATGGGCATTTTGGTCATTTTGGGGATTTTTTGGGAAATTTGCCAATTTTGGGTAATTTTGGTTAATTTGAGTGGTAGGGAGTATTTTGGAGTGATTTTTGAAGAATTATGGGTAATTTAGGTGATTTTGGGTATTTTGTGGCAAAGGGGTTAGAAATTTGAAATCTTTGGGAAAAATGGGATTGGTTTAAGGTGAGCAAAATGGCATTGTTTAGGTTGAGCCATGGACCAAGGGTCGCTCTCATTTGGTCCTCTGTGTGTTGGTACTGTGTTGGTACTAGCCAAACCCTTAACCTAAGGCTAAGAACTTGGGAAAATCACTTACATGAGTTTCCAAAGAGTTAGGGGATCAAAGGTGATGTGCCTTGTTTAGGATTGTGAGTGTGTAGTGTAAGTCTAGTGTAAGCTCTAGACCTCCCAGGGTATATCCTAAGGTCTGATTACCTATAGGAGACTTCCCTAGGCTTTCTTATGCTTGGTCTCTTCCTCCCAAAAGTTGGAGGTTAGGCCTTTAGCATATAAAAACTCCCAGTGAAGTGAGAAAAGTTTGAATTTCTATGGAGAGGGTTTTCATGACTAGTCTTCTAAGAAAGTCACCAGGAGAGTTCTATGGCTAGATCCTAGGCTATTCTATAGAAATACTAGACCTCAACCAAAAGTGAGGTCAACATTGGGTTAAATCATGGGTAGGTGTGCTTAATTTAAATGGAAATGGGTTTAGATGATTTTGAGTTGACCTTGGGTTTGAGTCTTGCATTTGGGCTTGGCTCAACCATCATGAATATTAGACTTGGTGCATGACGTTGGGGTTTGGTGCTCATGTCCCAATCATGGGGTTTTAGGTTAATTTTAGGTTTAAGTGAGTTATGAGATGGGTTAAGCACTTTTGGAGGAATCTTGAAAGGGTGGCCTCCTTTAGCCATAAATAGCATGGTGGCTTTAATGAAGCTCACGCATGGTTCCTTGGATTTCTTAAGGCTTATGTAAAGCCAAATGGCTTGCCTAAGGCTTGGGCATGGCTTACATGGCTTGCATTAAAGAGTTATGGGTCGCTTTCAATCTTTTGAAATTATTTTCTTATGAGCTCAAATTTGGTCATTTTAATCATGTAACCATCCACCTTATGCTTGATTAAATTTTAATGTGATGAGGGGAGGGCTCAAATTTGTTATAAGAGCTTTTCATTTTAATTTGATTTCATATTTGAGATTGATCTTGGTGGGCTTTATTTAGGGTTAATTCTAATTTGGTGAATGGGCTTTTGAAATTCTTGGTGATGAGCATGGTGGAGTTTTAAATTAGTTTTGATGGATTTGGATTAGGATTTAGTAGACTTGGGTTTGGTGAATTTGGTTCATATTATTTTTAACTTCGAAGTGGGAAATTTAATTTTGAAAATTGGCATTGGTTTAATTTGATGGTGGAGTGTGTGCATGGATATAGTGTAGATATATGTGGTGTTTCAAAGAAATAAAACCCTAGGTCATAAAGGGTCCCTCTAGAGTGTCATTAAACCCTATGGTGAGCTCATGATGAGTCTCAATGTGTTGGTCCTTAATCAACTCAATCAAGTGTTGAGGATTTAAGACCACACAATGAGACTTACACAGAGCCAAGAAGTGGTTTGAATTTCTAGGTGGGGTGGGTCCCATCACTAGTCCTCTAGGAGATTCTATAGAAATATCCTATGGCTAGATCCAAAGTTCTAGAGGAGTAGATAGACCTCACCAAAAGCAGGTCAATAAAGCTACCTCCCATTTAAGGTACGGTGAGCTCTGACATATAGGGTTATCTCTATCAAGATGATTTTAGTTATTTTGTAGGTTTCAATGATAACGAGTCGCTAGCCATTTTGAATGTGTGAGACTCACTCTCTGCTAAATGGCTTTGTGAGTGTTTTGAAGCATTGGGGCATTCCTATACACAATAACCATCCTTTTTTGGTCTATTCTCTAAGTTCATGATATATAATTGAAAATCCATTTATCGAGAATATTCCTGGGTATCTCCAGTATGTAATTAAGCAGAAGGATACATTCCTCTGAGAGACTCTTGACCCCGTAACAAAATTGTTCTTTGTGGTTCTCTTTTTATGGTTGGCTTAAGTAGTAATTCTCTTCATAGATGTTGTGTTTCGAGGTATTTTAACCCGATCCTGTTTGGACATATACTCTCCCATCATATGAGGATTACCCATAAATAAACCTTTCACTTGTTTCTTTTTATTTTTTTGCCTATTTGTTGTTTCATATCATTCTTTTAGAATCCTCTTCTCTTTGAATCATTGATATGATTCGAGATAGAGATTTATTTGAATTAGGAAATTATATGATGACATATAAATAGACAAGTGGCTAGTCCGAGTCTTAAAAAGAACCAAGAAAGTATTGGTTAGCTAGCTTCAGTTGGCTAGCCACACCCTCAGCCATGTCTAATGTCTTCGTGGTCAGCTAGGTTCAGTTGGCTAGCCACATCCTCAGCCATGTATAAAGAAATCTGGATTGGTTGAGTTTCTTTGTAGATAGTTGATTTCAGAGAGCTAGCTACCCCTCAGTCATAACATGTCCGATATATGTAGCCTGGCCTAGTTTTCTTTTTATCTTCTCTTGGGATTTCAGCTCAGCTACAAAGGAAGATTTTCATTTTGGATGCTTCCAACAACTGCACTGTGACTCAGCAGCGTAGCACACTTGTCTGGAGTCCTTTTTTTGCTTCAATTTTTTGATTTCATGCATGTAGGGCATCTACATGACTAGTTAGGCATGATTCACTGCTCAATGATAGCATTCTGTAGCTCAAGACACTCATCTGGGACTCTCTAGCACTTGTTTAGGAAATGGAGCTAGGATTAGCGGTGATTTAGCCTAATCTGGGATACCCACTGTTAGAGGGGCTCATTCAGAACACGTGACATACTCAATGCCCATTCTGGTGTTTAAAAGTTATTGCACATTGATGTACCAAAAATATATTAGGTGTTTGCTATATAATTTTACTTATTTTTGGTGATATTGCACTTTAATGGAATGTATTTTTCATGTTTTGCTGCAGATATGAAAATTTGAGGTGATTAGAGTTAAAGGAAGCAAAAATGAACTAATTTGGAGCAAAAATAAGCAACAAGTGGTTCCTAGAATCAAGGCCAGAAGCTTCGGCGACCGACAAGTGGTCCCTAGGGCCTTTGGAAAAACATGTAGGGTTTTGGGTTTATTTAGGTGACCTGGGTCATGTCTTACCTGTGGGGTCAATTGGATCTATCACCTGATCAAAACCCTAAACCAGCTTAACCAGGGGCTGAGGGCTTGGGCTTGCCCTAGGGAGGCCCAAGAAAGCACAACTCTGGTTTAAGGGTTATGTGCAAGGTGTGTCCTCACAAAACTGAGGTCAATAATTGGCTAATGAAGTTGCCGAGATAAACAGCAAGATTAGTACAATCTTAACTTTGGAATTTATGGTTATGGTTACAAGGAATCACTTGGATTCATAAGGTAGTCCACGAAAATGGATCCCTAATCTATTGGCTTCCTCTAGCACAAAATCAGAGCACTAGTTTCTCTAACATCCAGACCTAGGGGGCTTTATGAATGAAAATTTGCAAGGGATTTAGAAATCTCACCTATGTAATAGTTGAGGAAGCATGCTCTCGGCTTGCTCCTTGCTCCAACCTCGCTCCAGGAATATGGCTCCATTCTCTTGTCCAAAGAAGGTAGAAACTCTTCTCTTTCAAAGGAGAGAAGAGTATCTCCTTCAAACAACTCCTCTCAAGGCCTTCAAAGCTCCTTCATACTCTCTTCCAAAAATAAGTGATCAAGATGAAAAAGCAAGTGGAGGAGTGGTTTAATGGAGAAAAAAAAATTTGGAGGAAGAAGAAGAAGAGATTCTCTACTTAGTTCCATAATTTTTTTCCTCCTCCTCTTCTCAAGGCTCTCTCAATTTGAAATGCATAAGATCTCTAAAGAAGAACGATCGAAGAACGGGGAAGAAGAATGGAAGAATTCGTCAAGAATTTTTCTCCCCCAGCTCTATCTAACTCCCATTGTCCTTTGTAGTTTGAAAAAAAATGGAAAAAGCCCCTCTCTAATGAGTCTTCTCTTCTTTTTTTTTTCTATTGAGACCAGAGTCTACTCCCTCGCATAGCCTATTCTCTGGTCAATTTCTCTGCTTGACACAGCTAGGGGAAGCATCCTCCTTGCTAAAAAAAGGCAAGGCTTTATATGATCTCCCCTTCATTTTCCTTGAACCTTCCATAAGTTTCCTAGGAATCATGCAATAGTTTCCCTTATTGGTCCCCTCCATCCTAGCTAAAATAGCATGTCGTAGCGGAATTTGACCGAAAGGAACGAGTTGGGCGGATATGCGCCAAGTATTAGGCTCATATGTGCCCATTTACTTGGTTTGTGGCATTTGATTTAGTGCTTATGTGCTTATGGGGTGCATATATGCGCCTCCGTCTCTGTAGTGGAGCGGTCCAGGATGAATATTGATGCTTATGCGTCAAACTGGAGGCACTTATGCGCCCTCATCTTTGTTTACTACAAGGAGCATTTCAACGTTGCTTGGGCACATAGGCGCCCACACTAGCGTTGGGCGCTCATTTTGGGCTCTTATGTGACCTTGATATGCATCAACCAATGTAAAAAAAAAATTATTCTTCTTACTTTTTCCTATTTTTTGCCAAGGCTTGGATGGAGGACTCCTACGGGCATCTGAACCACCATAAAACATTAAGGACATAAAATTTACTTCCTCACATATGAACGGACTTCAGGGGTGTGTTATATCAGGCAAAAATTGCCGCTCGGGGATAGGTATGGCCCTAATGGTCTAAAGCTCAATTTTTTTGCATGGATGTTCGTAAGATGGTTTTAAGTGATAAGAAAGCTACGGGAAATTACACGTTGCTAGAACACGACTCCGTAAATCATAATGAACATTCTAGATTCTTCAGTTCGGGGATTTTGGTTCCAACCTGCGCCCCAGCCCCTCTGCGAGTAGACTAGTCTAAACCCCAACTTTTTTCAAAACGCGTGTAGGAGAATTTCATGACTCCCCTGGACTACGGGAGGCTTCGAATAGGCGGACCATGGTCTCTAAACACCAAGTTAGGTAGTAAAAACTTCCTATATTGGAACCAACACTATCCCACAACGAATTTCCCAGGTAGGGCTAAATCGATACCTTCCCTAGTTTCGCGCCAAAGACACGTACCAGGTGATCTGGATAGATGTCTTGGATTACAGGAAGTTGCAAACAATCCCGTAGCATTCAAGCCGACGCTCAAAATATACGACACCAAAAAAATGATTCCAACAATAGTTAATTTACTATTGTAGATTTATAATTTTCAACATTGCAATTCCATCTTCTTCTCCGATTTAGGAGAAGAATGGATCTATGTGCTTACAATCATATATTAGATTATTTTAATTAGGCTAGGCTCTATAATTTTTTTCTTTTTTCAGGATTTCCACATAAAAAATTTTGATGTCTCCTCTTATTACTTTTATATTGTCTATGAGTGTTGAATCTTCGTGCAATGTTGAGACATTAAATATCACTCTACCTCCGCAAATCATTCAACGTGCAACACATAGAAATGAATTTAAGAAAATCAACATACATTTTTTTCGTGATTTTTTTAAATAAAAAGTATGCAATATTTGGCATGTGCTAGACACGAACACACAATTTGAAAGAACATGCATATTCCACATGCACATTTTAAATAATTAAATCAAATATTCATTAAAAAAAAGCTATTTTAAATATCAAGTTTTATATTATTTTTCATTTATTTATTTTGTATTTTTTTTTTGCTCCACCCATCATGCATTCATTGTCATGGCCAAGACTTTCAACCCTCAAACATTCATTGCCCTCTCCACTCTCCAATTTGTAACGATTGCTCTCCTCTTAATGTTGACACTCTCTTCACTCCTAAAATAAATGACTTCTCCCTACTAAATGCTAAAGCCTTCTCCAATCTTCAACATAATCCAACATACTTTGCTCTCTCGATGTCGCAGCCTAAGCCAACATCGTCTCTTCTCTCAGGAGCAACTTAGAACAATTAGGGTTGTAGTAGAGCCAATTTCAGTCGAGCTTGTTATTTATTGGACTTGATTTGATCCTATTATAAGCTATTCATGTTCAACTCAAGCTCAAGCCAAGCTTCGATATGTATGTTCATACTTGGCCTTTTTTAATTATTTGATAATGATAATTGATTTGTACTTAATTTGTCTATATTAATTAAACTAGTATTTCAATTAGTTAATAAAAGTCCTAAAAATTCAAACAAATGTTTGACTTCTCATATAAAGTTATTAATAAAAGAATCAATAAATCTAAATAAGTATTCAATTGAATAAATTCTTAATTAGTATATAACCATTTTACCCCAATTAAATATAATAATATATAAATTTCAGGTTAGTTTTTACACAATCAATTAACAGAAATAAATACTAAAATATTAGTTCATCAAAATAAAGAAATAAGAAATAATTAAATTAACTTAATTTTTACATTCACTAATAACAAATAAATTATTTAAATGCCCATGCATTACAAAAGAAAAAGCTCAATGAACATATCAGCTGCATCATATCATACACCTTTTATGCATAGAATTTTCTCATAATCTTTAAGCTCAACACATAACTTAGGCAGCAATGTAGAGAAAGAAGAAAGGTTATTCTGCAACTTACACCCCTTTCTTCAAGGATTTACAGTCTCTCCCCATTAGTAAAATTGATAAAAGAGAAGAAATACTAAGAAAAACCAGAAATCAGTACTTATCCAGTGTTTTCGGCCTCACACACCCACAAAAATAGCCTCTTTTCTTTCCCTGCTTATCCTTTCTGCCATAAAGGTAGTCCCTCAGTAACACTCTTGGAGTTCGATCACCGGCCGGATAGCTATCCCACTCTTCTTGGAGCTTAAGAAAGACATAATCAATCTTCTGCAACTCGAGCTCCAGCATCCCAATCCTCTCGGAAGCACTCCGAGCCTGTTCCGATACTCGGCTTCTCTCGGCACGTCCCATGTCTTCACCATTGTAGGAATCGGAATATGCTTCAGCCATCATCATCAGTTTGCCATTTGCATCAATCAAATCAAATATGGCTCCTTCAGCATCTCTCAACTTCGACTTAAGGGCATCAAACTGCAGTCTATTTTGTCTTGCGCTCGGGATGGATTTCTCCATCTTCAAGTTCAGGTTGTGAGCGCTGGCACGAAGAAGTGAGAGCTTTTCCGCATCAAAAGCGAGTCTTTTGATGATTCTTCTGCTCCAGTCTTGTTGGGATTCTTTGAACTCTCTTGATATGTCCATTTTATAAACTCCAAAATCTTTATCGGACGGAAGCTCTGATGAAGGTTTCTCGCTCTTCGCCTCCTCGACCACCTCAATGCCATGATCGACAGAAACACGGCTACTGTGATTGGAATCCTCAGCAGCTTCCCATAAATTGAGCATTTGATCGTTGGATTCTGCGCCTTGGATTTTACCTGCGCTGAAGGAGCTCGAAACCTGGTCGAGTTCGATGTCTTTCACCAGATTGGATGTTTCTCTTCCTTGATTTTCCTCCCTGATAGAGATCTCTCTCTCCTTCTGCTTCAACTCTTCAAGTTCTCTCCTTGCAGATTCTATGTTGGAAGCAGATTGCAGTCTTTCCTGATGAAGCCGAGTCTTGGTGCCTTGCACCAACTTCTGAAGTGCCTCAGCTTTGGCAATCAAATTCTGCATCTCTGTTACTCCTAGCATGGATGAAAGGCCATGATCTCCAGTGCTTGTTTCATGATTATCCTGATCATATAATGATGAATTCTCCTGAAGAAAATAATGGAATGCAAATTATATAAAACGCATACTTGTTAAGAATCATATGAACTAATAGAAGTTGAACCAAGAAGAAGAAAGTTCCATGGCTCATATGAATTAGATTAGAAAAATATTTACCTGAAGATGAGAATACACAAGTTTAGTATTAGATCCGCCTCAAGGTTTATAACAAAAAGCAAAAACACTGTGAGGCATAGGTCTCATAGCCCCAAGGTGAGACATAGTCCTCAAACAAGTCAAGGTGTGCCTCACCTTAAAAAGCACCCCAAATTTTTTAAACTATTCACAATATTTTCTAACAGAACTAAAAATGATATCAATACATTTCATTTCTCAACCATCACAACTCACATTAAATAGCAAGAAATAAAAGACAAAAGTAATCAATAAGAAGTATTAAAGTTGAAGTTTTAATTATCAACATAATTATTATTTTAATTAATATTTTTATTGTTGATTAGTCAATATAAAAAGAAGATAAATGGATTAAAGATAAGGTTGAATGAAAAATTTTGGATACAATTAAGGATAAAGTGCGAGATTAAAAATTCACTATGCTAATTATTCTAATGAAAATTCATTCAGTGATGAGACTAATGGGGATTCTAAATGTAAAAATTTTAATATTGATCACTTATTATATGCTTACTTAATAGAAGGGCTGTATGAGTGTAAAAGAAAGACTTCTGTTGAAATTATTTTGATTCTTATATTTCGACCTTTTAATATTTATTTTGACATCCTAGCTTGCTTTGATGGTTTAATATGTGTATAACACATCTTATTTTATTATTTCATGTTAGGATATTAACATGTTACTTCTTGTTTTGCACAATTTATTCTTTTTTACTTCATTAGAATGTTGTTATATTACTTTTTAATGTGTTGATATGTTATTTCTTACTTCATACTTTATCTTTTCATAGCATATTTATTAGTTTATACAATCTTTTTAAATTTGAGGCTTACACTTAAAAAAGTTTGAGACTTGCGTCTCGTCTTAGACATGAAAAATTTCAATACACAATTGCGTAATTCTAAACCTTGGGTAGAAACTTGCACTCTGATTAAGGGAGGAAAAGAGATGATCACTTGATTAGGAGTCTAAAAAAAAAGTGCCGGAGTGTGTATATTGTTAATTAATACTAATAAGTTGAATCACATGTTATTCAATATCTAGTTATCTTACTAAATATTTAAAATCATATTTAGCTTGATTAAGTCTTAATAACTCTATAATTAGCTTAAAGTAATACAATAATAATGAATTAATTTTTCACTACTGCCAAATAAATTATTTTGAATAGAATTAAGTTATTTAACACTAATTAATCCATACAAAGAAGTTGTATAAGTTAGATTTGAAAGGTAACAAACTTCTTTAATTAGAGGAAGGGTTGTTTGGGTATTAATTATCAATCAAGTTGTTAATCAGATTGTTAATTACTAAAATCAACTATAAAACCCCTATCTACTCAGTTTTTTTTCTTTATTTTCTTTCTTTTTTGGCGAAGACTGTGGTTCTTAATGACTCCACAAGGACTAGAAATAATGAAAATTTTATATAGTTCACCTGATCTTCATCGTCTTCAAGTTTTTCTAGCTGACTTAAATGCTTCTCTACATTCGAAATGCCGTATCCCAAAGAAGTGAAGAGAGGAGAAAGCACTTGAAGGTTGTTTCTGAGCTTTCCATTCTCATGTTCAAAATCGTCAAGCTGATTCTCCAACTCAACTACATGTAATTTTTTCAAAATAATCTCCTCCTTCAGAGTCTCTCTCAACACCATTGCAGAAATGTCGAGACTCTCGCAGTGAGATGACAACTCGAACATTTTCTCATCAAGCATTGTTGCATGGATTTCAGAAGCTTGAAGCTCGCTGAATAATCGCATGATTTCTTCCTCACACCAAGCAACCTCTTCTTTTTTTTCTTCCAGCTCAGAAGACAGAAGTTGTTCCCTCATTTTAATGGCTTTGACTTCAGCTTTAAATCTATTTAACTCCTCTTTAAGTGTTTCATTTTCTCCATTAACAGTAGCAATCTGGTTATCTTTAAAGGCAACACCTTCCAATAAAGCTGTAATTCTGTTCTCTAACTCAGATCTCATGGCTTTGGCCTCATCTACTTCTTTGTTAGAGACTTCAAGTTTTCTGCATACTTCAGTAGCTTCCACTTGTTTGGATTGAAGCAAGCCCTTCACTTTTGAAAGTTCCATGCTTCTCTGTTTCAACAAATTCTCTCCAGCTTCAACTTCAAGGATTAGTTCTTCACAGACTCTATGCGCAAATTGCAAATCAAATTCTGAAATTGTAATTCGACTTCTCAGCTCTTCCAAAATGACAAGAGATTCCTTGAATTGCCGGTTTTCATTTTCCACAGCTCTGGCTCTCGCTTCACTCGCTCTAATCTCCTCAACAAGACCATTCTTAGCAGTATGAAGAGAGCACATGTCATCACCGAGCAGCTTCAACTCTTGCATGTTTTCTGCATTTAGATTCTCAAAGAACAAGTACAGGTTCTCCATTGTCATGGCGTCAACAAACATTAAACTATTTTCCTCTTCCAAAGCATTCTTTTCTTTCATCAAATTATAGAATTTCTCCGACAAATCTATTAATTTTGTAGTTAAAGACTCTAATTCAGCTTTTAATGTAATGTTTGTGAAGTCTGTGGTGCTTGCATCGTGACAAAGTTGCTCATATTTCTCGAAGAGCTGACCATGCTCCTTCTGTAAAATAAGTAATTGCTTGTTTTCTGCATTTAACTGTTGCATGTTTTCTGCATTTAGATTCTTAAAGAACAAGTAAAGGTTCTCCGTTGTCATGGCGTCCGCAAACATTAAACTGTTTTCCTCTTCCAAAGCATTCTTCTCTTTCATCAAATTATAAATTTTCTCCGACGAATCCTTTAATTTTGTAGTGAAAGACTCTAATTCAGCTTTCAACGTTATGTTTGTGAAGTCTGCGGTACTCGCATCGCGACAAAGTTGCTCATATTCTTCCAAAAGTTGACGGTGCTCCCTCTGTAAAATAAGTGATTGCTTGTTTTTATTTTCAAGTTCCCTACTTAGAAAAACTTTTTCCAATCCACTTTGCTTTAGAAGATTGAGGTAAACCAATAACTCCATACCAAGCATTTGATTTTCATCACTGATACAAGAAATGGAAGCGTGTAGATTCATAATCTCTCCCAGAATAGTTGGAAGAATGGTTACTTCACTTCCCTCTATATTCATCAGCTTCTTGTTGATATTAAGCGGTTCAAGCAAAAGTTGGATACCTACCCTGAGCTTCAAAATATGCTCCTTTAGTAGAGCGATGTTTTCCTTCTGAACTAATTCTCTGTCTTCTAGCTGTTTGATTAGTTCATCAGCACTTCTAGAGGCCTGTAAATGCTTCTGACACTCCTGTATTAGAGCAAAGTTCTCACCTTTCATTTCATACAAGCAGCTCTGCAAGATGAAGATCTCAAGCATGGACTCCATAGATTTCAGCTCTACTTCCTCAATTTTATCATCTCTGATCTTTCTTTCTTCTTGCAGAAGATGGATTTGGCTTTCTAAAGCAGCGAATTGAATCTTGCTCGATCTGATAAGCGACTCGTACTTTTGCTTTTCAATCATCAAGGAATTTGAAATGTCATGAAGATGTCTCTGTAAGATGAAAATCTCAGTCATATGAGAAAAGGATCTCTGTTGTTCTGCCTCCAACTCCTCCTCCCTGATCTGTCTATCTTCTTGCAGGAGAAGAAGCTGGTTTTCTAAGGAGGCCAAGCTCATATTCTTTGAGTGGATAAGTGAGGCATGCTCATTCTGCATAGCACTCAACGAGTTTTCAAGATTCAAAATTTGTTTAACGGATAGTTCTTTTTCCTTCACTAGATTCAAGTGCTTGTCTTCCAATGTAGCATGTGTAGTCTCCAAATTAGTAAGACACTGTTGAATGCTCTCCACCTGAAATTCAAAAATTATAGAAATGAGAAATGCAGACAAATGATTAAAAGGAGATAAGTAAAACTAATAAAAGGCAGAAGAATCGTATGCTTTGAGAGAACTATTACTAATTAATCATAGATATCAAACTTATAATTCATAAAGTTCAAACCTGTGAGATAAGATTATTCTTTTGGACAATAAGATCTGAATTTGCAAGTGAGAGAGAGTGAAATGACTCTTCCAAGCCTCTCAATTTTGAGCGCAAACCTTCAAGTTCAGTATTTGCATCATCAAGAGAGTTCTCCAATAACGTATTTTTGTTTGAAAGCTTCTCCACGTTCTCCGCAAGTGTCTCTATCTGAATGGCTAGAGAGCCCTTTTCAGCAACATGAGTGGAAACTGCAGCATTTAGTGACTCACACGAACCTTCTAAAACTACTATTTTCTCTCTCAACTCTTCAAGCTCCACATTTGCATCAGATAAAGAGTTCTCCAAAACTGAATTCTTCTCAGAAACCGATTCCATATCCTTCAATTTGTTGAGAAATAGAAGTTTTTCCTCTTCAAGCTTACTGCAGCTCTCTTTCAGTTCAGAATGACCATATTGCAGATCCTTCACCTGTGCCTCTAGTGATTCAATATGAAGGCTGGCTGCTTCCATTTCTTTTGTTAGACCTTGATGATTCAGATTTATCTCATTTTTTTCATGCTTCAGAGATTCAAACTCTTGCTGAAGAACTCTATTACTTTCTGCCTGGTTTTCTATTTCATTTTCTAGTTTAAAATTTATTTCCTTCAAGGAATTTATCTCATCTTCCAAGTGTTTCATCTTCAAAGCACATGCCAAATTGTGTTCATTTAGAGTAAAGTTTAGATCTTTAAGTTGGGAAACTTCTTCTTCTAAAGCCCCTTTACTACGTCCAGCTTCCTTCAGTTTCTCAACTAGACTCTGAATTTCCAATGTCACAGCCATAACCTTTTCATTAGAGTCATTATATAGGTGTTCCTTTGATTGGAGAGACATTTCAGCCTCCATGAGCTTTTGATCGCTCACATTTAAGGAATGTTTGAACTCCTCCAACTCTATTTTGGCTTCTTCTAGTTCTAATTGTAGACTCTGATTTGCCTTCTCCAATGCAAGACATTTTTGTTCTGCACTACTCAACTTGAAGGCTGCCATCTCCATTTCCTCATTGAGCTTCACAATTTCGTTCTTCAATTTAGAGATTTCAATCTCCAAATTAGATATACTATCATGAGAAAACTGATGCTGCAGAAGCGCAGCCTCCTTCTCAGATTCTAATTTAGACATTTCATCTCTCAAGTTCTGAACTTCACCTCTGGATAAATCCAAATGTTTAGATTCTAACTCAATCTGGACCTTAAGCTTCTGGTTTTCATTTGATAACTGAGAAATTTGTTCTTGAAGATGTTTTACGCCATATCTGCCATTCTCTTTCGGCTTGGAATCAACATATATTTTGGCATAGTGACCATTTTCTTCTTCCTCCTCAAAGTTAAGACTTTTCATTACCTTCCCTTGTGGTAATCTCACACGAGCCACAACTTCTTCCTCGTTTTCATTAAAACCTTTCGCATCATTTCCTTCGTATAATTTCACACGTGCTAACCCCTCTCGATTGTTTTCTTCAGGCAGTGCAATCCTATCCATAAAAGGTGTCTGCATGCCAAATGCATCCTTCTGTAGGTCATAAGTATCGAACACCGAGGGCCTCGGTGAAGGCATTTCCGGAGCATTATTGGATAGAGATTCGTCCGGAAGTGCGAGCGGAATGTGATTGGGAAATGCTTCCGACATCGTTCGATGAGCATGGCGAAGAGCCCCGGTTGCGTGATCGTATCTTTCGGCCAAAGCTCGGTAAGCTCGATAAAACTCTTCCACCAGTTTCATGAGCTCAGGTCGTTTCTTGTAGTACATTTCAGCTCTCCTTGCGAATGAGTCTGCGTCTTCTTCTATTAGCTTGATCATTGCTTTAACTTTCATGTCCATATCTGCACATGAAAATCAACACATTAGACCTTATGTCAAGTATAAATCAATGCCGACAAATGATTACTAAGTACTTTGATTTAGAAGGGATAAAAAAGTGCCATTTCAATTATAGAGTCAGATTAGAGGTTGAAGCAAAATAAATGGTTTGGATGCCTTCATTACCTATAGGTTTAAACTTATTTTTAAAAAAAGAAGATTTTTTTAGTGATACAAAAGTAAATGAAATGCACAGCATGGTAAATCAAATATAAAATCAAATTCTTTTCTTTCTAGTGAACATGAAAATGGTTGGCCCAACATTCATTCTAGGAGTATGCAAAAAGGTATTGTATTCAATTTCAGCAACCCTCTTGAGGTACCCAGGTTTCATAGCTTGAAGGGAAACATATGAAAATAAAAATAATAATAATAATAAATCACACAGACAGAAATGCAACAAGAATAAAGTTGTAATAACTAATAACTCATTAAAGCCCCAAATTTCATGAATATTAGCAAATAATATGCCCCTCTAAGTGAAATTCTCACTTAAAACGATAATTCTTAAAGTGTTCTAGCAAGTTTATCTTCTGCCAACTGAAAATGTATTTGCATGTCCATGTAAAGATTAGCAAATAGATCATTCTCCTCAGGGAATTAGTGTTCAAGGATGTAAGGTAGATAGAGAGGAACATGATTTAAACTCAAAATTGTTCCCCAATTGTTCATATGTGGCCAATTTAGTTTTAAAATATCACATTTTTCCAATGTATTTCCTTCGTTATATAAAATTGATATAGAAAGGTCGCAAATGAACTAAATTGGGATCAGTTTTGTATAATCAAGGCACTAAATTGAAATTAAATTTGCATCACATGAGGACCTATTCTGGATTAGTGATATATAGCCAGGAAACTAAATTGAAAAAAATGTGACATGCTCTAGCTAATTTGGCCATATACAAATAGTCAGCAGGTCAAATAATGGCCAAAAGATTATTTTGTAGTAACTTTCAAGATATATAGATAGACAGGTATGCTTGCAACCATATTGACAGCTATAAACAAAATAACAATCTAAGAAGCTCAATAGAAAAATAATCAGACACAAGAATCGCCAACGAACAATAAGATAACATTGAATCAATAAATAGCGAGATATTGCATGAACAATTTTATGAAAGAAGACCCTCATGAAAATAAGAATTAGATATTACAATAGAATAAGTTAAGATTTGTCTCAATGATTTTTATTCAGCTTTTTTAAGAAATTTGAAGAACTTCCCTAAGTTCGCTTACCCGATGAAAATGGATAATGCTTTAAGTTTCATGAGTGAATATCCCTAATTTTGGTTTTTCTATAAACAATGATAGTTAGAACTCATAATCACTAGTTATCCCAACAGAAAACAATTAGACCAAATTACTTGGCTATTATTTAATCATTTCCATGATTATCTTTATCCTCCCTTGTCCATGTATCCATTCCAATAATAGTTAGGGAACTCTTGGTCAGTATCTTGTCATTCAATTTAATTTTTTTTAAAGGCTTTCATCTACTAAGGTCAAATTTTCTGTTTATAAAATATAAAAATTTTATTTTGATCCTTTACCTTCAATTCCATAATAGGAAACATGTCCTTTTAAGTCCCATAGGAACCAATAAATTAAAATTTTCCCTGCCAGGATCCATTCGAGATGTCTAATGTCACACTAGATTTATCAGATTCCCTCTCCTCCGCTAAATTGCAAAGAAATTGATAAAATTACAACCAAGTAAATACTGAATAAACACCAGATATGTTAGGTGTGCTCTTCACGTACAAGTAGATGATGCAATCTTGGAAGCAACAATGAACACTTTATACCTACTGGAGTTGTTGAACCAACATTATCATTAAATTCAATATATTTTGCATATTTGTGCTGTCAGCAGTAAGCACAATAAATTACTCAAAAAAAAACCTTAAACAAGGATAACTTCTAAAATGGATGACCAATACTGCAAATAACCATTTCAGTAGTGAATGACTTTCTTCACAGTTCATGCAGTAAATCCAATTCTTTACTTTGATTTTTTTAAAAAAAGGCAAAGCCACTGGTAATCACCTGACAATAAAAACAAATAGTTTGAATAAAACATAACTCCCATGTCAGAAAAAAGGGACCTTTCTCCATTGATTTCAGTGCAAAAACCAACATAATTAGAAGCAGTGCAAACTGTTTTACTAAACTATAAATAGAAAGGAGGCACTTACATGCATACCACACAATTCTTATGTATTTACATATCCACTACCCAAACTTTAATATTTACAAGCATAGAACTCAAATCTCTAACATCACATCAAAAATACCATTATCACCTACTTATAAAAAGTAAAATACACCTTTTCACACATATGTTTATCACATCAAAGTGTTTTAAATGTAAGTATGAAAGTGTAGGTGTTAGATATGTAAATAGATAGAAATTGTGACAGAAAATGCAGTTCTTAACAAGATAACATGGTAAAATAGCTCATAAGGACAAACCAAGTTGCTACAATAAGCCATATGACAACCATGAAGAATCACATAACATCATCTCAATATCAAGAGAGATCATGCGAGAAGTAGCAAAAGTCTATACCTGTCAGGTTTTCCTGAAGCCATTTCGAATTCTTCGGACTGATATGACTGTCCCACCACCATGAGTACAATCTCCTTGATTCGGCACGTGGATAAGTCGTCATGATTCGAACGAAAAACTAATTCTAACTCTTCTCCTGATATGAAAATGGCCTTCACCACGGCCAAAACTCGGTAGAAATCCGTTCAACTTCACCAAAAATACTGTATCATCACAAAAATCCAAATATAATTATTTCTTATATGAAAGAATGCCAAGCAAGTAGACAATCAAAATATTCAACCTAAACAAAGTTTACAAAGTACCTCAACAATAAATTACAAATCACAAGCATAGAATTACTTTCAATCCTCGCTTGGTGATGATGGAAAAAACAATTCTTTAATCCAGCCTTCAAAGAACAGAAAGCAACATCATGAGTATCTTTGAATGTTTTAGATCATTTTCATCCACCTGGAATTAAAAAATATTCAAACCACAGACAGAAGCAACAATTTAATACTAGAAAAATAAGACAGCTTACCAGAAAAAAGCAGTAGACGATGGTAGGTTGAAGATTTACTTTTTGGTTTTGGATGGTTAACTGCTCAGAGGATGTGAAGAACTGAAACTCTGATCACCGGCAAAAATAGAGGATTAAAATAAGAAACAAAATTCAGAAAGAAGAACCAGAACCAATAAGCCGTAGAGTCCTCTACTCAGAAAAATAAATAAATAAATTTTAAAAATTGAAAATACTTTTAACCAAATTTCAGATAAACTGTAACCGATCAAAGGCAAACAGACCTGAAGAGAAGATTACATAGATATAAAACCCTAATAGTCCGGATAAACTAGCAAAACGAAGATCATCAGAAATTATAATTGAAGTAGAAAAAAGATGAACTAACATTAAAAACTGATTTTCGGTTAACTATAGCTCCCCACATCAACTAAATTTAATTTCTACAAAGCTCATAATCAACCAAACTTCAAAAATAGCCTATCATCATGAAACTCAGTACTTCATTTCCATTGGAACAACCACAAAATCCAAACTTTTCAAAAAAGCTTTAATCAGAGACGCACTTAGACATCCTTTCCGTTTAAAATCGACTCTGAAGGACTAAATCTCATTAAAAAAACAGGCATTAGATGAAGGCAGAACCCAAAAATCAAAAATTTACAAGCCATAATGCGCAAAAAAACCTTCTTTTCAGAAAGTAAAGAGGAATTACCAGAGAGAAAAGTTAGAGTCCACTGGCTCCTGACAAACAACAGCTAAACGGATGATCGCCAGCTGCTTCCCTCTTACACCTTTAACCCATTTCCGTAGCGTAGAAAAACCTCCTCTAGTCCTCTCTCTCTCTCTCTCTCTCTCTCTCTCTCTCTCTACAAAGAGAAACCGAAATGAAAGACGGCAAGCGCACAAGAAAAAGAAGCACGATCGGAAAGCGATCAGAATGTTGAAAATTGTTGGGATTATAATAATCTTACTGTTTCTTTGTTTGAAAAAGCAATAAAAGTGGAAAAAACGTTCTTTTTTTTTCTTTTTTTCACTGTAAGCTAACATTTCAGGCGATTTCTCTTTAGTAAAGTATGGCTGCTTCCAATTTTGACTTCTTTACCATTAGTATTTTCTTAAACTTCAAGTAAAAATGGGAGCATTTACTTGCATTCTATATAAATCATTAGGTATTACAAATGTAAATACACAAAAAAATTGTGATTTGTATGCGAAGTTCCCAAAAATTTAAAAATATCTTTGAATCTAATTGAATAAATTTCTCATACACGCTCTAATTCTAGTCAATAAGAATTGTTGGTGCCATCAAGATCACGTGCTGCAATGAGCCATAGTACAGTGATCGACATTATGTATGGAAGTGGTTTATTCATTGTATTTTGATTTGTTAAATTGGGTTAGATCCAATATATAACAAAATCTGTTTTACTCTTTTCCTTCTTTTTGCTTTTGAAATGTAGTGTTAAATTATTGTAATTATTGTTGATATAGTGTTGAAATTTAGAATAATGTGAATGTTATTTGTGACTCACAATTGGCAAAGGGGTATCCTTGTAATTTTTTGCCCATCCTTTGCGCCTCTTGATTAGGCTCCTTCTATTATATATAGATGTGAGTGGGTGAGGTTTTGAATTAAGGGTGAATGTGAGAGGCAAGTGAGAAATTCTGTCCAAGAATAAAGAGAGGGAGATTAGCTTGTCACGAGGTGAGGAGAGCGTATTAAGGTCTTAGGAGCTCAAAGAAGATCCATGAAGATGAGGGCTCATCTTAAAGCTATGTACTTCTCTTGTAACTGTCTTAGTAAAGTTGATGATGCTTTCCCTCCCGTGGATGTAGATCCTTTTGGATCAAACCACGTAAATTGCTTGTTTCTTGTTGTGTTTGTTTCGTTCTTTGTTTTTCTTCTAGTCGTGTCGATTTTATCACTACAATTGGCGCCGTCTGTGGGAAAACGACAGTTCTTGGCTAGAGGCATTCGGCATCCAAGAATCAGCAAGGTGGTATTTCCTTGAAGAATTGCAGATATTCGGCTGCCAAGGGGAGTTCGGCCATGCTGTAGAGAGAGCATTCTTCACTGTTGCCTTCATTCGGCTTCCAGGTTCTTGGGAGGAGGAAGGGTATTTGGCAAATATCAAGGCTATAGGAACAGCAAGGAGTTCAGCATTTACTGTTGTTTCCATTCGGCAGTCAAGAACTGTCCAGAAGGAGTTCAGCAGTCCTGCAGGAAGTATTCAGCACTTCTTAGTTCGGCATTCCAGATCCCTGGAAGTGCAGGTTGGAGGAATTCGACAATTCTGCAGGGAGGAGTTCGGGATTCTTTAGCCCGCAATCGCTGAAGGAGTTCTTTCTTGTGGTTATCTTCACCTAATTCGACATCCAAGAACCGCAGCAGGAGAAAGAGGAGTCCAGAACCAGGAGTTTTTTTTTCTCTCGGGACTCCATTCGTCGGGCCCGTTGCAAGGCTTATCGGCAGTCCAGGTCTTCAACCTCCAGTCCAAGGGGAGGCGAATTGCAGGTTCTTGTTCGAACTGAAGCAGACTTCGGCATTCCAAGCAGGTGTCGAACAGTAGCAGCAGTCTGCAGGTAAATCACTCGAATCCAAGTAGGAAATCAATTGCTACTATTAATCGACAAAAGCAAGAGGTAGGCGGACCGACGAGATTCAGGCGAGACTGCAACCATACACGGCTTCGGCACTTCAATCGAAAGAGGCTCTCCGCTTCAGTGCGTGCAGGTTCGAATTCGGCCTGCAGAGTAATAGGAAGTCCAAGATCCAGAGGATTTCGGCACTGTTGCAAGCAGGGGTTTTACTGCAGTTAATTCTTTTGCCTGTAGCAAGAATTCGGCAGAAATTTTTTTTTTTTTAAGCCCAGTAAAGCATTTGGTAGTCCACGTGTTCCTACAACCTGCAGACAGCAGGAACAATTCGGCTATAGGAATCCTGCGGAACACAACACTTTGTGTCATTTGGCTACAACTGAAATTAGAAAGGCAGCAAGGAGTGGTTTCTTGGTGCTCAACAGATCTTTTCTTGGCTAATTGCAGGGACCGCAAGGTGTTAGGCGGCTCAGTTGGAAGATCTTGGTGTGAAGAGCTCTTTGGCAGGGACAATGGGTTCCACCAAATTCGACATCGAGAAATTTACTGGAAAGAACGACTTCGGCTTGTGGAGAGTAAAGATGAGAGCTCTACTGGTTCAGCAGGGCATTGCAGAAGCCTTGCAAAGTTCGGCTGCATTGCCGTCCGACCTGACCGAGAAGGAGAAGAACGTCATCCTAGACGGGGCTCGCGATCTGATAATCTTGAGTTTGGGCGACAAAGTGCTCGAGGAGGTGTCGAGGGAGACAACCGCTCGAAGCCCTCTGGGCCAAACTTGAGGTACTTTATATGACTAAATCTCTGGCTAACAGACTTTTTCTGAAGCAGCGTTTATACTCATTCAAAATGCACGAAGACAAGTCAGTTTCGGAGCAGATTGACGAGTTCAACAAGATCATAGATGATCTTGAAAACATCGACGTCAAGATGGACGATGAGGATAAGGCACTGCTGCTGTTAAACTCTATTCCTAAGAGCTACGAGCATTTCAGGGATGTGATGCTCTATGGTAGGGTACAGACTATTACTTTGGAAGAGGTTCAATCTCTGATCAGAGCCAAGGAACTTCAGAAGAAACACGACATGAAAGAAGAAGCCAGTGGAGACAGTCTGACAGTTAGAGGAAGACCGAGCAAGAAAGGTTCCAAAAGTGATCAGAACAGATCAAAATCCAGAAAAAGAGCGAAGTCGGTCTTCTAAGAGATCTAACAGGTGTTACCACTGCCACAAAGAAGGCCACTTCAGGAGGAACTGTCCAGATAGAAAGAAAAGTTTTCAGGAAAAGCCTAAAGATTTTGGAGAAGCAAGTGTAGCCTCAGATGGCTATGATTCAGCAGAAGCTTTGGTGATATCAGAATTAGAATCCAGCAAGGAGTGGATCCTCGATTCTGGGTGCTCCTTCCACATGTGCCCTCACAAAGACTGGTTCGAGACACTGCAACTGGCAAACGGCGGGTCTGTTCTACTTGGAGATAATAAAGCTTGCAGAGTACTTGGCAGCGGAACAGTCAGAATAAAGATGTTCGATGGAGCTGAGCGGATACTTCAACACGTCAGGTACGTTCCTGAGCTTAAAAGAAATCTGATCTCTTTAGGTACTCTGGAGTCAAGTGGATACACGTTCAAGGCAGAGAATGGTTGCATCAGAGTAGTCAAAGGTTCACTCATTGTCATGAAAGGGGTCAGAAAGAATGAGCTATATTCTCTAGTTGGAAGAACTGTCATCGGCAACTACTCAAATGCAGTTCAATCAGAGACCGACAGGACCAGATTATGGCATATGAGACTGGGGCATGTAAGTGAAAGAGGCTTACAAGAGTTGTCCAAGTAGAATCTGTTATGCGGAGATCGAGTCAGCAAATTGGAATTCTGTGAACAGTTTGTAATGGGGAAAGCTACCAGGGTGAAATTCTCTACCGGAAACCATACATCGAAGAAGCCACTTGATTACGTACACAGTGACTTATGGGGGCCAGCCAGAACTCAGACTCATGGAGGAGGAAGATACTTCATGTCTATCATTGACGACTACACCAGGAAGGTATGGGTCTTCATCCTCAAAACTAAGGATGAAGCTTTTCAGCGGTTCAGAGACTGGTTAACTCTCACTGAAAACAAGACAGGAGCAAAATTGAAACACTTGAGAACTGATAATGGTTTAGAGTACTGTTCAGAACAGTTTGAGGAGCTGTGCAGAAAGAATGGCATCACAAGACACAAAACAGTTCGGAACACTCCTCAACAGAATGGCCTGGCTGAGAGGATGAACAGGACTCTCCTAGAGAGAGTGAGGTGTATGTTGCTGGAATGCGGTGTCTATCCAAAAGTTTCGGGGTGAAGCCGTGTCAACCGCCCGCTACCTTATCAACGGATGTCCATCGACAGCTATCAATATGAAGACTCCTTTGGAGATGTGGTACGGAAACCAGGTAACTACGATAACTTGAAAGTTTTTGGATGTATTGCTTATGCTCATGTTAGACAGGATAAGCTGGAAGCAAGAGCTTTGAAGTGCATTTTCATTGGATATCCACCTGGAACCAAGGGTTACAAACTTTGGTGTCTAGATCAACAGAAATGCATCATCAGCAGAGACGTGACATTTGATGAGTCCAAAATGGCAAATCTTCAAAGCTACGTTACCAAAAACAGTGCCGCTAAGGAGGGCTCTTCAATTGAGGTGGAGCTGCAACAACTACAAACTTTGACTGATCAAAGGACTGTTGTGAACAATCAGGATGAAGCGGCAGAAGACCAGCAAGGGACAGAGCCAGAAAACAGACCAGATGATTACATGGTGACAAGGGACAGACAAAAAAGAATTATCAGACCGCCAGAGAGATACGGTCGTGCAGATATGATCTTCTACGCCTTGAGTGTTGCTGAAGCGATAGAAGAAGCTGAACCGAACAACTATAAGGAAGCTTTAAAGAGCAAGGAAAGAAATAGATGGGTCGACGCCATGAATGAGGAAATGGCCTCTCTGATGAAGAACAAGACTTGGGAACTAGTGGATCGACCAACGAACAAACGTGTAGTTGGTTGCAAGTGGACCTTTAAGAAAAAGGAAGGCACACCAGGTATTGAAAAGATCAGATATAAAGCCAGACTCGTTGCAAAGGGATTCACTCGGGTAGAAGGAATCGACTTCAACGAAATTTTCTCGCCTGTGGTTAAGCATTGCTCCATTAGGATGGTTCTAGCACTAGCGGTTCAATTCAATTTGGAATTAGAGCAGCTAGATGTTAAAACTGCGTTCCTACATGGAGAGCTCGAAGAAACCATCTACATGGATCGACCGGATGGGTACGAAGACATCGGAGACTAAGGACAAAGTTTGCTCGTCGAAGAAAGCTTTATACGGATTGAAACAAAGCCCTAGACAATGGTACAAACGATTTGATGAGCTTATGCTAAAGATCGGCTTTGTCAGAAGCAGCTACGACAGTTGTGTATATATGAAGTGGCAGGACAGTGAAATAAGTACGTACTTGCTCTTATATGTAGACGATATGTTAGTAGCCAGCAAAAGCAGGGAGGAAGTCCAGAAGATCAAAGGTATGCTCAATTCTGAATTTGACATGAAAGACCTAGGACTCGCTACAAAGATCCTAGGGATGGAGATTAAGAGAGACATGAAAAATGGCGACTTATTCTTATCTCAGAAGTCGTACATTCAGAAAGTTCTGGCAAGGTTCAATATGCACAAGGCTAAGCAGGTTGCAACACCGATTGGTCAGCATTTCAAACTATCGAATTCTCAAACACCTGAGACTGAGGCAGAGAAAGAATACATGGAGGGTGTCCCCTACGCCAGTGGGGTTGGTAGCATCATGTATGGTATGGTTTGCAGCAGACCAAATCTAGCCTACGCCGTCAGTGTCGTTAGCAGGTTCATGGCTAATCCAGGGCAGACTCACTGGGAAGCACTAAAATGGATCCTGAGATACTTAAGAAGTACTACTGACTTGGGGCTACTCTTTAAAAGACAGGAAGGCAATGAAGAAAAGATAGTTGGTTACGTGGATTCTGATTATGCTGGAAGCATCGACACCAGGAAATCACTGACCGGATTCATTTTCACTGTCTTCGGTACTGCTGTCAGTTGGAAGTCTAATCTTCAATCCGTCGTAGCTCTCTCAACTACAGAAGCTGAGTACATCGCCGTAACTGAAGCAATCAAGGAAGCCATGTGGCTAAAAGGCATGGCTGAAGAGCTTGGGATACCTCAAAAGGTGGTAACTGTGTTCTGCGACAATCAAAGTACTATTCATCTCACCAGGAATCAGGTCTTCCATGAAAGGTCCAAGCACATTGATGTGAAGCTTCACTTTGTGAGGGATGTCGTCGCCAAAGGCTCAATAATGGTGGAGAAGATACCTACTGAGGAGAACCCTGCTGACATGCTCACCAAGGCGCTACCTATAGCTAAGTTCAAACATTGTTTGGACTTAGTGAACTTTACCACGGGCTGAGGGCCCCTCAGGGGCCAGGTGGAGGGAATCATCTTTTCAGAGCTTCGAAATTGAGAGTCAAGGTGGAGAATTGTTATTTGTGACTCACAATTGGCAAAGGGGTATCCTTGTAATTTTTTGCCCATCCTTTGCGCCTCTTGATTAGGCTCCTTCTATTATATATAGATGTGAGTGGGTGAGGTTTTGAATTAAGGGTGAATGTGAGAGGCAAGTGAGAAATTCTGTCCAAGAATAAAGAGAGGGAGATTAGCTTGTGGCCAAGGTGAGGAGAGCGTCTTAAGGGTCTTGGGAGCTCAAAGAAGATCCATGAAGATGAGGGCTCATCTTAAAGCTATGTACTCTCTTGTAACTGTCTTAGTAAAGTTGATGATGCTTTCCCTCCCGTGGATGTAGATCCTTTTGGATCGAACCACGTAAATTGCTTGTTTCTTGTTGTGTTTGTTTCGTTCTTTGTTTTTCTTCTAGCCGTGTCGATTTTACCACTACAGTGAAATATCAAAACTCTATTTCATTGATATGAATGAGGAATAAATAACTCTTACATAAATCTCAGAATATAAAATATAATAAAAAAAATGATGTGAAATGAATGATATATAACTTAATATCTCTAATAATTAATTTATATTAATTTTATTAAGAGATATAAGAAATAGCAAAAAATAGGAAAACACATTCCAAATCAAGGAAATAAATATAAAATAAGAAAGGAAATACATCTTTAATCTAAGGAAATAATTTATTCCTCATAATTTCTCACAGAAATAAAATATTTCCTAATATAACTCTTAACACTCCATCTCAAGTTTGGAATGTATGTTAATAATTTCTAACTTGTTGAGTGGTATCAAGAATTGAGAAGAGTTTAGTTTGTCGTTGAATGCAACCACACATTGACAAGGTTGTTGCAGCTCCTCCATTGTGAGGTCCTGCAGTGGTCATCTCCAGTAGATCTTTGACGGTGTCATTGATGAAACTTTATTTGTTTTAGATTCATGTTTGGCTGAATTTTGTAAAGAAGTACATAACTGTGGTTGTCTTTGACTGCACTTCATGCTATCTGTAGGTAGGCAGAAGACCCCTACAAGTGATGTTGCAAAGGAATTTGCAAGGAAGTAGATAATTGTGGTTGTCTTTGACTGCAGTTCATGCAGTGTCTATAGGTAGGCGGAAGACTCCTACAAGTGATGCTGCAAAAGGAGTTTGATCATTGAATTTGCTAGATTTTGAATTGACTGAATTTTGAGTTTTGTTAGATTCAGGTTTGGCTGAATTTTGAGTTTTGTTGGATTCAGGTTTCGCTGAATTTTAAGTTTTGTCTGTCATGTGTTTCGGACTAGAGGATAGATGGGGGTGTTGGCGTGGAAGAGGTCATCGGCGAGAGGCGGCTTCGAGATTTTACTAGAGAAGAAGAGGAGAATATAAGGCTCAGAATCGTGGTTGCTTTCTTCGCGAGGTGCTTTTTTATGTTGAGCAAATCGAGACAAAGAAATAGTTCATCCCTTCCCGCAAGAAGGTCAGCGGGAAGGGAGTCTTGACGACCCTGTAACGACTAACGGTGGTTAGGAGAAATTTTTTGCTCTGATACCATGTTGAAATTCAGAATAATGTGAAATACCAAAACTTTATTTCATTGATATGAAATGGGGTATAAATAACCCTTACATGAATCACAGAATAGAAAATATAATAAAAGGAAAATGATGTGAAATGAAAGATATATCACTTAATATCTCCAATAATTAATTCATATTAATTATTAGAAGATATAAGAAATAGCATAAAATAAGAAAACACATAATTCATAATCCAAGGATAAATATAAAATAGGAAAGGAAATATCTCATTAATCTAAGAAAATAATTTATTTCTCATATTTTCTCACATAAATAAAATATTTCCTAGTATAACTCTTAACATATATTGTGTTTGTCAGGTTTTCAATGCCTACATTTTATGTTATGGTAATTTTTGTTTGAAAATTGGGACTCTAGTTTATGGATTCGACTAGATATGGGGTATGAACAAAAGCCCCCGAATTAATTTCAAGGGATGATTCCAATCAACTTGCTGAGCTGACAAGGCAGTTCAGCCAAGTTAATTCTCTCAAACAATTCGACCGAGCAATATAATTTACTTTTGATGTTCGACCTCAAATAGTTGACCAGGACAACTCGCCTAATAAGCCTAGAATATCAACTCATACAAATATATACTAGAACTTGAGGGCAAACACCCTCGAGTAGAGGAGATGGACTACGCTAGCTCACCTCATGATCAATAGATAAAAATGAGTATCACTATAAGTGAAATAACTCAGAAGTATCATTAGTATTGAGCGGTTATCGAGATAAGACATTATAAAATATTAAATGTTCACACCCTAAGTGGATAAGAGAATAAGATGGCTTCATGCGTGCATTATCATGACAAGCCAGAAAAGAAAAATATGATAGATAGAAAATCATTTGAGAATTGTTTATAATAAATACATTATTTATACTATGTAAGAAAATATCTCTATAAATAAGGGTGATTAATATAATACAAGGGGAATCCAAGAATAGAAAAGGTTAATGTTTATCGCCTTGAATTTTTTAGCATATGTTGTTTGTGTTCTAAATTTCTCTTATAATTCTTTTTTTGGTGGCATGAATCTACTAACAAATCAGGTTCCAACACATGCAGATGGGTAGAAGTCAGAACCAAAAAATTGACTTGGTGCTTTTTAATTTCGACATTTTTAGTTAATGATTTTATCACTCATTTAACATGATATAATTTATTTTTTCTTAACTTTTAATACACTAAATTCCTTCTATCTTTTATGTTGATAGATGTAAATTTTGGAAATTATTTTGAGAGATCCGAAGTAAAATTTTGAATGCACAAAGCAAGAATACATATAAAATCATGTATTTATGGTTTTTTTTTTGTACTTCGGGTAATTTTAATTTTTTGATTTTATTTACTTGTATGTCTTATTTCTCCTCTATAAAAGGGTCTTAAGGTTCATGAGAGAGTAAATGTGAGAAGTGCAGAAGTTGTAAACTCAAGCCTTTTTTATTTCTCCTCATTCAACGCTCGTGAAATCTCTATTTGTGGATGTAAGTGAATCAATTTAACATCGAACCATATAAATCCTTTGTATACAATTATTCTAGTGTGAATTTCTTTGTATTCACATTATTTTCGCATAAATATTAGTATCATTGCTTCATATTCATGATCGGAGCATGGTTCAGTGTCGACAGCAGTAAAACTGGCTTGTGTTGTCAGTATTTTGACGGTGATTCCGGCGTGAACAGGGAAGGTTCGATATAAGGTTTCGTGTGAATAGGCATAGGATCGCGTGGAGAAAGGAAAAGGAATTTCTTTCTCTATTCCATTTTGAATTTCGGGAAAGAAGAAAATAGGGGGAAGAAGTTCAAGAAGGCAAAAGAGGATTTTTGGAAACAGAGAAAAAAAAAGAAACTTTTTTAAAGGAATTTTTTTTTTAAGGGAAAGAGAATTTTGAAAAAAAAACAAAAAAAAGGAAAAGGAAACATAAATATAAAATGAATTTTATAAAAAGATTTATTTTCTGAAAATTATTTCTTTTTTAGGTAAAAATTTTTCGTTGTTTGTTTTTTAAATTTTTTTAAGTACTCTGCTACATTTTTTCTTGAAAAGAGAGTCCAACAGTAAAAGCAATGAATGATGACACGATGTGGGGTTTTTTTATATTTATTATGACAGTAGAAAAGTAGATTCATCAATTAGTTACGCACCTCCTTCGAAATTGATGTAAAAAAATTTGAAGGCAAAGAGAATTTAAGCATGTGGTGTTGCAAGGTGATGGATACATTATGTTCTTTGAATCTGGAGGAAGTCCTGAATAGAGAGGAATATCTTGAAGAGATGTCATAGAGTAACTAGTTGAAGATGAACCACAGTGCTTGTGGCTTGATCTGAAATTGGTTGACTTGGGAGATCAGATATGAGGTGATGATTAAGTCTTCTACATGAAAGTTGTTAAGGATGTTGGACAATAAATATCTCGTGAAAAACTTGGAGAACTGTCTCCATATGAAACATTAACTCTTCATATTTCAAATGAGATGAAGGGTTACTATTAATGAGCACTTGAATGACTTCACAAAAATGTTAGCAGTTCTGTAAAATTTGGATGAGAAGGTTAAGTACGAAGACAAGGTGCTCCTTATATTAAATTCTCACTCAAATAAGTATGAAAACTTCATGATGATACTCATTCATGGAGAGGGGGCCTTGAATTATGGCAAAGTGACTATGGTTGTGTTAAATCACGAGTTTTATTGAAGGGACAAGGAGTCCGCAAAAGATGGAGTCAGCTAAGGCACTTACTCCCCAGCGTGGCAGATCTGCGAAGAAAATGAAGAATAATTCAGTAATTAAATGTGGCAACGGAGAAACTTCTCAAAATCAGGGCAAGTCTCGTTGGCGCATGCTTAGGAAAAATCAGTATATTTTCTGTTTAAAGACTGATCATTTAAAGAAAAATTGTCTAAAGTTAAAGGTGAAGGGATATTAATTTGCATCATAGGAATGAGCCAATATTATTGTGGACATATGTAAAGAAGTGGATTCAAATATACCTTTAAATGTAGTTTTCACAATTTGTTTATAGATGATTCATAATGGATTATAGACACATGTGCTACCTATCATATTTATTCTCATCAAAGATGGTTTTTTATGTATAAGGAGTTGGATAGCGGTGTAGTGATTATGAGCAATAATCAAGCTTGTTATATTATTAGTATAGGGAGTATCTTTATCAGGATGCATGTTGGTACTGTAAAGAAATTAATTTCAGATATCAGAAATAAATTACTTTCAGTTGGAGTTTTAGAGTAAAGGGCTACAAAATAGCTATTGAGGCAGGAGCTCTGAGGATATGTCGTGGAGCATTGGCTTTTATAAAGGGAATTCGTCATCATAACATTTACTATCTTCAGGTAATGCAATGACTGGAATGACTACTATCGTTGATAATTTTTATTGGCATATGTGGCTAGCTCATGCTGAAGAGGCTTCACTTTAATCATTGGTGAAATAAGAATTGATCAAAGGAGCGAACACTTGTAATCTTGATTTTTGTGAATATTGTGTATTTGACAAGAAGACACATGTATCTTTTGGTACTTCCATCCATAGTACAAAATATATTTTAGATTATGTTCACACAGATCTTTGGGGCCTGACGAAGACAACATCATTCAGCAGGTGAAGATATTTTTCTCTTTTAATTGTGATTACTCTATGTATGTTTCGGTGTTCGCCATGAAGTGCAGAAGTGAGGTATTGAATATTTTCATAACTTAGAAGATGTGGATTGGAACTCAGACTGGTATAGAGATCTGTATCAAATCAGATAAGGGGGTGAGTACACTTCATATGCATTCTTACAAGAGTGTTAGAGAGCTTGGACAGAACACCACTTCACTATTCAAGGGATACCACAGTAGAACGAGGTGTCAAATAGAGTGAATCAGGCTTTGATGGAGAAACACGGTGTATGTTATCTAATTTTGAGTTAGATAAAGGTTATTAAGTTGAAGCCATAAACTATATTTGTCACTTGGTGAACTGCTATATGCTGTAGTTATTAGAAAGAAGACACTAAAGGAGAAGTGATCGGGGCATCCTACTAGATATTATGCTGAGAGTGCTTTGACGTCCAACTTACCACAACGTGTAGAATGATACACTGGAACCAAGAGCAAATAAGACGATCTTCATTGGCTTCGGGTGTGGAGTCAGGGGCTTCAAGCTGTATGATAAGTCAGAAATTATGGTTGACATTAGCAGGGATATTACATTCGATGAGGCAAACATGGAATTCAAAGATATTACTTGTCTTCAAGGAATTCAGGGATCTAGTTTTTCAAGGTTGGACATGGGAAGTCAAAAGGGAGAGGCTCAAGTAGGAACACTTATTATCGCAGTCTAAATGAATGAGAAGTAGGGGAAATCACAGACCTCGAGGCGAACCTCGATGACTTTCCAAACTATCCTATTGTTGGGCTTTACGTTTTGGAAATGAAATTATTTAATATTTACTCTTACGATTTTTATTATTTAGGGCTTACACTTGCATGATATCCAATCATGCAAATAACTTGGAATATAGGAGAATTTATGTCGTATTAGACAACGAACTCAGGATCATAAGTGAGTTAGGGATTATGCAAGAGCCTAAAAATAAAGTGAGCATTTATGTCGTGCTAGATGAACTACCTCGAAATCATATCGGTAATGTTATTTAACGCTATATCAAGTTTTGTTGTTGAGGATCTTGTTTGCTTTCTTGAAGATGTTCTTCTATACAGTTTATGATTTGCTGAAGTCAATCTCGGTTCGTTGGTGGAAGTCCTCTGTCCTTTGCTTGCACCCTAGCTGTGCTGCCCACGAAGTTTGCTCTTAGTTTCTCGTTGTAGTGGCAGCTTCAGGGTTTGATGTGTTACGTTTAGACATGTAACTATTTGTTAAGAAAATTAAAAGTATTATTGTTGAAATTAAGGGATGTGTTTGTTCAAGTGTTATAGTGATCCATCCTAAGCATTCAGACTTCTGTTCTTTATCCTAAAGGACTCACAAGAATGTTAGTAAAATGCGTGTAAATAAAGCATGATGTAAAATGCAGAACTTAGCCAAATAACAACAAAAAATTCAGATAAAGAATAACAATCAAGAATAAAATTCTTTGTTCCAACCAATCCTAATTAAACTCTACCAAACAACCAAAATATTCAAGCATTATTCTCTAACATATGATTAAAAAATAAATTGCTTATCATACCAACTCAACCAATAGCAAATTAGTTTGAAAGCAAAAATGAAAGCATGTAATAAGATCAAAATGAAGTATCCATAATATCAGTTCATATTCGAAAATCTGAAATAGAAGCAACTCAATTAGAGAATATCAACAAAAAATTCAACCAACAACAATAGTTTTAATACAATTCCCACAATCAGAACAAAATCAATCTAACATTAATGAATGAAGAGCCCAAATCGAATAACAACAATAAATTTCCAAACTATAACAAGAATCAGCAACATCCTAACTCTACAAGAAAATAGTAATAAAATAACTCGAATTAGCCAGAATGAAACTCAAAAGAATTCCTCATTCTAACTAATTCTAAGAGAACTTTGTTAAACATCCAAAAATATTCAAGCATTATTCTCTATAAAATAAAGCTTTTTCACAACAAAAAACATCTCGTTTTTAAAATAATATAATTTACTTCTGATTATGATGACAATCTTAACCTTACTCCCAAAAATCTAATCAGGCCAAAAAATATTTGCAATAATTTTGTGATATTTCTCTCTGGCCAAAGATAGTGAGTTGTAACTTAAATTAAGAGAATAAAGGATCTTCTTAAAATATTACCATCATAGATTTAGAAATGCTAAAAAATTGAGCCATATTGAAATCCTTATAAAAATAGTCACTATGAGAAATAAATATGTTCAAAATCCTCAAATAGAATTGACATTCAAATTTTCATATAATATGTAAATGGGATCAACTATCAAATTTCTCTTTATTAAGGGTCTGTTTGGGGCAGCTGTAGTTTATTGAATAATCTGCTGATAAGCTGATTAAAAATAATCTCCTGATAAGCTAAGTGCCTTTTTGGAAAAGCCAGACCGCAGACAGAAAGCTCCCACTGCACTTACATAAGTGCGGTGTGAAAATGTTGTTTTCAACGTTTTGAAGACGCATAAGCAGCCAAAACACGGTTTACCTAAATAGGCCAGGTAAGTTTTCAAAACGCTAGTGCACCAAATAAGGTCCCCCAAACGGACCCTAAAACATCTTTAACAGTCTTAATACTACTTTATTATGAGGCTTGAACATTTAGACCTAAGTTAAGCTCAATAAATAGCAATATTATTATCATAAAAACAACCATTGGAGCCAAATAAAAATGTATAATTGCTTCATGAAATGATTAATTGCTACTGATAGTCATATTTCTATATATTTTTAGTCAAGAAATTGAAATTAAAGTAGAGCTTATAAGAAGTGGCACATTATGCTTTCAATTAAAGCTAGTTGGTATTAGTTATACAGAGCTGAAGGTTTACATAAGTACCACTCAATTCTGATGTATTTACATTTCCAATGCCTAAACATCAATTTCTACATAAATATGCCTCCTTATTTCTATATGAAAATGTGTTGTCACTTTTTAAAAGTTAAATTTGTGGTATTTTTAATATGATAAGAAAGATTTTTGTGGTATAAATGTAAAATTTAAAATTTAGAGGTTAGATATGTAAATATAGAGGTATTTGCGTGGTATGTATGTAAAGGCCTCTAAAAAAAAGCTTATTAACCAATTTTTTTTAAAGGAAAATAAATTAAAATATTTATTTTAGGTTTAAAAAATTCTTCTCCCCACGACAACTTTATGACTATTTTTGTCATAGGGCTACAACATTTTCAAGAAGGACCTCTTAAGTCAATGAAAAAAGTCAATTAGATTTTAAAAAAATGTACATAAATATTGTAAAATTTGAAAGGATTATCTTTTTAACACATTTTCTTTAAAAAATTTTTACTGACAATTTCACTTATTTAACTCCAAATAATATGCTTAAAATCTTACACAAATTAAATAACTTGTTGAGGAATTAGGGAAAAAAAAAATGTAAGAATCGACACAAATCAAGAAGAAAGCATAGAGATTTAATGGGTTCAACAATACGCTACGTCCGTGGGAGCAGAATGCCAATCTCCTTTTGATTTCATGAAAAGAGTACAGATCTCTTATGGCTTCAAATACATTATATATATATATATATATATATATATATATATATATATATATATATATATATATATATATATATATATATATGTCTTTGATAGCATACTTCCTAGAAATGAAGTAAATTGATCAGAGATTCCGTACACATTAGGTAATCCATACTTCCTCAAAATGAAGCAAACCGATTAAGGCGTTTAGGATTTTATTTTAATATATAATATAATATATTAATTATATACTATAATATTTATATTAATATAATTAATACTATAATATTATTATTATTATTAATAATTTATCATATATTATAATTTATAGAAATTTAATTATTTAAAATATGATAAATTTTTATAATATATAATTATTTTTTAATATCATAAGTTATATATATATATATATATATATATATATATATATATATATATATATATATTATTTTAAAATTATTTTATATTTAGAAGAATAACGAACCGAACACGGACGAACACATCACTATTCACATGTTTGGTTCGTTTAACAAACTGAACGAAAAAAATTGTTTGTGTTCTTCTCATTTCGCTTATCGAACGATTCGAACATGAATTATTCGCCAACAACGAGCTTTTTTGACAACCCTATATATATATATATATATATATATATATATATATATATATATCTTCTTTTTTTCTTTTTCTTTTTTCTTTTTTTTCTTTTTTTCTTTTTTTCTTTCTTTTTTTTTATGACGTAGAATATGTAATTACAAAATTACTCATGTATCATACCGCAGGAGAGTTGCCCGCGCACCCCCAACCAAATAACAAAATTCTCCCGATTTGACAGATGCTTCCGCTCCCGATCTCCGCTACTCGCTCCGTTCCGCTCGAACACCTATCTCTTATTTGATATACGAGTTATAGATAACATAACTCCATCTCTGCAAGTTAATGGCATGAAAATGAGGGTTTAATGAAAATGGCATGAAAATGAGGTTTTAACGAAACATTTCATTCAAATTAATGGCTATTAATAACGATTACAGTTAAAACTTAATAAATTGTGGAAGTTTTTGTCAATTCATAAATTTAAGTTGGTATATTAATAGCAAAAAATTCTCTTTATTTATCTGGTAAAGATCAAATATTTATAGCCCTGTTTGTAACATTTTTTAGCTAAATATTTATGAACTCCTATCAAATAGCAATGTGATTTGTAACTGATATTATCTTACTTTTAATTAATGAACTATTTAATAATAAAGAAATGTATATTTACTAACTATGAAACAACTAGTTTCACGCTCCCAAAAGAGCTCTTTTGGGAGCGTGACACGTGGTATTAGAGCAGGGTACTGTCTGCCGGGTATGGAGACTCTCCACGGTGTAAGGCCTACAGTGGAGCCGTCCGTGACGAGGGCGTCACGTGATTGGGTTGAGAAGAATGTCAGGGACATTTAGTCCCATATCGGCTAGGTGCAGAGCAACAGTATATAAGTCCTGGGCTGCCCACCTCTCTTAAGAGCTTTTTTGGGAGCGTGACACCGGGCTACCCTAGTATTAAGGAGGCATCGCCGTCACACCTTGTACAGGTTCAAAATCCAAGAGCATGACATTCAAGCTTTCAAAAGTTAGCGCCACAATGTCAAGATGCAGTTCCCCAATGCTGAGACTAGTGGCACCCCACTAGTTTCAAAAATCCAAGAACATTACACTGTAGCACTCGAATGGAGCGCCGCAGTGCCTCTTTAGAGCACTGCAGCACCACTATCACGGTGCCCTGGCACCAGTAATTGAATTAAGATATTTTTCACTAAAACTCTCCGCTTCGCTAAAGAATGTGTGTTGAATGATTATGCAAAAGAGAGGAGTGTGTTAAAGTGTTCCAAAGAGAGGAGAGTGTATGATAATTTTCCACATTTTCTTCAATGAGAATTTCTTGGTGTGATCTGGCTTCCACGATTCTTTCCCGTTCTCTCGTTTTTTCATGTTAAATCTGATGTTTTGAATATGCTGTTTTAGTTTTTGTGCTTATATTCTAAGTTTTCCACAGCTCTCCTAACTTTTTTCCCCGTAATTCTAATTCAACTAATAAAGACTGTAAACAATTAAAATGGTCCATCTAAAAACTATAATAGTTGGCGGCTGTGGTAGATAACATAAAGGAAGATTTACATGCATATCCCTCAACCCTAATGTATTTACACATTTACCTTTGCCTCGATGGAATTGTGGTTTACCTACTTCTTCACTTTTATTTCAACTGCTTCATTTTTGTGGACTCTATTCACGATATTACAATTAAGACTTAGTCAAACTTGTTTTGTCATTTTTCCTTTGTAACGGACGTTTCTATGCATTATTGTTTAGAGCAATGATGATATCCGGACTCACTCACCCAATTGTCTTTAAAAGCTATTTATACTCTACCTTGAGCTAGGGAAAAAATTTGCGTACGTAAGACGTATACAGAATTGCTTACGTAAACACAAGATATACGGGGGTTACACAAGGGTTATATCCAGGTTACAACCCCCCTAACCAACTTATAACCCCCTTGTAACATCTCTGTACCCCTGTAATCTACTTATAACCCCTTTGTAACCCCCTGTAACCTACTAATGCATGAAAACTTAATTGCGGACTTATTGGTAGGTTACAGGGGGTTACAAGGGAGTCATAAGTAGGTTACAGGAGGGTCGTAACCTGGATATAACCCCATTGTAACCTCCTTATACCATTTTACGTACACATCTCTGCATATGTCTTACATATGCAAATTTTTTCTCTGAGCTAGACATCTTGATGACAATTCTACTAATGATATTTATATCATTGGAGTATGTACTGATAACTGCTCTAAAATGATTGTCTATTGGTGATGATTTTGCTTCATACCCTGGGGACCAATTTTATTTCCTTGTTACACTTTACCTTGATAACTTGAACGAGATCCTGTCTTTTTCACCTGAGCTCACTTTTGATGATTTTTTTATACGCCTTTTTTATTTATTTTTTATGCATGCTAGAAAATTCACGGCGATAGAGTATTGGATTATCGTCTTAGAGTTGCACGAGAATTCAACACACATCCAGGTGATAGAAAATAACCAGTAATGACATCAAAAGTTCTTACGTGAAAAAGAGAAAATCTTATTTATCCATAAAAATTGTATATTTTAACTTTCAAGAAAATGTATTTTATTTTTTAAGTGATAGGAAATTTTTTAGAGATATGAATATAGAAATAAAAAAAAATGAGATGTTAGATATGTAAATACATTAAAATCCCAGTCTTGTGGATTAAAGTGTAATTTATCCGAACTTGAAAGGGACAAAAATATAATGGAAATATGATCTGTCCCTTCTATTAAACTTTTTAAATAATAAAAAACAACTTTTTTCTACAAAAGAAGGATTTGAGCATTGCTATGCTCACTTCTTCCAATTTTTTGTCTTTTCTATTGATTAGGTTTGAAAATTGTTGGTTTCATTGGATTCTCTAGTCCGAAAGGATTAGTTCATACACCTCATATTTGGTGGAATTTATATATATAAAAAAAAAATTCAATTATACATCAGGAATGTGCGAACATAAATCTCAAGGAGATCAAATGGACTAGGAAACAGAAAAAATATAGCTAAGGAGAGGCCGCTAGCAAGAGATTAAAGGACCCACAACTTATGAATTGGGGCTAGAGGCTAGGGATGCAAATGAGTTTGAGTCGAGCTCGAGCCAAGCTAAGCTGGAGCTCGGCTCGTTTGGCAAATTGTGAGTTCGAGCTTGATTGGCGAACTCGAGCTTGACTCATATCGGTAGCGATCGGCTTGTGAGAAAGCTCGTGAGCTTGAACTGAAAACTCAATTTTCACAGGAGCTCATCGTAGATGGAATTGGTGGTCGAAGGAGAATGTTGTTGTAGCTTACCTGAAAATGCATCGAAGTGATTAGTGGTAGGCTAGTCGAGCTGGCTCACAGGCCAACCAATCGAGTACAAGCCCAGCCCAGGAGCCAACAAATCGAGTAAGGCGAGCACGAGATGTAGGATGTTAAGGATTGAGACAAGATTTAAATATTATTATTTATATTAAAACATCAATTAAATATAATTTAGCATATTATTATTCTATTATTTGAACTAATAATTTTAATTGATTATAAATCTTTATAGCCTTTTGCAGTCAATTAATTATTTTTAAAAATAATACTCAATAATTTATATGCTGAGAAATTTAGGCCAAAGAAAACAAAAATCGACACAAATCCAGAAGAATAACACAGAAATTTTACGAGGTTCGGCAAAGATGCCTACAGCCTTGAGAGCAGAGTGGCGAATTCACTATTTCAGATGAGTTACAAGTTCGGTTACATACCCATAGGGATATACATAGATAAAAGCCACAAATAAATTACTAAAACGCCCTCGCTCCCCCCAACCCACTAAATTCTAAGAGACACACCTCTTTACCAAGAGACTCCAAATTTCTGATATATGAGTCATATCTAACAAATCTCCACCTTAGCGAATATCCAGCCCCTTAGGAGAAATACATCATGAAGTTTCTTACACCAAAGTAGGTTGGGCAACCATACCATCTAATCGTTACAAACATTCAACAAGTTCAAGTAATGCAAGAACTTGTTGATTATATCTGGCTTAGTCATCATACCTGCTGCATTTCCATCATATGATCAAACATAATGAACTTCACCTATAACTGTACTCCCCAACAGTTTATAGATATTAATAAGTTCCAATGTCTTCAAAATATCTTATTGTGTCAAGAAATCTTTCACCATTGTTTGCCACAAACCGAAGTTTCAGGTTCTATCAAACTTCACTATCTCGAATTTTACACCAGACGTTGTCATTTAATCCTGAAATTTCATCTATCAAATGCAGCAATTTTCCCGCGATTCTCATGTGACTCGTGAATCAAATTTTTCTAACGAAGCAATTTTCCTGTTCGCGAAAAAATTCGGCCGAATTACTGAGAACACCTTGCCCGAAGCTCTTTCCTGTTTGCTTGAAAGCATCAGCCAAACTCCATTTGTCGCAACTCCTCCTGTGATAAACTTGTGAACTCCCCTAACAAAACTCCTCTGTTCGCAAAATAAGGCTCTTGTTCGCGGAACCAAACTCTACCTGTTGCAACCTCTCTTGCGACAAACTTGCGAACTCTGCTAGCCGAACTTCTTTGTTCGCGGAACTGAACTCCACCTCACGATCCTGATCGCAAATGCTTGCAGAACACCTGGGGAATTGCTCCGCACGAGCCTCTTTCTCGATTGCGAAGAAGACCTGCAATCCTTCGCCTGTTCGCGCCTGTTTGCACGCGAAAAACACCTTTGTGAAACCTTCACACTTGGTCGCACGCGAATAAACACCTTCGCAAAACCTACGCTCCTAGTCGCGCAAACCCCACCTCGTTGAACGCTGCGAACGCCTCTGTCTGCACCGAACTCCTCTACTCAGTTGTCAAATTGCTGAAGCCGGAAATCACTATTTTCCCCTTAATTAAGTATTTTCCTTAATTAAGATTCCCAGAAAAAATAATCTTTCTTTTCCAATAATGAAATTGCTTTTTCATGTCTTTCCCAGCAGAAAAAAAATAAAATTTCATTTAATTAAGCTTTCTTTCCTTTCCTGCTCATTCTTAGCAAAATGAATTTTAATTTCCAAATTATTTCCTTTCCTGTTCAAAAAAAATAAGAATTTACTTCCAACAATTTTCCTTAATTAAGATTATCAAGAAATTATTTTCTTCCTTATTCCAACAAGCTTCCTTCGGTTCCATCCCTTCTGATTCCTTTCTGTCCGCTTGCCGCTTCCAGCCTCTTGGTTGTTCGTGGAATCTTTTCCCGAAGCTTGCAGATGTCGCGAACGAAGCCTTTCCTACCTGATTGCTTCTGCCTCCGACTCGCTGAAGGCTCTCTCGCTCTTCTGCGCCCTTCACGAACGCCGCTGAACTTCTGGCAGGCCTGTTCGCGCTGAATCTCTCCCTAATCGTGAAAACCCTCGCCGAACTTCCAGTGAGATGCCGTGATTCTCCTATGGAAGAATAACTTGCGTTGAAAGCCTCCTCTGCCGCTGCGATTCTTCTATGGCAAAATAACTACTTCGAACGTCTCCTCTGCTACCGCGATTCACCTAAATCTCCTTCACTGAACCGCTCGAAGGAAAACCAAATTTTTCTTCTTCATTCTTCCTGCGTCGATCTCCTCCTATGCTCTAACCTTGCTCTGATACCACTTGTTGAGAAATTTAGGGCAAATAAACACAAGAATCGATACAAATCCAGAAGAACAACACAGAGATTTAACGAGGTTCGTCAAAGATGTCTACATCCTCGGGAGCAGAGTTACGAATTCACTATTTCAGAGGAGTTACAAGTTACGTACCCATAGGGTTACACACACACACACACACACACAGATATATATATATATATATATATATATATATATATATATATGATAAAACTCATAGATAAATTACTAAAAGGTCATCGCTCCTCCCAACCCACTAAATCGCAAGAGTGACACCTCTTTACCAAGAGACTCAAATTTCGATATATGAGCCATAACTAATATATATATATATATATATATATATATATATATATATATAATTGATTAGTAGTATTTCGAGTCAAAACGAACCGAACACCAACAAAAAAAATTTCATATTTAGATTATTAACTTAACGAATGAATTGAACACAAGCTTTTTAACGGTACGAACATTATCTGTTCAAGAATAATAAACAGTTTTGATAGCCCTAATAGAAGGGGTTTTTTATCGTTGTATATGCCTGTATAAAATGCTGCAATAACACTTTTTTTTTTGGTAGTGTGTGTGTGTATATATATATATATATATATAATTATTTACATGAGAATATTGTAATTTTAACTAATATTGTTAAAGATTATTATGAATTTTTTTATTAATTAAAAATAAATTAAAAATAAAGTTAATATGTGCTAATAATATGACATAAATTATCCGACAACTTCGACATCAATCATAAGTGTATTTTTAAAATAAGTCACATTTCTAATATACATTTATTTTTCCGTAATTTAAATTTTATAATTACATTCATAAATAGTACGTAACTACCAAGCCACATGTAATATTAACTTAAATTTGAATTAAATTTAATTATTGAAAAAAAAAAATTAAGTTTTTAATTAATTAATACTAAAATGCTTTATTAAATCTTTAATTATAGATGACAAAATATTATTTTTAAAATTTAGTTTGAATTTAAATATATTTGTTGAACTTTCAACTAGTTATATTACGGTACAACAAACAACTAATAAACATTATTATTGTTTTCAACCCCTTGCAATGCACGGTACATACTGATAAAATTTTTAAATGAATCATTAACTTATATCATAATGTTACTATTTATAGCTATTGAGTGGGGATTTGAGTGTTACAACAGAAAAAATATTGCATCAGGAGTCCTGATATAATCAGGACTCCAATCATAGCCTGCCGCATCTACAGACAGACCCCCTCATGTATAACATTTGTTTTTATTACTAAGGAGGATCTGTCTATAGATGTGGCAGACTCTAATTGAAGTCCTGATGCAAAACTGTATCCGAACTCGTGATGCAATATTTTTTTCGTTTCAAGAAAGATTGCATATTAAATTACATGAATAAAAATATACATAAAAAAACTTGTTAATTACTCGTGTAAAATATACGAGAAGTAAAACGTGGATTTGTTGGGGAGCATTTATCTTTTAAGGAAGTCAAGTAGTTCTTGAGATACAGGGGCTATTGTTTAAGCATTCACAATTTAATGAGTTCGCATTTGCAATTTAATGAGTTTATCATGAATTGGACGAGTTCATTAACGAGATCATTATGAGTTCATCGGATGAGTTCACGAGCTGGACTCGTGAGTTAATAGCGATTTGGGCCAACTCGAGTGAACTCATATCTACTCAATCAAGTTCATAATAGTGTGCATGATATGTTTCATATTTGTAATTCCTATCAATTTAAAATAAAATAAAATAAATCATTAAAATATTATCCTTCTATTCTTCCTTAGGCAATTGGTACTACTTTTTCCAAAAGCCACTTTGAAATGGAATCATGACGTATGGGCGGTGGCCGCCCGGTCCCACCCACCCAACACAACGACGATATATTATGACGCAGATATTGGAGGATTTGGGTCCTCTTCGTGGGCCTCTCCCTGAACAGCTTATTGTCTTATATACCAATTTGATAGCGTTTTATATTAACAAGATATCTAACAATTATTTGATTTCTACATCGCCATTAGTTTCCATCATGCCAGTTAGCAGCCTATAATCCAAATAATTATGACGCAGATATTAAGTTAATTTAATTCAAATTAGCGAAATTTGCGTACATTCCACACAATTCTTATACATCTGCATGTATAACACACAAAGAGTCTGTTTGGGGCAGCTGCATTTATTGAATAATCTGCTGATCAGCTAGATGCAGTGACCGCAGTCAGAAAGCTGCCACCGCATTAAATATGTGCGGTTTGAAAACGCATAAACTGCCAAAATCTAGTCTACCCAAACAGGCCAGGTGCGTTTTCAAAACGCCGCCGCAACAAATAAGCTGCCCCAAACAGACCCAAAGTCTTTGATATTTTAACTTATAACACATTGGGTTCATAATGTGAAGATGTATTTTTGAGTTGAATTATCTGAGATCTATTTGTAGACTACAATCGTTTATGAAGGGTGCCCCAAATAATATATTGTGTGAGAAGACAAAAGAATGATACAGAATGGTAAGAATGGATAAAGTCTTGATGTGTATCTATGTCTACATATACATAGAATGGTTTGTTATGTAGTTACTTACAAGTACAAGGCAAGAACATAAAATATTGTATACTTTGTTATTATCATAAATCATAAGGTCAAAACATTTATAAAATATATAATAAGGGGCAATTACATACATAGCACCCGAGATATCGCTAATTACAAATCTAACATGCTATTTCATCCATTTTTCAAATTCTCAAACAAACATCAAAATTCATAATAATATCCCAACCCATGTCAATAGTTCGATCATGGTACGAAATATATCGGTTCAATAGTTCAAAGATATCACATGAGTGCTAGGTTTTGTAAATAATAATATTTTGGATGTTATATATGTAATTATCGAGTACTATTACCATACGTTAATTATGAAATTATAACACTGTAAATATCAAGGACATAGGTATTTACATATCTAACAACTCATATTCAATTTTTACGTATATGCCACCTTACAAAAAGGTGTATTTACTTTTTTAAATTTAAAATAGTGATATTTTAGATGTGATATGAAAATTTTGGGTAATTTAAATGTAAAAATTAAAGAATAGGTTTAGATATGTAAATAGATAAGAATTAGGTAGAATGTATGTAAATGCCTAATATTTATAGTTAATATATTGTACTTCTATCATATTTTCTCATAGAATTGGTGAATTTTATTACAATTTATTTATTATTTAAGACAGTCTTTTTTCAACTACGAAAATGTTATTTGTTTAGCAATTGGTTAATCCTGATTTGTCTGTAAATCACATCTAAGTAATAAAACGTAAAATAGAAGAGAGGCAGAGAGAAAGAAATAGAGAAATGCGCAATAACGAAAAATAATCTGATTTATTGATTATTTATTTCTTGTAAAATGATTTACTGACTTATAGATGAGATGGAACGATAATGAAATTATATGTTTACCCCAGCTTTAATGAGGGCATTAAAGGATATTTTAGGTATTTTATGTGTATGGGCCTACAGCTCAACTACCCTCTAACTCGGTCAACTGAAATCAATGGGTCTTGTTTCGGCAAGACCTCCTCATCCGACTTTGCTAAATTGGGCTTACCAGTTGGCCTTTGATGATCTCAGGGCCAGCAAGACTCGACTCGATCTGCTCGGCTTTGCTGATTGGCTATTCTACTATGACTGTCAACTATTGATTCCTGAATGAGGAGCACATGTCTGCAGAAAAAAGTCTAGACAAGCAAGTTGAAGATGAATCATTGTATTCTCATAGATAGCTAATTCTTTGATAATGTGGTCCTTCAGGATGTTCGTGGATTATGTTGATGCCACTTATTAGCCCTTGATGGAGATCTTAGTGCCGATCGTGAGACTGTTGGAGACATTGAATTCCTCCATTACCTAAGGTTGCGGCGATAGGCAGATCGAAGCCTCTGTTTGGCTCAACTGAACTTAGTTCTTTGTTCAGACGGCGTGCACTAGTCGGCCATTAGTAGGGGTGCAAATGAGCCAAGTCAGCTCGCAAGGCGGCTCGACTTTGACTTGTTAACGAGCTCACGAGTCGAGCATATCGCGTCACTAGCTTAAGCTCTAGCTCAATTCAAACTCGAGCTTGAGCTCAACTCACTCACAAGTCGAGTTTTAGCCCAGGATCGTTTACACCCCTACCTTCTATTTTCATTGCAATGGATTTTAACTCGCTCCGATTGTTAGCATTGCAAACATTTTTAACAGCAAATTTAAATAATTTTATAAATTTTTGCATGAGAAGAAGATTTATCAAGCATCATTCTAAGATTTATCAATTGATAAAACCACAAAATCTTTCTATGTAATGACTATTGCTAATGAATATCTATCTGAATAATTGCAAGCAACATTCAAATTTATTAGCAATTGCTCAATTTGTAAGTTGTAGTTAAAATTGACTTTTCTAATAACCTTTATGATCATTATCATTTTTTTTAATCAATGATGTTGGTAGAAGAGAAGTTAGCAAGTGATGTGTATGAATATAATGAAGAAATTTAGTGTTAATCTTGAGAAATTTAATGTTTATATTAATGGTAGTGTTATTTTATAAAAATACAGTCAATTTCTTGCATATTTTCTCAGTAAGTACTCTTATTATACGACAAGAAAATATTTGAGTAGTTGACACAAATGTGTCTTATAAGGTGCTGCGATATTTACTTGCGACCACAAGACTTTAACGGTCAAATAACATAAAAAATAATGCAACATATATGATTTAACTTGTTAGAATTTAATTTTAAAGAAAGTTTCGACACATTGGCTAGATATTTAAACATAAATATGTTTTGATCGTAGATATCTACATTTTCTTTAGACGCGAGGAATGCCCAACTTGAGATATGTACAAATAGATTTAGGGTGAGTTTGGGGCAGCTTATTCGTTGCGGCGGGGTTTTGAAAAAGCCGTCTCACCTTTTAGAAACTGCGTTTGAGCAGTTTACCTGAAAACACAGTTGGTTTTTTATACTAAACGTGGAATGCGGGTCGAACTCCGCAGTCCGCGTTTTCAGATAAGCGACTTATCTGGATAAGCACAAGCTGCCCCAAACACACCTTAATCATTTCGAGCAAAGAAATATTCATTACATTAGTTAGTATTTGCTATTGCATACAACTTATCATCTTGAATGTATATTTTAAAAAATCTTTTATTTTCTTTATTATGAATCATCACAGATCCAAAAAACTTAATGAAAACTTGAAGCTCTTTCTAAGACTAATAATCAATGAACATAATTAAATATTAAGAAAATAAGTGAATATTTATGATAAATATATAAACGACATCTGAATAATTTTATAGATTATATCATGGTATTTGAGTGGACCACTCGTGAAAAATTAGCACGTCCATTTAATACAACGAAACATAGCAATATTTCATATTGAACATTTATGTTGACCAATGCAATATGAATGCATTTAAATGTGTTTTTGGTTGATGGTTGGTTGCTACACCAAATTGTATATTGAAAAAACGTTAACAATCACTATCTATTATTATTAATACAAGCTTTAATCTTTTTATCAATACCAATGTCAAAAAGACATTTTGCGACTATTGTCAATCACAAAAATGTCTCAATATAGCTTATGTTAGTGACACTTCATACGAATTATTTATCAAATGTCATTTTGGGCGAAATATTTTTACGATTGAGAATTCAATGATCATATTTATAACAAATAATATTATAGTAAACTAGCATATAATATTAAACAATTTATTATTTGCATCAATAAAATCAGTTACAAATAATCGTCTTTCTCATAGTGATATCAAATAGGATTTTAACTAAGTTATATATGCTCATATTTAGCTTAAATGTAAATTCAATAAACATTTACATATATAAATAATACTTGAAGTCAAGGTTGGTGAGCTACTCTTCTGTTCACAACAATGACACTTAAAGCATTGAAAAATGTAAATAAAATAAAGACATTTGATTTAAATTAAATTAATATCAGTACACATTTCTAGCTAATATAAATGTGATAACAAATGTGGAGAGTGATATATGTTCTATACATTCCTCTTATCCAATGACTTTGAATCAAGTGTCGTGTTGTTTATAGTTTGAAGGCACGGTTACATATAATCACTAATTGTTAGAAATGACTCATATATCAGATCAAGGACAGATGCTGGAGCGGAACGGAGCTCGCGAGCGGAGTGGAGCTTCGTTACGTATGACTCATATACCAGATAAGCGACATATGTTGGAGTGGAACGGAGCGAGCTAGTGGAGTAGAGCGAAAGTATCTGTCCAATCGGGAGAGTTTCGTTAAATGGGTTGGGGATGCGGGGGCAACGACCCGCGGTACGATATAAAGATAATTTTGTAATTACATATTGTACACTAGTGTTATATGTATATATCTGTGTGTATTGTATTTGTAACCTTAATGAGATATATTATTTATCAAGAAATCAGAAAGTTGCTGGCTCTTGCTCCTGAGGATGTAGGTATCTTGCCGAATCTAGTTTCGATTCTCGATTCATGCATTTTTTCACCCTAATTTCTCAACACTAATAATAATAATAATAATAATAATAAATAATAATAATAATAATAATAATAATAATAATAATAATAATAATAATAATAATAATTGTTTGCTTGTATTAATTAAAGGCTTTTGAAATTAATTAGTGTGTGAAAAATGCAATCTAATTTGATAGGAATTACTTTATAACCTTGATGGAATAACCACCGGTAAGCTTCTGAATTCAGATAATCCTTTTAAAATAAAAGAAGAAAGGTGAATGAGAATCTTAAATATAACCCTTTTAATTTTTTATTAATTATTTTCATATTAGAATAATCATAAAATAAATTTCATAGCTATGCGTTGGATCCTATTGCAAAGGGTTCATATATTAGATTATTTTAAACTTAGTGATATTTAAATGTTCTATATATGCTGCACTAATATAAAAACAAATCAAGTGGATCACAAAGCCACCTCTGACCAAATTATATCAGATTATTATGGCACATTTTTATGCCACATAAATAAGGTTGAGGGGTCCAAGTGCGTGCTTAGATGAATATAAAATAATAAAGTAAGTTGATGCATTTAGGCTAATCTCAAGAGAAATAAAAGTGTGATTTAGTTCTCATTTTATTTTCTTACTCCAATTTATATTTTAGTATGCACAGTGGAGCTCTCAATATAATCATAATGTATTGTTAGTCCTGATTTGTCTGTGAATCACACCTAAAGAATAGAGTGTAAGACACTAAAGATATATATAGAGAGAGAGGAATAGACAATACTTAACAGTAATTTCGATTGTTGATTAGCCTTTCTCCTCCCACGCACCGATCTCCCAAAGCTTCCTCCCTCGACGAAATCGAAACTCTTGTCACGGATCACCTGTGCTGTCTTCCTCCATATTGGCTACACATCTTTATATGGTAAGAGCCTCAGATCTTAGAATTGAGTGGTATGCAAGTAATCTTCTTCTGGTTTATAGTCATTTGCCTTTTTTCCTTCTTCTTCTTCTTCTTCTTTTTATTTTTTAATAAGATGTTGTATAATCTTTTCATTCCTTTACCTTCCCCAACTTCTCATTTCCTGAATCATTTTCGGTAAGAGTTGGATATAGTCGGCAGTGAGAAGAGAATATAGTTCAGAGTTCTTAGGTTCTCATGAGACCAAGTTGACTGCATGCTGCTTATATTTAATAATAGTGATATTCAACAAAGGGACATTGAAAATCGCATTAAAGTTTGGATTGTCTCTGAAAGGGCATATCACTCCCTCTTCAAGCACAACATGCGAGTAAAATTTCTATCTCTATATTACTATTTCATTTCCTGTTTCAAGTTATAAATGCTATGCTTACCAATCAATTCCTATGTTATTACCTAACACCTCAACTTCAATTTTTACATGTATGCCCATGAAAAGCTGTATTTTCACATTTAAAATTAAAATAGTAGCATTTTTTATGTGATATGAACTATTCGGGCGGTATAAATGTGAAAAGTAAAGTTTAATTGTTACATATGTAAATACGTAGGAATTAGGTGATATGCGTGTAAAATTGTTATTGTGATTGACCACTGAAAATATGTTGAGATTTTCATGCCTATTTTATATTGATTTTGATGATATTGCACTTTAAAGAAATATATTTTTGATGTTTTGTTGTAGATATGTTGATTTATGGACATTGGAGCGAAAAAATGTAAAAATGAGCGAATTTGGAGCAAAAAAAACCAAAAATATGAATATTTGATATAGGGCGCCGACGGCGAGATCGACGGCGCTGACGGCGGAATTTTCCCGAGAGTTCAAAAAAGATATTACAAGGAAGGCCAAGAAGGCGAGATCGAGGCCGCCGACAGCGGGCCTTATGAGAGAGGGTCCAAAGCCAAGTATTCTAGAAGGCCGCCGAAGGCGAGATCGAGGCCGCCGACGCCAAGATCTACAGTTTTCTCACAAGGTGTATTGAATGTGGACGATTTTTGAAGGGATACTTAGGGAACACTTCGAAACTCTTCAACCACTTTAAAAAGAAACAATTTTAGGCCGAAATGGTGTGTCCGATTGTTGTCTGTTGTTGTCCTGAGGTTATCCAGTGTAAGTGTGTGTCTATTAGTGCGTGTTAGAGTCTTGTTTTCCCTAATAGTTATAGATAGTGAGTTCAATTAGTGTTATTTGTGAGGGATTCTTCGAAAGATTGTAAGAGTGGAAGGAAAGTGAGAGATTTCTTCCTCCTTGCCGTTTCGAAAGAGAATTGCAGCGTCTTTGTAAAAAAGGAAGAGATTCGGAGAAACTTCAAGGAGTTTGCTTGGGGAGGAATTCGAGATAAGTTGTATTTACTTATTTTAGTTTGTATAACTTTGCTTTTATATATGAAATCCAAGTTTTGTCGTATCTTCTCTATGAAATCTGAGTAGTTTTTCTGTCTTTCTCCTTGTTTTGACATTTTTGTGAAATGGCGATTTGAATTAGTGTGCCAAGAGAATGTTAAAGAAGTTGTAATAATCTTTTCACTTAAATCTTAATTTACTTTCAATCTGGCCAATTGATTTGTTAAAATATGTTGATTTTTACAACTAAAGTGAAGATTACATTTGAGATTCAGGGAGATCAAAGTCCTTGAAAGTAGGGTGCAAATAAATAGGAAAATAATATTTATCGGGCGTAGAATTGGAGATTTTAGAGTTACAGACTAAAATATTTAATTTGGTCTTATCGTTTAGGTGCTGAAGTGTAGATGTTAGCCCTCAGGCGAGGGGAACATGTGAGCTCCGAAGTGAAAGCCGGTATCCTCCCAGCCTAGCTGCAGATTCAGTAACCAAGCATAAGATTAGTCAATGTTCTTTATGCCTGGACCAAAGGGTAAAGAATATGTATGCTCCTATTTGGCACAACACAGTTTTAAACTAATTCTAATTATCCATTCACTTAAATTTCTTAACAAGGAGAAGGATTCTTGCTTATATATTGAATCTCACTTTATTAGTAAAAGTAGTTAATTGTTAGTAGAATTAGTTTATTAAAACTTCCTTTTATTTACGATTGCATATTAGTGACAGATAGGCAATTCGATTTACAAAGTTGTGATTCTGAATTGATTTCTATAATCCTAGTCCATAGCCTCTATAATATCCCTGTGGTTTCGATATCCAGGACTCCATTAGAGCCCTGTATTACTTGAGTGATACGTATACTTGCGTTGAAAGATTAACTCTGTGATTATTAAAAAAAACTATACACATCTATATCAAATTCTAGCATATTAAGTTTACGCAAAGTGCGTGGAGTGGTTCAAGTTTTTGGCGCCGTTGCCGGGGATATATATAACATAATTAGAGTAACGGACAATTTAGGACAATTAGAAAACTTTTTAATATAGAATTTGTAACTTATTTTTATATTTTAGTCAACTGTTTTTCTATGTACTGATTTCGATTGTATGCGTAAATTTGGATCTGAAAATCTTATACCCTACAATTCGGAATTAGAACGCACTGTTAGGAGAATCAGAAAACTGAGAAAAGAACCTAGAAATCCTGATAATCTTAACACAATGGAAAACAACAACCAAAGAATAGAAAATGAACATCAATCTAAACCACTAAGAGATTATGCTAACCCTACATTTGATGAAATTCACTTAACTATCCAAAATCCAGATGTAGCTGCTAATTCATTTGAGTTTAAACCTGCAATTATCCAAATGGTACAAAACAATCAATTTGGCGGAACTTCTAACGAAGATCCTAACTTACATCTGACGAGCTTTTTAGAACTTTGTGCTACTTTTAAATGTGCCAGAGTGTTTGATGATGCTGTCAGACTTAAACTTTTTCCTTTTTTTACTAAGGGACAAGGCTAAGGCTTAGTTAAATTCGTTAGCACCTGGATCTATTAGAACTTGGGGGGAACTTTCACAAAAATTCTTATCAAAATATTTTCCACCATCTAAGACCGCTAAGCTTAGAAATGATATCACATCTTTCAGTTAGTATGAGGGAGAATCAATATATGAATCTTGGGAAAGATTTAAAGAACTTCTTAGAAGATGTCCACATCATGATTTACCAGATTGGTTAATTATTCAAACTTTTTATAATGAATTAGTAGGATCTCTTAGATCCATCATTGACTTTGCTGCTGGTGGATCACTAATGGCTAAACCTTTTGAAGAAGCTTATGCTTTAATTAAAGAAATGACAACCAATAATTTTCAATGACTTACAGAAAAGGTAAATTCTAAGAGAGTAGCCAGCATATGTTTTAACTATGATAGTTTCTCAAATTACTGCTCTTTCTAAGAAAATAGATCAATACGGAATGAATCGTTCTCAAACACCTCCAGTGTTAGAAGAAAATTCATTGGGACAAACTGTAGATGCTCAATCTTCATATGAAACTGTAAATTTGATAAATAATAAAACAAATAACCCTTATTCAAACTATTATAATCCAGTTGGAAAGAATCATCCAAACTTTAATTGGAATAACCAAGGTAATGCTAATCTTGTTAATCCTCAGTGCGGGAACAATCCTGTAAACCCATTAGAAAATGTAAACAATCAGGGTAATTCCAATTATAGACTTTCTAATCCACCATGTTTTTATAATAATTCACAATTCAAGGAAAATAAGTTATTTATGGAAGAACTAGTTTTGAATATGGGAAATCAATTACAAAGTTAAGGAGCTGCTATTAAAAACATATAAAACCAATTGGAGCATATTGCTACTGCACTAAGCAATAGACCTGTTGGAACTTTACCTAACAATGTTGAAGTAAATCCTAAAGATCAAGGAAAAGAACAGATCAAGGCTATTCAATTAAGAAGTGGAAACGAGTTGGAAACAAGGGTCCAAAAAGAAACTGTAGTTGAAAAGGAAAAAGTGGAAACTGAAGGAGAAAATGAAAGTTTATATCCTGATTTTCCTCTGAAACCTAGGAAAATTACTGTTGAAAGACCACCACTACCTTTTCCTCAAAGACTAAAGCAACAAGATAAGGGAAAAAGATTTGCTAAATTCTTAGACATTTTAAAAAAATTGTCAACAAATATTCTTTTTGTTGAAGCTTTGGAACAAATTTCTGATTATGTTAAATTTATGAAAGATATACTCAACAAAAAGAGGAAGTTACTAGATCATGAGAAGGTTGCACTCAGTCAAGAGTGTAGTGCTATAATTTAGAAAAAGCTTGCTGAAAAAATTAAAGATCCTGGTAGTTTTACTATCCCGTGTGTTATTGGTGAAAAATTTTATGGACGAGCATTATGTGATTTTGGAGCTAGCATAAATTTGATGCCTCTATCAACTTTTAAAATTTTAGGAATAGGAGAGATTGCACCAACTTCTGTAACTCTACAGTTAGCTGATCGATCTATTACACATCATAAAGAAGTTGTAGAAGATGTTCTGATTAAAGTTGATAAATTTATCTTTCCTGTAGACTTTATTATTTTAGATATGAAAGAAGATAAGAAAATTCCTATTATTTTAGGAAGACCATTCCTAGCTACAGGAAGAGCCATGATAGATGTTTAAAAATGAGAATTGACTATGAGAGTAAATGATCAAGAAATGACCTTTAACATCTCAAAGTCAATGAAATATCCTTCAATAAAAAAAGATGATGAATGTTTTATAATGGATATATGCTATTAATTAAGAAAAGAATATTTCAAAAAAAAAATGAAGAAAATGAAGATATGGAAAACGATAAATATGATGAAAATTATAACAAAGAAGCTGATTATATTCAGGAACAATTTGAAATGCTCGATTCAACAACACCAGAGAACGAAATTTTAATTTCATCTATTATAAAACCCCCCGAACTTGAATTAAAGACTCTTCCAAATCATTTAAAATGTGCATTTTTAGGAGAATTTTCAACATTACCATTAATTGTATCCTCAAACTTAAATGAAATTCAAGAACAAAAATTAATGTATACATTAAAAAAGTACAAAAAAGCTTTTGGATGGACTCTAGCTGATATAAAGGGAATTAGTATTTCAATTTGTTTGCACAAAATTTTATTAAACAATGAATATAAACCAAGAATTGATCAACAAAGGAGACTGAACCCTATTATGAAAGAAGTAGTTAAAAAAAAGATTTTAAAATGGTTAGATGCTGGAATTACATATCCTATTTCGGATAGTACTTGGGTAAGTCCAATTCATTGTGTTCCTAAGAAAGGAGGAGTGACTATTGAAGCAAATGAGAATAATGAATTAATACAAATCAGACAAGTTATTGGATGACGTATTTTTATTGATTATAGAAAATTAAATGCCGCCACCCAAAAAGATCATTTTCCTCTTCCTTTTCTAAACCAAATGTTGGATATGCTTGTTGGACACAAGTACTACTGCTTTCTGGATGGATGTACCGGTTACCATCAAATTCTTATTTCCCTTGAGGATCAAGAGAAAACTACATTTACTAGTCCTTATGGAACTTTTACTTTTCAATGAATGTCTTTCAGATTATGTAATGCACCTGCAACATTCCAGAGATGTATGATGTCTATATTTAGTAAATTAATTGATGATGGAATAGAAGTATTTATGGATGATTTCTCTATATTTGGAACATCATTTGACACATGCTTAAATCATCTTGAAAAAGTTTTGGAGTTATGCGAAAGAACTGATTTAGTTCTAAATTGAGAAAAATGTCAATTTATGGTTGTAGGAGGGATTGTACTAGGCATAAAATTTCAGGAAATTACATGGAACTAGACCCTACAAAAATTTAAGTTATAGCTAAACTATCACCTCCTACTACAGTGAGAGAGGTAAGAAGTTTTCTTGGACATGCTTGTTTTTATAGGCGTTATATTAAATATTTTTAAAAAATTACCAAACCACTATGCTAACTTTTAGAAAAGGACAAGAAATTTAAATTTACTGAAGACTATTTAAATGCCTTTGAGTTATTAAAGGAAAAACTAATCACAACACCTGTGATAGTTTTACCTGACTGGGAGAAACCATTTGAATTAATGTGTGATGCTAGTGATTATACTATTGGAGCTGTTCTTGGTCAAAGATATGATAAATTTTTTAAAGTTATATACTATGCTAGTAGAAATCTTAATGATGTTCAAATTAACTATACAGTTACTGAAAAAGAGTTACTAGCTATTGTGTATGCTTTTGACAAATTTAGATCTTATCTAATTGGGACTAAATGTATTGTACATACTGATCACTCTGCTATTAAATATCTGATGCAAAAGAATGATACCAAACCAAGATTAATTAGATGGATACTTTTGATGCAAGAATTTTATTTTGTGGTAATTGATAGAAAGGGAACTGACAATCAAATTGTTGATCATTTGTCAAGATGAATATCATGAATTATCTGACACCGACAATTGAATTACAGACAGTTTCTCAGATGAATAACTTTATAATATTAATGAGTGAAAAATACCTTGATATGCTGATATAGTTAACTATATAGTAAGTGATATTTTGCCACCTATGCTAACACTGCAGTGATCCACTTTAAAAATTACCTATTTTTAGTGTAGATTTCATGCTAACTTTATGCACATTTTTAAAGATATTACACTTTAAATGAAAAAATTTTGCATATTTTTGTCTTCAAGTATAAAAATATGATTTTAGAGAAAATCAAGCAAAAATTATGCAATTTTGAGCCAAAATAAGCAAGGAAGAAAATTCTGACTTAGCACATATCAATATGTCTTTTTATGCTTAATATTTTTTCAATTTATCACATGTTTTTGGATGAAATTATACTTTTAAGAAAGGTTGATTTTATGTCTATCTTGTATGTGAAGATGTTAGGAACACAACGCAACTGAAATGGGGCTAAATGGAGTTGAAACAGAGCCAAACGGAGCAAAATAGTGGATTTGCGCACAGGGTGGCGCCTAGGCACCAAACCCGGCTCCTAGGCGCCAGTGACGATGAGAAAACGGCGCCTAGGCACTAAAATCAAGGCCTAGGCGCCAGAATCATCCAAAAACGGTTATTGGACGAATTTTGACAACTTTGGGAGTTATTTTGACGGTGTTAAGTAGTTTTTAGATCTTCTAGAAGACTGGAAGTTACTCCTAATATATAGGACATGTGATACAATGTATCTGTACACGTTGGAACAGTTTTAATCTCGAAGAGGTGCGATCCAAAATGAAGGGGTGCAAAGACTTGGTCAGAGGAGTCTAGCGCCTAGGCGCTAGAGTCAGTTTCTAGAAGATTCAATGAATATGGACTATTTTTGAAGAGGTGCCTTAATCAACCCTTGGCCATTTTCAGAGCTCTATAAATATGAGATATTTCTACAGGAAAAAGGGCCTCTCTCTTGCCTCTCTCTTGTCTCTCTCTCTCACCCTCTCTTTCTTCCCCCTTAGTCATTTTAGTCATTTTAGAGTCATGAAGATGTAGATTTCTACATCTTATGGAGAGATTGGTGAGGGATTTTGAGATATTTATGTAAGGAATGTACGTGCGGCGCATGGATCGATGGGAAAATTTGGTGGAGAGATCTTCTTCTTTCTTTCAGAGGGAAAAAGCTATGTATTGTGTTCTTCATTCTCTTGTAATGTTGTAAACACTTTATAATGGATTTTCTTTATTTTAAATCGAGTTTTCTGTCATGATATATCCATGCTTCATAAGTGATTTTCTTTACTCTTTCTTTTAAATGAAGTAGTGGCATGTGTAGGAAAATCATTTTTATGATAGAATTAACTATTAAATACTTCTAGGTGACAGATAGTTGCATAAATATAATAAAATACTAATAAAATAAGTTCCTTGTTGGCACTTAAATTACTACATAATTCTATCAACTCTTTTACTTCTTATGTCATTATTTTCATTTACTTTTATTTTGTAATGAAATAGATGCATGTTTAGGAATTAAGATTTGCTTAGATATTCTCTTATTAAATTATGGTGATGATATTCATACTAGATCTTCATTTACTTTACAAATTGATCACTTGTATTGTTAAAACCCGTTGAAGAATTCTGAGACCTATCCGGAGATGAGTTCTTAACTAGTAGATATCACATGAATCATTGGGTAATTGAAGGCTATATGCAGGTTATTCATGGTGAAGTGCAAATAAATAGAGAGATATTGCTTATTGGGCGCAGAATTGATTAGTTTTTAGAGTAACAGACTAAATTCTAATAATTTAGTCTATAGAAATGGAACGGGTCACTAGTAGGGCTGACCATAGCCACCCTTGAACATCTAGTAGTGTGAGCCTAGATTAACCCATTCTACTAATAAAACATCCTGAACCGATCTATAGATTAGCCAATGTTATTTACACCTGGACCAAAGGGTAAAGAATATGATTGCTTCTATTTGGCAATACTACATAAAATTCTAAGCATTTCTTTCCTACACATTATTTATGTAATTGCAAGAGAAATGTAGTTTTTAATATCTCGAAATTCTTCAAACCAATTTATCCATAAGTTATCTTTTTATTTAACAACTTTATTTAGGATTAGTTATTAAAAAAACCATTTTAATCGAAATTCCAAATTTAGGCCTTATAGAAATAGACTGAAATTAGCCTAAATGATTGCTTACTTCGCTTCTCTGTGGGATCGATACTGGGGTTATAAAAGAAAACCCTATATTACTTGAAACGATACATATACTTGCGTAGTACTCATAGTGTGTAAAATATTTTCTAAAATTTTACAACATTTTAATTTTATACACTAGCCGCTATTTATAAATTGGGTCAAATTTTTTGCCATCTTTTGTAAGCAAAAATTACTGCGTTATTGCGGGTCGGGTCATGTAGCAACAGAAAAAATTCATTCATGATGCAAAAGCATACTTTTGGGATGAACCATATTTATATAAGCAATGTAACGATCTTATTATTAGGAGATGTGTGCCTTATGAAGAAACTGAACTGATTATTCAAAAATGCCACAATTCTGAATTTGGAGGACATTTTGGGATTGACAAAACTGCACACAAAATTTTGCAAGATGGATTTTATTGGCCTACTCTCTTTAAAGATGTTTATAGATATATCAAAATTTGTGATAGATGCCAACGAGTAGGTAATATATCTAGAAGAAATGAAATGCCTCTGAATTTCATGTTAGAAGTTGAGATTTTTTATGTTTGGGGATTAGACTTCATGGGACCATTTATTCCTTCATTTGGGAACTTATATATATTGATTGCAGTTGATTATGTATCAAAGTGGATTGAAGCACAAGCTTTACCTCGTTGTGATGCTAAAAGTATTTCAAGATTCTTAATGAAAAATATTTTCATAAGATATTGAATTCCGAGAGTGATTATCACTAACGAATGATCCCATTTTAGGAATAAATATATTCAAAGATTGGCAGAAAAGTTTAATATTGTTCATAGATTCTCTACTACTTATCATCCTCAAACCAGTAGATTAGCTGAAGTTCCTAATTGAGAGATTAAACAAATTTTAGAAAAGATTGTAAATCCTAGTATAGTAGATTGGTCTACGAGACTGGATACTATATTATGGGCATACAGGACTGCTTATAGAACTCATATTGGAATGACTCCTTACAAACTCATTTTTTTGGAAAGACTTGCCACTTACCAGTAGAATTGGAGCACAAAACATATTGGGCGACTAAAGAATTTAATTATAATTTGAAAAATTCTGGTGAGAAAAGATTGTTACAATTGAATGAATTGGAAGAACTAAGAAATGAATCTTATGATAACAGCATAATTTATAAGGAAAAGCTGAAGTTAAGACATGATTAGAAGATTAATCAGAAGAACTTTGAACCAGGACAAGAAGTTTTGCTTTACAATACAAGACTGAAGTTATTTCCTGAGAAATTGAAGTCTCGTTGGTTATGACCCTTTACTGTGACTCAAGTTTATACTTATGGAGCTATTGAAATTGAAGATCCAAAGATTGGGAATAGATTTAATGTAAATGGACATAGATTAAAACCATATTTTAAGGGTAAAAGACCAAACTTTAAAGAGGCTTTAATGCTCAGTCAACCTGAATAACACCTGAATAAGTCAGGCTGACGACGTTATACCAAATGCTTTATGGGAGGCAACCCATAGTTATCTTTATTTGTTGTGTATTTGTTTGAATTTATCATTTGTTTGTAGTAGTATTGAATTATATTGCTCGTACTTACCCTTTGATCATCATGAAATTTGGATCCATAGAGAAAACTTGAAACGTATTTGACCACGGCGTTTTTGTGCAAAATTTTGCCTAGGGCGCCGACAGCGCGCTCGACGCCGCTGACAAAGGGTTTTTCCCGAGGGTCCTGAAATTTAATTGCACAAAGCTCGCTAACGGCGCCATCGAGGCCGCCAACAGCGAGATCAGCGAGTTGACAGTTTTTGGAATTTGAATTGACGGTTTTTGGCGGTTTTAGGCGAATTTATCCCCTATAAACTTCTACAAATAGTTTCTAAACTCTCCATTTCTCAGAAACGAATGGAAACTCCCTTGGATTCTTCTATAATGGCTTTCAATTCAATAGATCACCCTAGATTTTGAGTGTTCAACCGGAGAAAGTTCGTCAGTGCCGAGGCACAACGACTTTTCAACAAGGTGATGTCAAAGAGGAGGCTAATCAAAGAAAGAGGTTTTGTGAATCGAGAATTAAACAATCCTTCGACAACAAATGAAGAAATGATTGTACGGCGAAGATAGGAAGTATTTTGCTACATTACTGCCGCAGTAGTCGTTCCTGTGGTGAAGGAGTTTTACGCTAATTTGCATGGAATCAACCAAGGAAGCTTCTAAGTGCAAGGTAGGTGGATAACTGACCGCAATTTTTAATATACTTAAAAATATGAGAATTCAACACCACTACTAAAAGATCTAAATCCTCAGCAATAGCGCCAAATTGACTTGGAGCGTAATTTTAATATTTGTAACAATTATATATTATAATCTTTAATCGCAGAGTTACCTTTAAACGCAAGTATACATATCGCTCAAGTAATACAGGGCTCTAGTGGAGTCCTGGATATCGATCCCACATGGAATATTTTAGAGGCTACAGACTAGGATTATAGAAATCAATTTAGAATCACAACTAAATCGAAATTGTCTATCTGTCACTAATACACAATCGACAATAATATGAAGTTTAAATTAAACTAGTTCTACTAATAATTAACTAAGTCTACTAAAATAAAGTTCAAATACATAAGTAAGAATCTTTCTCATTTGTTAAGATATTTATGTGAATAGATAATTAGAATTAGCTTTAAATTGTGTTGTACCAAATAAGAGCATACCAATTATTTAACCTTTGGTCCAGGCATAAAGAACATTGACTAATCCTATGCTTGGTTACTGAATTTGCGGCTAGGCAGGGAGGATACCGGCTCTCACTTTGGAGCTCCCACATTCCCCTCGCCTGAGGGCTAACATATACACTTCAGCACCTAAACGATAGGACCGAATTGAAGATTTTAGTCCGTCACTCTAAAATCTCCAATTCTACGTCCGATAAATATTATTTCCTTATTTATTTGCACCCTCCTTCCAAGGATTTTGACCTCTCTGAATCTCGGATGTAATCTTTACTATAGTTGTTAAACTCAACAGATTTTAACTATTCAATTGGCCAGATTGAAAGTAAATTAAGATCTAAGTAAAAGATTATCACAACCTCTTTAAACTTTTATGGCACACTAATTCTATTTATCATTCCACAAAAATATCAAAACTAGGAGAAAGATAGAACAACTAAGAATTTAAGGAGAGGATGCAATAAAACTTGGATTTCATATATAAAAGTAAAGTTCTACAAACTAAAGTAAATAAACACAACTTATATTAACTTCCTCCCCAAGCAAACTCGTTGAAGTTCCTCTGAATCTCTTTCTTTCTTTACAGTACGCTGAATTCTCCTTCGAAACGGTAATGCAGAAGAGGTCTCTCATTTCCCTTCCACTCTTACAATCCTTCGAAGTATTCCTCGCAATCTCTATTTGAACTCACTATTTAACACTCACTAATAACAATGGACATTAGTGGACTCTCTATTAGACACTAAGTAACTATTAGAAGAATCTAATAGAACTTTTTATAAACTCTTAGTTATTTTTAGAGGACTCCAAAAGGACATTTTTTTCGGCCTAAAATAGTTCTTTTTAAAATTTTTGAAGTGTCTCTAAGGGTTTTGCAAACATAAATATGCTTTGATCGTAGATATCTACATTTACTTTAGATGTGAGGAATGTCCAACTTGAGATATATACAAATAGATTTAATCATTTTGGGCAAAGAGGGATTCCTTATATTCGTTAGTGTTTGCTATTGCATGCAACTTATCATCTTGAATGTGCATTTAAAAAATCTTTTATCAGAATCATCACAGATCCGAAAAATTTAATGAGAATTTAAAGGTCTTTCTAAAACAAATAATCAATTATCAGAATTAAATATTGAGAAAATAAGAGAATATTTATGATAAATATATAATGCACATTTGTATAATTTTATAGATTTTACCATGTTATGTAACGGACCAGTAAAGTGCATGTTGACTAATGCAATATGAATGCATTTAAATGTGTTTTTGGTTGATGGTTGGTTTCTGCACTAAATTGTATATTGAATAAACTTTTATAAGCACTATCTATTATTATTGATACAAGCTTTAATTTTTTTATGAAACCCAAGAGACATTTAGCTACTAGTGTCAGTCACAAAAATGTATCTATGTAGCTTATGTTAGGGTTTTTTAACACTTAGGGTCCGTTTGGGGCAGCTTATTTGGTGCGGTGGTGTTTTGAAAACGCACCTGGCCTGTTTGGGTAAACTGCGTTTTGACAGCTTATGCGTTTTCAAAACGCAGAAAACAACTTTTTCACACCACACCTTTCTATGTGCGGTGACAGCTTTCTGGCAGCGGTCTCTGGCTTCTTCATAAAGATCAAATTTTGTAATAACCACCGCACCTAGCTTATCAGCAGATTATTTTTAATTAGCTTATCAGCAGATTATTCAATAAGCTGCAGCTGCCCCAAACAAACCCTTAGTGACACTCCATAAGAATTATTTATCGAATTTCCGTCAGGGCGAAATAGTTTTACGATTGAGAATTCGAAGATCATATTTATAACAAACAATATCATAGTAAAATAGTATAATAGATTAAACAATTTATTATTTGCATAAATAAAATTGATTACAAATAATCATCTTTCTTATAGTGACATCAAATAGGATTTTAACCAAGTCATATTTAGCTCATATTTAGCTCATATTTAAACTTAATAAACATTTACATATATAAATAATACTTGAAGTCAAGGTTGGTGAGCTACTCTTCTGTTCACAACAGTGACGCTTAAAGCATTGAAAATTAAAAAAAAAACATTTGATTTAAATTAAATTAATATCAATACATATTTCTGGCTAATATAAATGTGATAACAAATGTGGAGAGTGATATATGTTCTATACATTCCTCTTATCCAATGACTTTCAATTAAGTGTTGTGTCCTTTATAGTTTGAAGGCACGCTTACATATAATCACTAATTGTTAGAAATGACTCATATACCAGATCAAGGACAGATGCGGGAGAGGAACGGAGCTCGCGAGCGGAGTGGAGCTTTGTTACGTATGACTCATATACCAGATAAGAGACAGATGCTGGAGCGGAACGGAGCGAGCTAGTGGAGTAGAGCGGAAGTATCTGTCCAATCGGGAGAGTTTCGTTAAATGAGTTGGGGATGCGGGGGTAACGACCCAGTGGTACGGTATAAAGATAATTTTGTAATTACATATTGTACACTAGTGTTATATATATCTTTGTGTATTTTATTTGTAACCTTAATGATATATATTATTTATCAAGAAATCAGAAAGTTGCTGGCTCTTGCTTCTGAGGATGTAGGTATCTTGCCTAACCTAGTGCAAAGGGTTCATATATTAGATTATTTTAAACTTAAGTGATATGTAAATGTTCTATATATGCTGCACGAATATAAGAACAAATCAAGTGGATCACAAAGCCAACTCTGACCAAATTATATCAGATTATTATGGCGCATTTTTATGCCACAGAAATAATGTTGAGGGGTCAAAGTGCTTGCTTAGATGAATATTAAATTGTAAACTAAGTTGATTTTGGTCTAATTAGACGCATTTAGGCTAATCTCAAGAGAAATGAAAGTGTGATTTAGTTCACATTTTATTTTCTTATTCTAAATTATATTCTAGAATGTACAATTGAGCTCTCAGTATAATCATCACGTATTGTCTCCTGATTTGTCCGTAAATCACACTCAAAGAACAACGTGTAAGACTCCAACGACAGAGTGAGAGAAAGAGATAAAGGAATGGACAAAAATGAACAGTAATTTGGATTGTTGATTAATCTTTTTTAAAAATAATTCTCCTATTTATAGATGAGGTACTACAACAAAATATTACTTTTAGCAGGATAATTTTTTAGACTGTTCATAAAAGTAACCCTTAACTTGCTACTTTGAGACCACATTGCGGTTGTATTTTGTGGCCGAAATATGCATTGTTGCAGTGGTTTAAGTTGTCGCCGATTTAGTTAATAATTGTTTTCCTCCCGTTTTACACAAAACGAATGCTAGTACCCTCACAATCACGGAAAAATTTACGTACGTCAACCGTACGTATAGCTGCCTACATAAAAAGGTACACGGGGGTTACAAGGGGTTATAACACCCCTGTATCTCCCGTGTAACTCCCGTGTAACCCCCTATAATTTTGTAACCTATATAACCTACAAATGGATGAAATAGAAGCGCGGTTACAAGTGAGTTACATGGGAGGTACAAGAAGGTTATAACACGCTTGTAACCCCCATGCAACCTCCATGTAACCCCCGTGTAATCTAGTACGTACGCAGCTTTGCGTACAATTGACGTACACAAAATTTTCCCCACAATTGCGACTCATGGAACTCATCCCAACAAAAAACCCTAGAGCCATCAATCTACACTGCTCCTCTTGCCGAAACCCCTCCCTCCTCTAACGAAAACCACATCTCTCCTCCTCTCGTGATTCGAAGCTGGATGGTTATTTGCTTGGCCTTTCTCCTCTCACACGCGGATCTCCCCAATCTTCCTCCCCTGAAGAAACCAAACCCTTTCCGCCGATCTCCTTTGCAGCCTTCCTTCATATTGGCTACAGATCTTTGTGCGATAAGAACCTCAGATATTAGACTATTTTTCTAAATGTTTTTTATTCCTTTTTCTTTCTAGGTTTTGTTTAGGTGTTAGACATATAAATACATTAGAATTGAGTGGTACGCTGAATAAGCTGAATAAGCTGAATAAGCCGCTTATGTGAATAAGCTGAATAAGCTGCAACTGCCCCAAACAGACCCTAAATCTTCAGCTAGCTTATAGTCATTTGCCTTTTCACTTCTTCTTCTTGTTTTTCTTAATGAGATGTTCCATAATCTTTTCATTCCTTTACCATCCCCAACTTCTCATTTCCTGCATCATTTTCGGTAAGAGTTGGATAGAGTCGGCAGTGAGAAGAGAATATTGTTCAGAGTTCATAGATTCTCATGAGACCAAGTTGAGTGCATGCTGCTGCATATATTTACTAATAGAGATATTCAGCAAAGGGACATTGAAAATCGCATTAAAGTTCAGATTGTCTCTGAAAGGGCATCACTCCCTTTTCATGCACAACATGCAAGTAAAGTTTAGTTGTTACATATGTAAATACCTAGGAATTAGGTCAACTGTATTTAAAATTTTTATTGTGGTTAAGGCAGGTGCTTAGTGAGAATATAATTAATATATTGAATAGGTGCATTCATTCAAATCCTGAAGAACGGGAGAATTTTGGTACTCCGGACTTCATTATTTATAATGCAGGATAATTTCTCTACAATCGGTACACCTATTACATGTCATCATCCACAAGCATAGACATAAACTTGGAGAGAAAAGAAATGGTTATTCTAGTCACGCAATACGTCGGATTGTGATTGTTGTTTTCTTTCATGCTTTATTTCTACAGCAAGTCGAATGCTTCTGTTATTTTCTTCAAACTCGATAGGTTATACAAATCTACTATTTAATGCGAATGTGATTTTCATTGTTAAAACACAATTATTATTGGGCTATTTATCTACTTTAACATGCTGGCCGACGATGCTTAATAATCATGACGGTTCTTCTTCTTTTTGAGTTACATTACACACACATAGATTTGTCTCTTCAATCTCTCCATTATCATGTTTGGATCCACTGGATATACCCAAGTTTTGCTTCATTTCTGTTGAATCTGGAATTGTCCTTTGGAAATACATGCTTCGAGAGTTAGATCCGGGAGAAGGAAGAGCATAGAGAGAAGAAAAATCTTAGGAAACTCTTAGTAGAGAGACCGGGGAAGAGTCCTCAGACTGAGGGCTTTTCTTATACAATTACAAAATGAGAGAACGAATACAAAAATAGTTTTCAACCACCGAAAGGGGAAAGCAATTATAGAAACTGTCTTTTAATGCAATAAATGTGCTGATTTAATACTAAATTTATATTACAATTTTGTATTTTATTTGCAGCAATTTAGGTTTGTTCAAAAACAAAAATAATTTTTATCATACATAACACAATTCTTATGCATTCTAATATCTCACACTTAAAATTTGATATTTAAATTTATAACAATTCTTGTGCATTTTTCCCTTTATGGACTACTTTTGACTCTTGCATAGAGAACTATCGAGCTTCTTCGCTATTATGACAGAGCCTTTCTTTTGCCTCGGACATTTATCAGACCTATTACCAATTCTTTTTCATTTTGCAGGTAATTTTTACAGAATACACAGTGCGTTAACGTATGTAAAAATTATTGTTTCGATGTTAGAAATCTAAATATGACATAATTGAGTGTTATTTATGTTAATTTTTATTTAAAAAGTAATATTTCTTTTTGTTGTTAATCTTAGATATCTAAGTTGGCCATTCAAAATTCAGTTTTTTGTTCTTCCTATTTATTTTAATATGCTGACTTTATTTGTATGCCCTACCTTTGAAATAGCGTTTCTATTACATAGAAATTGATCAAATTCAAATTTTATGTAGCTTGAAAGGCCCAACCGCAACATAGCAGAGGGTTAGGAAATATATAAATAGAAACTAAAAAGGTCTGTTTGGGGTAGCTTATAAGTGCAGGAGCGTTTTGAAAATGCCGTGGTATTGTTTAGTTCGCGCGTTTCGGAAGTTTATCCGAAAACACGGCCGAGTTTTTACATTAAATGTTGGTTGCGGGTTGAACCCCGCGGTCGACCCGCGGGCTGCATTTCAGGATAAGCTGCTTATCGTGAAACACACAAGCTGCCCCAAATGAACCCTATGAAGACCGTTGTTGTACTAAAATAGTAGGAGTTTAAACCGTTGCCATAGCAACACTTGTGGAGGTTTAAACCGTTGCAGAAGCTATAATTACAGCGATTTAAACCGCGGTCACCTTCTGGGTGGTTTTCCGCAGTGGTTTCCAAATTGCTGTAAAATGTTCTTGTGACAGAAATCAATAACAATAGTTTATGCAGAGGTTTTGAACTGCCACAAAACCTTTTATGGCAATTTAAATCTCTACGGTTAGCTTCCATAACCGCTACTAAAGAAATTTTTTATTATAGTGAGAGAGAGGTACAATATGTATATTTAAATGGTTGCCTCTGCTTTAATGGGGGGTGTTACTGGATATCTTGGTCTTTTATAGATATATAAGCTTGTGGTTCAGCAAGTATTGCTTGGTCGGCTACTCTAGGTTAATCATGTCGATCGACCCTGGACTTGCTTTGGGTCGGTGAGATTTGGCTCGGTTGGTTTGGTCGCCGACCAACTAACCTGCATCGACTGTGGACTTCTGATCTCTCGATGAGGAGCTCCGGTCAGTAGGATGTGGCTAGGCTATCGGGCAGAGGTTGAATCACCATAATTTGATATATGACTTAACCCTGACAAGAGTGTCCTCCAGGATGTCCTTGGATCTAATCATTATCGATTATTGGCCCTACCCCTTGGGTCTCAGAGGACATCAGTGATGTGATTGGGGATGCTGAACCTTTCCCTTGGATCGGTCGTAGTGAGAGGTGGGTTGATGCCTCAGCTCGTTTTGATAGGTTTTGGCGTTTGTTCCGGATGGCTTGCACCCAGTCGCCTTTAGCTGGCCCAAGCATAAGAGGTTTACACTTGGTCAAATCAATTCTTTGGTCTTTCGCTAATGGGTCCCGTGGTCCTCTGCTGGTGGGTCCTCTTAGTCATACTTTTTTTTTCTCTTAGCCTGCTAAATCTCCTCATGATTCAGGTCGACGTGTTTCCAATGTACACACATTGAATTATATCTTGCCATGGTTATAATATGAGGTGCATCTATTGAAATGAAAAAAATAATAATAATAAGAAAATTTACGTACATACAACTCAGTTTTTTTGTATTTACATATCTAACACCTAAATTTTAATTTTTGCATGTATGTCATCTTACATATGTATGAAAAGATGTATTTCACATTTCTAAAGTTAAAATGATGATATTTTTAATGTGATATGAAAGATTTGGGTGGTATAAATGTCAAAAGCATGGGTATAATATGTGCGAATACAATGGAATTGGGTGGTTTGTATGTAAATGTCCCAAAATAATTTCATGAAATATATAGTACTTAAGGAATGTAAGATGTATGGAGAGATCTTAGAAAAATCACTTAAATCAACCTTCCAAACTAAGGACTGATAGTAGTAGACTATAATTAGCCTAAGGGATTTCAAACATCGCTTCTCTATAGGATTGATACTAGGGTTTTAAAGGAAAGACTTATATTACTTGTAACGATACATGCACTTGCGTAGAACCCATAATTTGTGAACTATTATCTACATTTTATAACATTTCAATTTTACATAAATTGTGTCCAGTTTTTTTTTTCCAATATTTTGGAAGCTAAATTACTGCGTAATTGCGTTTAAGATCAATTTTTTGGCTCAGTCTCAATGAAATTAAATTGACATAAAACACGCATAAAAATAACACACTTTAGTGGCACGTCAAGTTTTTGGTACCATTGCCGGGGAAGCTTCAGTAAGAACTTTAGGAGAATTTTAACTAAACCTCTAAGACTTCGAGTTGAAAATTATAGTATTATTATATAGTGTGTTTAATTATTGTGTATTTATTTTTAAGAAAATCCACAATACCAAAAATATTTTTGATATCTATCATATTAGTTAACTCTTTAGATTTGTATGCGTAGTTCAGGAGCTACAGGCCTTGAAATTTTCGACTCGGATTTAGAGAGAACTTTTAGGAGGATGATGAATCAGAAATACTCCATGAATTTAATGTAAAATTGGCGTATCAACGATATAATAAATACTCATATTCAGAATATAATGCTAGGCAAGGAACTTCAATTATTCAGGAAAATTTATTTGGACAATGGATTGAAACTAGCTCTGCGATACACAATACTTATTCTGATTATTACAACCAAAATTAGGAAAATTATTCAAATTTTAACTGGAATAATAATTTTGAAGGAGAAAAACAATTTTGAGAAGATTATCAAGTTAATCAGAAATGTAATTGGAATAATCATGGTGATTTTAAATATGAAGTCTCTTGTCCTTATAATTTTAACTTCAACCCACATAATGAGAAGTCACTGTTAGATGAGGTTGTGATTCAATTGGCGAGTCAGTTGGAAAGTCAAAAGAGTGAGCTGGAAAGTTAAGGGGGCCGCAATAAGGAATTTAGAAAACTAACTGGGGCAGATTATTAATGCAATTAACAGTTACCCCCTAGAGATTTTACCTAGTGACCCTGAGATAAACCCTAAGCAGATAAATGATGAGCAATATAAAGTTATCAAACTAATATTTAGAAGAAAATTTGATGATATGTTTTGAATGAACTTTGAGTTGAGAGATGAGGATAAAAAGATTGGAAGACCAATGCAAGAAATTTCTAAGAAATTAGAAAAACTTATTTTCTCAACTAAGATGAATATAAAAGGAACACCTTCACCATTTACTCAGCACTAAGGGGAAGAATTAGAAGATAACTTGAAACAAAAGAGTAATCTAGAAGATATTGATCCAGAATCTAAATTATCTTGAGAGAATACAATCCATAATTTGGGAGATCTTGAAGTATCTTATAGAGATCCATTTCTTATAAATTTTAAGAATGATATTAATATGAAAATTGAGAAAATCAATAGAAGAAAATTGGATCTAGAAAGAAATGTGAGGAACAATGATATAATCAATCTGAAAAGGAAGATGTGAAAGAAAAATTACAATTCGAGGATTTTGTAGGAATCCCTGGATCTGAAAAAGATTGGGCGATTGATCAAGAATTACTTAATTGAAATTTTGATCCAGGTGGAATCATTTGTCGAGCTGGCGACATTAAACCAAGCGCTTTATGGGAGGCAACCCTAGTTATCAGTGTGGTTTGATTTAGTATGCTTGAGATTTATGATTATCAGTGTTGTATTGTGTTTGCTTTAGTGTGGATTGATTAGCTTGATTAATGAATGGTGAATGTTAGGATTGTTAGTGATTTGATTTGATCTTTGTGTGTTATGAGGGAGGTGATTCCTTAACTTCGTATTATGGTTAGTCTTGTATGTTCTCTTGTAGTAGTTGGATTGACGAGTCCACTATGACTCGGGTCTCACCCGGACTTAAGTTTTACAAGAAATATCATGAATTTGAACAATTACAATTTTCATTTGTTTTCATTTATAACTGTTAAAGGTGCTTAATTTATTAGTGTAGTGATTCTGTTAGAATTTGGAAGTCGGTTAGTGAGATGCGATGAGTTAATGGAAGATATGACCTCATTTATCATATGTATTTGTTTTTGTGTTACAACTTTATATAAGAATTGAATAACATTTTTATATTCATTTGTTGATACCTGTTATGCTAGTTAAAATTTTATTTAGTCAATTTCATTCTGGCATGTTTAGTTTAAATTTACTTTCTACTATATGATTACTATCATAATTAATAATTGTAGATGTTTCTGATAAACATGTGTGTCAGATAGAAATTCTAAACTGTTTTTCTTCCTGCTTATATTTTCTGTACTAAAGCTATATATGTTAAAAATTAAGTTTGGGGGTAGGAAGAAAAATAAAATTTTTAAAGTGTGTATATTTCCTTTTATTTTGATATTATTTCAAGCATGTTTTAGGCTAGATTTACTTTCTTCTGCAGTCATTCTATCCTGATTATATATGCATATGAATTTAATAAGAAGTTGTCGTAGTTAATGGATTCAACTTCAACTTTTTTCTTCCTGCTACATTGTATGAAATTAATTGCAAAATATTTAAAAATTCAAGTTTAGGGTGAAGAAAAATTTTTAAAACTTAACTTTATTTGTCTTCAGTAGTTTGTATTTAATTTGATATCACTTTTAAAATGACTTGTGGTATGTGGTGTTACCTTTAGGTTACTATAATTTTGATTTTAGGAATGTTAGAAAAATAACTTAGTTGAAATCCTATGTGAAGAAACTGTTCTAGAGTTAAGATATTTTGTAGGATGCTTAAAGAAAATGATTTTGATATTTATGGTAGAATGAAGTTGAATATTTGAAAAGCTAAGATTCTTAGATTTATAATTATTGAGAATTGAGCCTTTATTAAAACCTTTTTCAAACTAATACTTACACATTTAAAAAGTGAGGTAAAGTTTTGAGTTTGGATTTAGAAAGAGGATAGTGAAAATCAAAACTATTAAAGACTTATCCAGATATAGTAATCCTCATATAAAAAGAAAAAAAAAAGAGTAAGGATTAAAATGACTTTGAAAGAAAAAAAAATTAAATAAAAAGAAAATAAAAAGAAAAGTGAAAAGAAGATATGTGAGGAGAAGCTTAATCAAAAATTGGTTTCACTTGAATCTTTTAAAATGAAAAGACATAGAGACAATCCTAAGCTTATTCTTATTTTAAAAATGTATTGGTCAAATTGGTATAAATAAGATGCTTAAATTTTGTTTTTATACTTTCTATGCATCTTTAGTTTGACAAGTTTCAAAAACTTTTGAAGTAAATAAAATATTAGGATTACTAAGTTGAATGTGAGATATTCTTACACTCTAGTCCTAGGCAGATTTGCTAGAATTTCTCCTAAGCTATACAATAAAATTTCTGAGACAAATTTATATGAAACTCTACTGAAATCCAAAACCACAAGTCAAGATATTTAGTTTCTAAAAGTTATGGTGCTACTTGAGGACAAGAAATATTTAAGTTTGAGGGAGTTGATACACCTAAAAAATATTCAATTTTTCATATACTTTTAATGCCTATATTTGTGGATTTTTAGTTATATTGCACTTTAAAGGAATGTATTGATCCTAGATTATTTATGCTTAAGTTTTGTATATGAATTGATACTTTTCTTTACTGATATTATAAAATGGGATACTACGCAAGTATACGTATCATTATCAAGTAATATAGGACTTTCTCATTAAGCCCCGAGATATCGAACCCACATGGAAAGTGTTAAATAAAGAAAATAGAAAAATAACTTTTTACTTATTGAGAAAAATCTTACCCAAACTAAAGATAATATCCGATGAAAGAAAATTTGATTTTTTTGTTAATTTTTATAATTTGAAATGAAAGTAAACAACTACTTTAACCAAATTTTTGTGAGAGGAAAGCAATGCAAATAAAATATAATTTTCCTTATTATGAATCAGAAACAAGTCATGGAATTCTGTTGTGGAAGTATCTAAATTGTGATGTGTCAAATATGAACAATTATATTATTTACCCTTACTAGAGATGCTATAAAGAACATAGGTTAATCTATTGCTTTATAAATTTTGAAGACGGGCTAGGCAGGAAAGATGCTAGCTCTCACTCTAGAGTTTCCTCTTCTCCCTCCACCTGGGGGATAACGTCTTGTATCAAAACATAGAACAATAAATCAAATTGGGGGTTTTAGTCTGTCACTCTAAATTCCTCTAATTCTACACCCATTAAAGTATATCTCCATATTTATTTGCACTCAATCATATGGATTGCATTCTCACCCATATAATCTCATGTGATTCTTTCCAATTGTTGACTGAGACAATACCATACCGGTTCCTACATGTTCTCACAATATATATTAACATCTTAATTGGTTAAATTAAGAAGCAAATGAAGTGCAAGGTTTTGAATCATCACAACATCTTTCAACATTGATTTCCTATACATCACACAACATTCTTCCATAAATTTATTTCTTAATCACTTTAAGAAGATAAATAAAGAAAACTCATCAGAATTCATGGAGAAAATACAATCACAACTTTTTTATAAGTAAAAAATCATAGTGAAAACACAAGAAGTCTTAATTAAAAACCAAATATAATAACAAAGATAAAGACTTATCTATAAATCCTCTCCACCAAACTCTTGAAGTTCCTTTGAAAACTTTGCTTTTCCTTACAATACTCCTTAGAGTTGGCGCCCACTCTAAGGATTCTAAATCTCACTTCTAATCCTAATACAAACTATATTAAAGTAAGTAGAAATGGTGAAGTTGAGTAGTGTGTTATAAAATAACTCTCTTACATAATAAACATAAACCACACTCTCCAACAACAATCACTTTTCTGATCTTCAAGACCTCTTTTTATAATTTTCCAATAAGTGCATTCTTATCTCTTCAAATTGTGTCCAGATTAAACAAATTCTTCAAGAGATGCATCCATTCAAGAGTAATTTGAATTAATTTGGCGCAGATATGAAGTTACCCACGTTCTTACCAAGAGATACCTCAAACACCTCTTCAAATTTGTGCAAAAAATTAAATAACTCCTCTTTACTAACTATCGTGTGTAAGCATAAGGTCTCGACGCTTTTCCGTGAGGCTTCTGGTGTGTAAGCTCCAGGTCTGGGCGCATAGCCGCGAGGCTCTGGCGTGTAAGCGCGGGTCTAGGCGCTTAGCCTCCATAGATCAATTTTGCACCTCTCTTCATTTTTTCTCCAAATTTGATATTTTTTCACTCATTTCACCACATTCATCTATTTAATCATACCTGCAAGAAAAATACTCAAAATATCTTCCATCAGAGTGCAATATCATAAAAAATAAGTATAAAAATGTGTATAAAAATACTATATATTTTAGGTGTATCAAAATCCCCCAAACATGAAATGTTGTTTGTCCTCAAATGACACTATAATCACATAAAAATTGAATGGGTTCTTCATTGTTGTTGTAGGACACTAATTCCTTTTAGAGTTAGTGTTCATCAACATATTTTAACAATCCAATTGGCCATATCGAAAAGTAAATTAAGTTCTAAATGAAAAACCATCACAATTTTTTCTATACATTAAAGGCACTTCAAATCCACATCAACACATCATCACATCTCTATGCAAGAAGAAATACAAAGGAGACTACTCGAAGTTCATGAAGAAGATACAATAAAACATGGATTTTATATATAAAAGAAAAGTCATACAAGCAACAAAATAAAATACAACTTATCTTTTTCTCTTCCCCAATGCAATTCCCTTGAAGTTCCTTTGAATCCTTTTCCATCTTCTTTGCAATACTCAATTCCCTCTTTAGAATGGAAAGGAATAAGCAATCTCTCACTTTACACCTTCTCTTTCACTCACTCTCAAATTTTAACTTCTACACACGTTTCTCCTAAGCCCTAACACTCAACACACACTCCCCCTCTTTAGAAACACACTAGACTCCAGAACACACACTCATTTTCGTCCAAAAATAGTTACTTATAAATTATAAATGAAATCCCAAGAGTTTTCATAGGCACCCCTTCAAAAAGTCGCCAAAACTCTTCAAATTTAAAGTCCATCGACATTGGGTGCCGGCGGCGCCAGAAGCTGTTTTCCTTCTTTTTGCTCCAAATTCGTTCATTTTTGCTTCTTTTCACTCCAATCACCTAAAATCAACATACCTGCAACAAAATATAAAAAATAACTTTCTTTAAAGTGCAATATCACTAAAAATGGTTAAAATTATATAGCAAAAACAATATATATTTTTTGTGCATCAAGGATCAGCCCTGGGTTTGCAGTTTTCTTCATAAGAATTCTGTCTATACAAATTAAAGGACTGATTCCTTTAATATCAACTATGGTCCATCCAAAGGCTTCGTATATTTCTTTAAAGTTTCAAGCAAACTCTCTTCTTCTTATGTAGTTAATTTCGAGGAAATTATAACAGTTAAAGTTGAGGACTCACCTAAAAAGCATATTTTAAATGTTCAGGAAGTAAATTCAAATAGAGTTTAGTAGGTTATTCAATTGATGGACAAAAAGATTCATCTTTATTTATCATGTCCAAAACTTCAAAACTTTCTTGCACATAATTTAATTCTTCCTCATTAAAATTATCAGAATATTGTGCTTCCTCTTCTTGCTCGTGTTCTAACTTTTCACTTTCAGATTTCTCTTTATATGTTGCTTTGAAATGACATTCAGTCAGATATCTCATTACATCCATCCTGAAAAATTCATCATCTTTACCTTTTGCAGGATTTTTTATTAATTTTGAAATATTAAATGTAATAGTTTGATCATTGACACGCATAGTTACCCTTTTTGCACATCTATTATTGCTCTTCCTGTAGATAGGAAATGTCTCCCTAAAATAATAGGCATCTCTTTATCTTCCTTCATATCTAGTACAATGAAATCAACAGGAAAGATAAATTGATCCACTTTTACTAAAACATCTTCTATAACTTATTTATGATACATTATCGAACGATCTGCTAACTGCAGAGTTACAGTAGTCAGGGTTATTTCTCCTAATTTCGGTCTTTTAAATATAGATAATTGCATAAGGTTAATGCTTGCACCTAAATCACATAAAGCTTTCCCACAAAATCTGTCTCCAATTGCACATAAAATTGTGAAGCTACCAGGATCTTTAAGCTTTTCAGGAAGCTTCTTTTGTATTATCGCATTGCATTCTTCACTAAGTGCAACAGTTTCATTATCTTCAAACTTTCTTTTTCTGTTGAGAATATCTTTCATAAACTTCACATAGCTTGATATTTGTTCTAATTCTTCAGCAAATGTAATTGACCCGACCCAAAATTACGCAGTAAATTAACTGCCAAAAGATGGCCAAAAACTTGACCCGATTTATAAATAGCGGCTAGTGTGCAAAATCTTAAATGATATAAAAATTAAAAAATATTTTACACACTAGGGGTACTACGCAAGTATACGTATCTTTTCAAGTAATATAGAATTTTCTTTAAAAACCCCAGTATCGATCCCACGAGGAAGTGAAGTAAGAAGTCTTTAATCAAATTCTAGTATACTACTAATAGTCCTTAGTTTGGAATGTCGATTAAAATTGTGTTTTATCTAGCAACTATTCGTAAATGCAAGTGTTAAATGTAAAGATAAGTAACTATATCTAAATGCGAATAACAATTCTAAATATAACCCTTTTTGGATGAATCGGTTTGGATAATTTTGAGATACTAAAAACTACAATTCTTATGTAATGAAATTGATAACGTATAGGAATGTGATGCATTAAATATTGTATGTGCCAAATAGGAGCAATCATATTCTTTACCCTTTGGTCCAAACATAAAGAACATTGACTAATCCTATGCTTGGTTACCGAATCGCGGCTAGAGTCGGGAGGATATCGGCTCTCACTTCGGAGCTCCCACGTTCCCCTCGCCTGAGGGCTAACAATCTACACTTCAGCACATGATATGACCGAATTGAGGATTTTAGTCTGTCACTCTAAAATCTCCAATTCTACGCCCGATAATTATATTTCCCTATTTATTTGCATTCAATCCCCATGAACTTCACCATCCATGGAATTTGAATGTGGTTTCACTTTGTTGAGAATTACACCGCCCTTTCGGGTCGATGCAATTATAAAAAATTTTAACACTATAATGGGCCCTTATTGCAATGTAAATGAAGTGCAAGTAAAAACCATCACATTTGTAATTAAATTTACTTCTACCATGCATCACAAAATCTTAAACATGATTTCTACTCATTGCAAAAGAAAAGTAAAAGGAAAACAATGACATAATCTTCTTATGCCACTATTTTCAAAGAAGAAGAAAGAGTAAGAGAGATACGTCACAAAGCGCGAAGAAAACACAACGGAAACTTCATGTAACCAAAACAAATCCACTAAATAAAAGTTTACAAAATTATAAGATAATGAAGAATAATACTTAGCTTTTTCCCTTTGAAAGAAAGACGAAGATCTCTCTCATAAAGTATCCCGGCGATCCATGCAATGCTAGCGAAATCCCTTACAAATTCTCTCAAATTCTCTTCTCCAATCTCTCCAAAAGGGTAGAAATCTACATTTCTACTCTTAATCTAAGAATCCTAAACATTCCTCCAAGTTTTCTCTCCTTTCCTCTATTATTTCTCTATATTGTTTCTCACATATATTCTCCATTTTAAAGAGTATGGACGAATTTTGAAGAGTTTCCTTAAGCACCCCTTCGAAAAAGCGTTTAAATACGTCGAATATTGGCCCAAAATAGCCAAATGTCGGTTCATGGTCATCCGGACCACTGTCGGCGGGTTCGAGGCCGCTGTCGGAGGCCTTTTCGGCCATATTTCGGTGGTCTCGGGAAAATCTCGCCGTCGGCGAGCAGGCTACTGCGCGGCTCCACGGTTTCGCTCAGTTTGGCTCGGTTTCAACTCCATTTCGCCCCATTTCAGTTGCGTTGCGTTCGTAACAGATAGCCCTACAAAATAAGCATAAAAATAACATTTCTTTAAAGTATAATCTCATTCAAAAATATGCAAGAAGTGTAAAAGAGATTAAACATCAAAAGACTTATCGAAAGGTATCAGGGCAGAATTTCATTTCTTGCTCGTTTTTGCTCCAAATTGCACCGTTTTTGCTTCCTTTTACTCCAACCACCATTTCTTGTACCTAAAACCAAAAAACATAAAAAATACATTCCTTTAAAGTGTAATATCATAAAAAATAAGTAAAATGATATAGCAAAAAACATATATATTTTAGGCGTGTTAAAATCCCCCAAACTTAACTGTTACTTGTCCTCAAGTAACACTTTTACTTCATAAAAATATAACTCAGGGCAATGTACTTTTCACCTGTAATACACTAAAATTTTTCATTCAAAAGAATATATTGGTTAGATTTTTAGAAAGAAATTCAGTAACTCAGGTTAACGCTACATGTATAAGAATATTTAGCAATCAAGTCAAAGGGTTCTAGTCTTCTATTTATTTCATGATAAACCATAATTTGTCACATTAAGAGTGTCTTGAAAGATTATGTGAAAAAGGAGTTCATGTAAACTTCATCAGAATGTAGGCCAATACTTTAAATATAAATTCAGAAATGAAATCAAGTTCTCCCTTTAGGGTGACACAAGTGAAGCTCAATTTTTTATTAGCGCATCTCCTCAAGTTTCTCCTCATAAATATTTTTATTTCTCTTTTTTTTTCTTTTCTTTCGGGATCATTTTCAATCCCCTTTTTTTTCTCTCTTTTCTTTTTCTTTTTTTTTTCTTTTAATGAGGATTACTATATCTGGAGAGCTTGTAATGATTTTGAAATTCACTCTCCTCTTTCTAAAGTTCAAACTTGAAACACATCCTTACTTTATAATTAGGTATGAGCCTTATTATTCATCATAAAGTCACAATCTCTTCTTAACACACAATACTTTAGGTCTCTTAATATTTCAAAAATACAGTTTTCTTTACTTTAAATAGTTAACTATAATCAAATTCTTTCATACCAAATATCTCACCCTTATAAAATTAACCTTTATTACTAAAAACTTTCATCCAATCCTTCCATAATATTCAACTGAAATAAAAAGTTTTACTTATCTCAAGCGAGGTTCAACTGCCAGAAGTTATGCTAATAATTTTTGAAAATATAATAATTGAGAACAAATAAGAGTTAATATTTTTCTTCCCCCCAAACTTAAATTTTAAAATATTTTACAACTAATTCCATAAAATATAGTAGGAAGAAAAAGTAAAGGTTGAATATACTTACTACTACAACATCCTATCAAATTCATATACATGCATAATCAGGATAAAATGACTGTAGGAGAAAGTAAATCTAACCTAAAATATACTTGTAATAAAATTACACTAAAAGGAAGTATTTTCACATTAAAATTTTATTTTTCTTCCTACCCCTAAACTTAATTTTTAACATATATAACATTCAGTACAGAAAATATAAGCAGGAAGAAAACAATTTATAAACTTTATCTACCACAAATGTCTATCAAAATCATTTGCAAGTATTCATTAGGACAGAATAGTATGCAGCAGAAAGAAATCTAAACTAATCATGCCAGAATGAAATTAACTAAACCAAAGTCTAACTAGCATTGTAGGTATCAGTAAAGGAATATAAAAATGTTCTTCAATACATAAATAAATTCGTAACACAAACATAAACACACAATTCAAATACAAGCACAAATGATAAATGAGGCCAATTCTTCCTTTAACTCATTGCATCTCACTAATTTACTTCAAATTTTTAACGGAATCACGACACTAGTAAATTAGGCACTTCAAAAGATTTTATAGATTATAATCCCAAAGATAAGATTATCCCTAATAAATTGATTTATGACACCAATCTCAGGCATCACCTAATATTTATAATTAAGCACCTCTAACAGTTATAAAGATAGTGTAAGTTCATCCATATGGTGTTCATCAAATAGGTTCGCGACTCCTACCTAATGAAAATAGAGTTGCAGAAAGGAAGTAACAATTTAAGATGGAACTATCAATGTTCGAAATTCATTATTTCTCTTATAAAACTCAAGTCTGGATGAGACCCAAGTCATAGTGGACTCGTTAATCCAACTACTACAAGAGATCAATTCTAATCATAATAAGAAGTTAAGGAATCACCTCCCTCATGACACATACAGAGATCAGATCAAAGCACTAATAATCCAAACATCTACCCAATCAACAATCAAACTTATCAATCCATAATAAAGCAAATACAATACAACACTATCAATCATGACTCTCAAGCACACTAAATCAAAGCACACTGATAACTATGGGTTGCCTCCCATAAAGCGCTTGGTTTAACGTCATTAGCCCGACAAATGATTCCTCTTGGATCAAAATTCCATTTAAGTAATCCTCGATCAATCGCCCGATCATTTCCGGATCCGTGGATTCCTACAAAATTCTCAAATTTTAATTTTTTATTCAGCTCTTCCTTTTCAAATGGATTTATATCATTGTGCCTAATATTTCTTTCTAAATCCAATATTCTTCTATTGATTTTCTGAAATTGCATATTAATATCATCTTTGAAATTTATAAGAAATGGATCTTTATAAGATACTTCAATATCTCCCAAATTTTGGATCAGATTCTCTTTAAATAATTCAGATTCAAGATCAAATTCTTCTATGTCACTCTTATGATTCAAGTTATCTTCTAATTCTTCCCCTTTATAATTATTAAATGATTGAGGATCTATCTTAGTTGAGGAAATAGGTTTTTCTAATTCCTTAGGAATTTCTTCCAATGGTCTTCCAATATCCTTATCCTCTTTTCTCAACTCAAAGTTTTTTTGAAATTTATCCTCAAATTCTCTTCCAAGTCCTAATTCGATAACTTTATCATGTTCATCATTCAATTCAAGTTCTTCTTGTGATTGAGTCAAATCTGAAGATATAAAGACTGGTTGTGTAGATGAATTCCCTAAATAGATAGGCTTTAAAATTGTATGGGATACATCCATCTTAAGTTCACGAGATTTTTAAATAAATGGAATTAAAAGTTTACAATTTTTGGTAGCGTCCATCATTTCACACCTCTCCTGAACATACATACAGTCTTCTTTAAGTAATGTTTTCGAATTATCATGAAAATCTATTTCAATGTCATCTGCTAACTTACCCTCAAAACTTTCTTGGAAATGACCTTTAGTTAAATAATCAATTTCATCCATCCAAAAACAATCATCATCTTTTCTCTCAGCTGGATATTTTATAGTTTTTAATAAATCAAAAGTGACTTCATGGTCATTAATATTCATAGTTAACTCTCCTTTTTGCACATCTATCATAGCTTGTCCAGTAACAAGGAAAGGTCTCCCTAAAATAATTGAAATTTCTTTATCTTCCTCCATATCCAATAAAGTCCAAAGGAAAGATAAATTTATCCACTTTAATAAGCATGTCTTCTATAACTCCTTTTGGATAAATGATAGATCGATCAGCTAACAGAAGGGTTACAGTAGTGGGAGAAATATCGATTAAACCTAACCTTCTCAACATAGATAGAGACATCACATTAATGCTCACTCCAAAATCACATAAAGCTTTTCCACATAATTTTTGTTCCAAAGCTTCAATGAAAGGAATATTTATCGTTAACTTCTTAAGTACTTTCATGAACATTGAAAATTTTTTATCCAACTCATGTTGTCTAAGTCTTGGAGGAAATGGAGGTGGTGGTTTTTCCAAACTGATTTTAGTTGGAGATATTAATTTTTCTAGATCCTTAGAAACATGTTCTTCAGGTCTTTTAGTTTCCGTTGTTTCTCTCACATCTTTCTCTTTTCTAACCACATCCTCTATATCTCTTCCACTTTTTAATTGGACAGCTTCTATTTGATCATTAGTGTTCTCTTTAGGGTTGATCTCAATGTTTCTAGGAAGTGTTCCTTGGGTTTCATTGCTAAGTGAATTAGCAATTTGTCACAATTGATTCTCTATGTTTCTAATTGCAGCATTTTGACTTTGCAACTGGTTTCTCATTTGTAATACCACTTCTTCCATAGACGTCTTCTTATCCTCAAATTGTTGATCATTGTTAGAGTCTGGTGGATATGAAGGTCTATAGTTTATGTTCCCCTGATTATTCCAACTTCCATTATGATTCACATGATTATTTTCCCATTTTTGGTTTCCTCCCTCAGTAGTATGAATCCAGTTAAAATTAGGGTGCTTCTCCCAACTTGGGTTGTAAAAATTAGAGTACGGGTTGTTTATGGTATTTAAAGTCTCATATGATAAGTTAGAATCAATTATATGCCCTAATGAACTTTCCTCACTTACAGGAGTAAATTGAGGTTGGTTCATTCCAAATTGGTCCAACTTCCTTGATATTGCAGCAATCTGAGATGCAAGAATTGTAATCGTATCTGTATCATGAACACTAGCTACACTTTTATGATTTACGCTTATAGAGGGCCATTGAAATTCATTTGTAGCCATTTCTTCAGTTAATATATATGCTTCATCAAATGATTTTAACATTAATGATCCACTAGCGGCAGCATCAATTATAGACCTAAGGGATTCTACTAACCTATTATAAAAAGTTTGAATGATTAACCAATCGAGCAGAGCATGGTGTGGACACATTCTTAGGAGTTCCTTAAATCTTTCCCAGGCTTCGTATATTGATTCCTCTTCATACTGACAAAATGAGATAATATCGTTTCTAAATTGAGTAGTCCTTGAAGGTGGAAAATACTTAGCTAGGAATTTTTGAGTTAACGCCTCCCAATTTTTAATAGAACCAGGTGCCAATGAGTACAACCACATTTTAATCTTATCCCTTAGTGAGAAAAGAAAATGCCTTAACCTAACAACATCGTCTGACATACCGTTATAACGAAATATAGCACAAAGTTCCTAGAAAATTTGATAAGTGTAAATAGGGATCCTCTAAAGGAGTTCCCCTAAATTGATTGTTCTGCACCAGTTGGATAATCTCAGGATTTATTTCAAATGAGCAGCTTCTACAACAAGATTTTGTATACTTAAGTGAATTTCATCTGTCGCAGGATTTAGGTAATCCCTCAATGAAGTATGATGATTTTTTAAGTTATTATCTTGAAAGTTTTCCATTTCCATTTCTAATTTTTCGAGTCCTTTCTGTATTTTTTATTTTTTATTTTTTTCAAACTCGGGATCATAAGGCACAAGTCCTGCAGATCATTTGTTTCACATATTTAATACATCAAACAATACACTAACAATTAAACAAATAATAGATGAAATATATTAAACACAACTAAACATTTTCACAAACACCTTATTTTTCACACAAACAGTTTTTTCACAACACTTTTTCATATAAAAATAATTTTCACACAAAACAGTTTTTACGACACTACAGTTTTCCAAGTCTAAGCCTAATTATTTCAACTAAAATTCTCCTAAAGTTCTTACCGAAGCTTCCCCGGCAACGGCGCCTAAAACTTGACCCGACCCTCAATTACGCTGTAAATTAACTTCCAAAAGATGGCCAAAAACTTGACCCGATTTATAAATAGCGGCTAGTGTGCAAAATCTTAAATGATATAAAAATTAAAAAATATTTTACACACTAGGGGTACTACGCAAGTATACATATCGTTTCAAGTAATATAGAGTTTTCTTTAAAAACCCCAGTATCGATCCCATGAGGAAGTGAAGTAAGAAGTCTTTAATCAAATTCTAGTATACTACTAATAGTCCTTAGTTTGGAATGTCGATTAAAATTGTGTTTTATCTAGCAACTATTCGTAAATGCAAGTGTTAAATGTAAAGATAGTAACTATATCTAAATGCAAATAACAATTCTAAATATAACCCTTTTTGGATGAATCGGTTTGGATAATTTTGAGATACTAAAAACTACAATTCTTATGTAATGAAATTGATAACGTATAGGAATGTGATGCATTAAATATTGTATGTGCCAAATAGGAGCAATCATATTCTTTACCCTTTGGTCCAAGCATAAAGAACATTGACTAATCCTATGCTTGGTTACTGAATCTGCGACTAGGCTGGGAAGATACCGGCTCTCACTTCGGAGCTCCCACGTTCCCCTCACCTGAGGGCTAACAATCTACACTTCAGCACACGATATGACCGAATTGAGGATTTTAGTCTGTCACTCTAAAATCTCCAATTCTACGCCCGATAATTATATTTCCCTATTTATTTGCATTCAATCCCCATGAACTTCACCATCCATGGAATTTGAATGTGGTTTCACTTTGTTGAGAATTACACCGCCCTTTCGGGTTGATGCAATTACAAAGAATTTTAACACTATAATGGGCCCTTATTGCAATGTAAATGAAGTGCAAGTAAAAACCATCACATTTGTAATTATATTTACTTCTACCATGCATCACAAAATCTTAAACATGATTTCTACTCATTGCAAAAGAAAAGTAAAAGGAAAATAATGGCATAATCTTCTTATGCCACTATTTTCAAAGAAGAAGAATTAGTAAGAGAGATATGTCACAAAGCGCGAAGAAAACACAACGGAAACTTCATGTAACCAAAGCAAATCCACTAAATAAAAGTTTACAAAATTATAAGATAATGAAGAACAATACTTAGCTTTTTTCCTTTGAAAGAAAGACGAAGATCTCTCTCATAAAGTATCCCGGCGATCCATGCAATGATAGCGAAATCCCTTACAAATTCTCTCAAATTCTCTTCTTCAATCTCTCCAAAATGGTAGAAATCTACATTTCTACTCTTAATCTAAGAATCCTAAACATTCCTCCAAGTTTTCTCTCCTTTCCTCTATTATTTCTCTATATTTTTTCTCACATATATTCGTCATTTTAAAGAGTATGGAAGAATTTTGAAGAGTTTCCTTAAGCACCCCTTCGAAAAAGCGTCCAAATACGTCGAATATTGGCCCAAACCCGCCAAATGTCGGTTCATGGTCATCCGGGCCGCTGTCGGCGGGTTCGAGGCCGCTGTCGGTGGCCTTTTCGACCATATTTCGGTGGTCTAGGGAAAATCTCGCCGTCGGCGAGCAGGCTGCTGCACGGCTCCACGGTTTCGCTCCGTTTGGCTCCGTTTCAACTCTGTTTAGCCCCATTTCAGTTGTGTTGCGTTCGTAACAGATAGCCCTACAAAACAAGCATAAAAATAACCTTTCTTTAAAGTATAATCTTATTCAAAATATGTAAGAAGTGTAAAAGAGATTAAGCATCAAAAGACTTATCGAAAGGTATCAGGGCAGAATTTCATTTCTTGCTCGTTTTTGCTCCAAATTGCACCGTTTTTGCTTTTTTTTGCTCCAATCACCATTTCTTGTTCCTAAAATCAAAAAACATACAAAATACCTTCCTTTAAACTGTAATATCATCAAAAATAAGTAAAATGATATAGCAAAAAGCATATATATTTTAGGCGTGTCAGTAATATTAATTGTAAGTTTCTTAAAAATTTCCAAGAACTTTAAAAATTCTTTATCTAACTTTTATTGTCGAAGTCTCTGAGGAAATGGTGGTTGTGGCTTTTCTACATTAATCTTAGCTGGAGAAATAAGTCTTTCCAAACCTTTTTGAGTGTTATCTTTTGGTTCTTCAATCTCTTTTTTATCTAGTTCAATCTCTTTTTGAACTCTACCTTCCAACTCTCTTCCACTTCTCAGTTGAACAGCTTTCACTTGCTCTTTATTTTTATCTTTGAATTTATCTCTGTATTACTAGAAAGTGTTCCTTGGGATCTATTACTTAATGAATTGGCTATTTGTCCCAATTGATTCTCAATATTCCTAATTGTAGCTCCTTAACTTTGTAATTGATTTCCCATTTGTAACACCAATTCTTCTATATACAACTTTTTCTCCTTGAATTGTGAAGCACTGTTAAAACCTGAAGGATAAGTAAGTCTATAATTATTATTCCCTTGGTTGTTCCAATTCTCGAATGAGTTTGGATGAATTTTCCCCCATTGTTAATTACTATAACCCTGTTACTGTTATTCCAGTTAAACTTTGGATGGTTCTTCCAACATGGGTTATGATAATGGGAATATGGGATATTAGGCTTGTTTATGACAATCAAAGTTTTTAATGATGTTTGAGAATCTACCATTTAACCTAATGAGTTCTCTTCAATTATTTAAATTGGTTGAGAAAAATTCATTCCAAATTGGTCTATCTTCCTTGAAATTGCAGCAACTTGATTTGCTAACATTACAAAAGCATCATATTCATGAATATTAACTACCTTTTTAGGATTTACCCTTTCAGAAGACCATTGAAAATTATTTGTTGTCATTTCTTCAATTAAAGCATAAGCATCATTTAACTGTTTAGACATCAATGAACCACCGGCAGCAGCATCGATAATAAATCTAAGAGATCTGACTATTACATTATAAAAAGTTTAAATTATTAGTCAATCTGGTATCGAATAATGTTGACACTTTATTAGGAGATCTTTAAAACGTTTCCATGCTTCATAAATAGATTCTGCTTCAAACTGACAAAAAGATGTAATATCATTTCTAAGCTTTGCAGTCTTTGATGATGGAAAATATTTAGCAAGAAATTTTTACGATAAATCACCTCAAGTTTTGATTGATCCAGGTGCTAACAAATTAGCAATATCTTAGCTTATCTCTTAATGAAAAAGGAAAAAAGTCTAAGTCTAATAGTATCATCCAAAATACCATCATATTTACATGTAGTACACAATTCTAGAAAATTGGCAAGATGTAGATTTGGATCCTCAATTGGTGCTCCCCCAAACTAATTATTAGATATCATTTAGATAATAACATGTTTAAGTTCAAATGAATTAACTGCTACAACATGATTTTGAATACTACCCAGAAATTCATCTACTGTAGGGTTAGCATAATCTCTTAAAAGTCTATATTCTTGATGGATTTCAGCATTTTGATTATTTTGATTTGTCATTTCTTAAATATTTTTATCTTTTTCTGGATTTTAATTTTTCTGATTTTTCTTACAGTTCTTTCTAATTCAGAATCTTAAGGCACAAGTCCTTCAGAACTTGAACTACGCATAAACTATTATAAAACACAATAAAAATAAATCACACAACAAAATAACAATTTCCTAAAATAAATCTAACAAGTTTAAATAAGACTTTAAAAAGTAAAAATTAATTTTTCTTTAAATTTTCTTTTAAATATTGTTTTAACTTTCTTTATTTTCTTTATTTCCCCGGCAACAATGCCAAAAACTTGATCCCGAAATATTTAGGCTTACGTTTTATATATAAATTAATACTTCTATTTAATGATATTATAAAATAAGATACTACGCAAATATACGTATCATTATCAAGTAATATAGGATTTTTTATTAAGCTTCGAGATATCGAACCCACAGGAAAGTGTTAAATAAAGAAAATAAAAAAATAACATTTTACTTTTTAAGAAAGATCTTACCCAAACTAAAGATAATATTCTAGGAAAGAAAATTCGATTCTTTTTGTTAATTTTTATAATTTGAAATGAAAGTAAACAACTACTTTAACCAAATTTTTTTAAGATGAAAGCAATATAAATACAATATCTTTTTCCTTTTTATGAATTAGTAACAAGTCATGGAATTTTGTTGTGGGAGTATCTAAAGTGTATTGTGCTAAATAGGAGCAATTATATTCTTTACCCTTACTAGAGATGCTATAAAGAACATAGTTAATCTATTGCTTTATAAATCTTGAAGATGGACTAGACATAAAAGATACTAGCTCTCACTCTAGAGTTTCCTCTTCTCTCTCCACCTGGGGCTAACATCTCATATCAAAACATAAAATAATAAATCAAATTGGGGGCTTTAGCCTGTCACTTTCAAGTACTTTAATTTTACACCCATTAAAGTATATTACCCTATTTATTTGCAGTCAATCGTATGGATTGCATTCTCATCCATATAATCTCATGTGATTCTTTTCAGTTGTTGACTGAGACAATATCATACATATCTTCCATGTTCTCACAACACATATTAACATCTTAATTGGCCAAATCAAAAAGTAAATGAAGTGCAAGGTTTTGAATCATCACAACTTCTTCCAACATTGATTTCCTATGCTTCACACAACATTCTTCCATAACTTTATTACTTCATCATTTTATTATGAATCATCACATCCTCTAAACTAGTGTGTCATTAAATGCCCATCTTCAAACTGTTTGAAATATAAAACAGTCCCAACATTAGTTATGGATATTAAAAGGTGTCAGAGTTGGTTATAAAATGAAAAGATATAATAATGACTTGGAACGTCCCTATTAAAACAAGGACAAACATTAAATTTATTAGATAGCCTTATGATCTATAAATACGAGGTCATTTCTTCAAGAAATGACTACTTGATTTACCATCTTAGAACTTGAGTTATTAGACACTTTGCTTCCTCTATTTCTTTCTCTTGGTTCCTCTCATTCGTCCAATGCTCCATACCTTGGGTGTGATCCATGAGACATTTTTGGATTCAAAATCCTAAAAGGTATTGTGAATGTGGACCCATTCCGTTAAGAAGCACAATCCACAAAGTCTTCCCTACCACTCACAAAAGCACAACCCATCCTCATGGATCACACCCAAGGTATAGTGAGTTGTCGGCATATTTTTAGGTTGTGTGTTTTATTTTGAAAAGGGGTCGCCTAACAGAAGTTGTCGGCGAATTTTTAATTTAATTTAAATAAATACTTTGAAAAGTAGTATTTGACTTTGAAAATAATTTTAAATTTGAAGATTTTAAGATATGAAATCAAACCGATCTCACGTCCCAAATAGTTTATATAAACGAGCACCGCACCACAAACCGTGTATCTATCCCGAAGAATAGGCACACTGCTTGACGATGGGGCTCGATTAAATAAACTAGAAGATTTGTGACATCCGTTTGGTCTGCGAACCAATTTTATAAGCCGACAAGTTCCCGTGCTTAATATGAAAGTATTAAACAGGGTTTATATTACCTGGGTTCTTTAAAATTCCATATAAGGGCAAGCCCCTATAGTTAATTACATCTTAATTGACGGGAATCACCTAAGAAAACTCTCGATAATAATCAATAATTCTGCTCTCAAGAATTTTAAAGTTTAAGTTTTCAAAGGATTGAATTTTGGAATTTCAATAGGGAATGGATCAAATTTGGAACATTTTGTTTTGGGAATTCAAAGGAAGAAAGGTAGGAGAAATTACGGATTCGAAGTGAACTTCGGTAATTTCCCGACTATCCTATTGTTTGGCTTGAATTTAGGAAAGTCCTAATGTCTATTTAATGTTTTCATTTTTGTCAATTTTAATTAATTAGGGCTTATATTTATATGATAGAATCATACAAATAGCCTCGAAGATATGAGGGTTTATGTCGTATCGGACGACTACCTCGGAATCCTAAAATCGGTTAAGGCTTAATTTACATGACCTGATCATGCAAATGCCTAACAAGGTTTGAGGGTTTATGTTGCACTAGGCAAACTACCTCGAAGTCCTATGGCTTGGTTATTTAATTCTAGGAAAGTTTTCGTTGAAGTAGACTCGAGTTTCATTGATGACGATGGCCGTGCTGCCCACCATGCTCCGAGCTCCTTGTTGTTGCAGAGGTTTAGTTTTAGAAATCATAAATCAGGGGATGAGAAAAGTGTTTTGGTTTAGAGAAAATCTTAATTTCCAAGTGTTTTCAATAGTTTAATTAAAACAAATCTTAAAGTTGATTATAACGACACCGATTAAGATCCCACGGTTCCATCCTTCCGGCTTCATTATTTTTATCGGATTCACTTAGTCCAGATGAATTTGCTAAACTCAACTAAATGAGTTCCACACTTTCATTTAGACCGCTGGAAATCCCGTTAGCAACACGTAGGTTACATCATCCGAGATATTCCCGATCATCCAACAAGGACGTTTTAATTTAGTTGTAATTGTAGTTTTGTGTTCGTTTGTGATTAAATTTTGAGTTGTTTTATATTTTGAAATATCGTGGCGGTGAATTTTATCTTGTAATGACTTTTAACTTAGTTTTGGTTTCAGCTTTAGGGACTATCCTAAAGGTGCGGGTTTTCATGCAATGATTGTTTATCATGCAAGAAAAATAAGTGTGATGCAATTAAAGAAATTGCAATAATGTAAATTGCAATAAAATAAAAGCGTACCCTGGAGGGTCTTCCCGTCATCCCAAGCTCGCACTTAAAACACAATTAGGATACTTAAGCAAGTTCCTAGTAGAGCTAAGGGAAGGGTTATGGTTTTCTACCAAGTTTCTAATCCTATACCTAGTTATTTCCTATGACGTCTAGTGTCTTGTGTTTTGGTTCGAGGACGATTTTCTTCATCAAAGAATAATTAAGTTCCATTGTTCTTATGGACGTCCTATCGTATCGAGGAAGTGCTTAAGACAAATCTTAAACATCTTTTCAATATTTCTAGGATTGTTTTAAGTCCAAATGAATTTAATTACACAAATGAATTAATCGTCCGGGAATTCAAGTTTTGTTATCTCGCTCAGATGAACTCGGACATTTGAATATCCTATAAGTGAAGTAACATTTCATTTAACGTTCGTTTAGGAGTTATGGTGACCAAAGCTTTCGAGGCAAATTAGTGCTCAAATGGTTTGTGATTTAGCTTTACTTTTAGTTAAAGGGTTTAACTTTGGAATAAGTATTCAAGTTGTTTTATATTTAATTTCTTTATGTCTTAGGTAATGTTATTTAATTCGACTCCATTTAACTTTAATTTAATTTAATTTGATTTAGTTTTAATTTAATTTAATTTAATTCAATTTAGTTTGATTTGATTTAATTTCCTTTAATTTAATTTAATTTAATTTAACTTTAATTTAATTTAATTTAATATAATATAATTTAATTTAATTTAATTTATTTGATTTAATTTAATTTAATTTAATTTAATTTAATTTAATTTAATTTATTTAATTTGTTTATTTAATTTAATTTAATTTAATTATTTAATTTAATTTAATTTAATTTAATTTAATTTTAATTTGATTTTTAATTTTAATTTAACTGAAAAATTTAAAAAGAGTTTAATAATTTAACTTTTTAACTTAATCCTTTAACATTTTAAAATTCAAATTTGAGTTATCATTTTTTAATTAGGAATTAAATATTATTGAAATGATTAATTTAGGGATTTTTAAATTAAAGAACAAATCTCTTCCTAAAAATATCCCTATTTTAATAGTTCCAATTTTATTATTCTTCCCAAATTTAATCAATTATTTAATTAAAGTTTATTTCAATTATTTTAAATTATTTAATGGGTTTCAACCCTTTAATTATTTAAATTTCAATCATCCAAATCAGATTAAGATCAAATATTTTACTTGTTAATTTTATTAAACCTAAAGTTTTAATTAAGGGTCAAAATTTTTTAATTACCATTTTGCCCTTCAAGCTTAATAATTCCATAACTCACTAAATTGAGCTCAAATGAACTTGAAATTTTTATGTGACTTCACTCATATGCCAATGAAGACATAAGAGGAGAAAATGTGATTTTTCTACATTTAATTTTTTTATATAATTATTTTTAGTGTAAAATAGGAATTTCCAAGGAAAATTTAATAATATGACCAAGGGAAAGTTTCTGTCCTTAAGAAAATTACGGAACATTCCTAATGACAAGAGGACCACTTGGACCAATTTTGGTGATTTTTTGAATTATATTATTTTTATTATAATTATTTTAAGTTTTGGAGTATTAATTAATTTAAAAATAAAATAAAGGTTGAAAAATGAATTTTATATTTTTCAAAAATCTCTCTGATATCAAGGAAATCAGAGAACCAATTTTTGCAATTTTCTGATTTTTCTTTGATTTATTATAATTATTTTAGTGAAAATGCTAGAAAATACATTTTTTTTTAATTTTAAAATTACCCTAGGGCTTTAAAATTTAATATCTCATAAAATAGACCTAAGAAAAATATGGGGTTTGTTCCTAAGTGATTAAAATTCAAAATGTGACATTTTGGTGAATTTTATTATTTTTATGATTTTTATTATTATTTTTTTTAATTATTAAAATATTAAAATAATATTAAAAATCAACTTTTTTAGAAAATTGAAATTTTAATTTTCTTAAATTCCCCTGATATCAGAGAGGCTCCAAAACCAATTTGATGAATTTTTAAAAAGTATTTTGAAAGTTATGAATTTTTAAAGTTTAAATTGACTAAATGGTTTAATCAACCCATTTAAGTAGGCTAACCAAGTCCAATTGGCCTCAAATTTTTATGGTGGGTTCCTCTGATCCTAAAGGTCAGTGGAGAATTGATTTCAAGTCAATTTGATGTATGGTTAGCTCTAATTAACTAGGGATCTATTTTGGGTGTTTAAGTCAATTAGGGTTATTTTAAATGAACTAACTCAAAACCTATTTTTCCTAGGATCCTCTGGTCATAAGGAACATCACCAAATTTTCTTAGAATTTATTTCACAACATGCTAATTATTGGAATTAAAATACTCAAAACAAGAATATGAATTTGAAAAATCAATAACTTCTCATAGGGATGGCCTCTGACTTTGGAAAATTCAGGAAATGTTCCCAAATTTAGAGGCTTCAAAAGCCCTATGGTCTCATGTCATGGTGAATTTCCTATATGCATGGAGAATTAAAAGAATGCAAACAATAAATAAATTATTAAAAATAAAATACTTGATGAAATTAAATGATTTCTTTTCCACATTATTCTCCTCTCGTTCACCGAGCAAGAGGGTATTTTTATTTTATTTTTATGATTTTCCTACACAAAGTTATGAATTTTTGAAGTTTAGGGAATTAAATAAATAGAAAAATACCCTAATTTTCTATTTATCTACGCGGCGCCGCGTCATCCTCGGCATCTCCGAACGGCCACGCGGCGCGCTCTCATTCGACGCCGCCGCTTGAGTCAGCAGCCCGGGCCCCGCGGTCCACGTACCATCTCCTGGTCCGACGCCATCTGAGCCGTCCGTCCGCGCGTGTATTAAATGGACGGCATCCGTTCATCGTCCCCGAGCGTCCTCACCCGAGAGCCGTCCACACTAAATCCCTAATATCTCACTCGATACTCGATGGATTTTCATGTTCTTATGCTTCACGGATTCGTCTCGAGAAGACGAACACATCCATACGGTTTATGCGGGATGAAATTTACTCAATAAAAATGGAGAATGTTCGAAGCTCGGGAAGAAGAGTGAGGCCATACCTTTGCTCGCAGAAGTGTGGCTTCGATCCGAGGGTTGTTTCACCTTCGATTGGATCCCGGCAAGCTCCGCATGAAGTCTCCCGGTCCGGTGAATCGCTCAGTAGGATTTCGACCACGCCCGATCACAAAGCTTCGAGGCCGGAGCAACCGGGTGGCCTCGGAGATGGGGCTTTTGCTGGCGGACACCTTCTCTTGGTCCGGTGAAGGTGTAGAACCAATCAATTTGGGGATTGGTTCACCGTGGAGAAGTGTCCCGGTTTTGGGCTTCGGATTTCAACTCCGAAATCGAGCTCGCAGAGAGGAAATGGCAGGGGATTTCAGCTGGGGAACAAATGCTCTATGTATGGGGAGTAGTCCGGAACAATTTTGGCAGAGTTTCCTTAAGGTTTGTTTCAAGCACCTCTCATGGCCGAGAAGGGTGGTGTTTAAATAGGAGAGGGTGGAGGGCCTCCTGCGGAGAGTTAGGGCTTGGGATCAGCCTGCTCTTGGCAAGAGAAGAACAGCCTACAATGGCCACTGGGGATGGGGCAGCTCAGCAAGGAGAATTCCAAAGTCGGCTCACATGCGAGCTCTCGGCTATGGTGTTTTCCGGCGGCTCGGTGGCCGGCCGGCCGTGCATGGGTCACCCTCAAGGTCAGGTGGGTCGTGGTCGGACTTGGTGCAAGCAATCGGCAATTGCCATGTGTAAAGGCTTTGATTCAAAGTAGAATGGGGCATGACTAGCTTTGAGTCTACATGGGTCAATCCACCTATTTGGGCTTGGTGCACCCTTCAAGGTGGCTTTGGATGCTGTGGGGGATCAAAGGGATCACTCGGTTTGGCATGGAGAAGTCTCCATCCAAATATATTTGGATTAAATTTAAGTTTAGGTGAAACATGATTAAGGCTAATGAGCTTTAGGGATTAAGGAAAGCCCTCCCTCTTCTTACCCAATATGGCATGGTGGAGTGTCCAAAGTTCTCATGGCTCACATGTGGCTCATGCATGGCTTCATGGCTCACCTTTGGCTTGGCAAAAAGTTTGGTCAATTTCATAAAAATGGATTTTAAGGATTTTGGATAATTTGGTGGAAATTTGGATGAAGCTTCATTTAGAATTATTTGATCATTGGTTTAGGACTTAGTGATGATTTTGATTGAAAGTATGATGAGGGGAAATGTCATATGGGCTTTGGGACCAATTTTGGGCCTTTGGATGTGGTAAAAGATGGGCTTTTAAAATGTTTTAAGGAATGGGCCTTTAAGTTAAAAAAAATGAATTTATGGATGGGAATTTTGTAAAGAGGTTGGGCCAAATAATTGTTGGCTTTAGCTTATGGATGTGTCATGAGTGACTTGAAGCAAATTGGGGGTGATTTGGGTTTGAATTGGGTTGAATTTGGGCTCTTTAGGTGAATGGGCCAATATAGGCCAAAATGGGTCAAGTTGGGCCAATGTTGGGCTAGGGTTGAAATTGATGTAAAATTAATGTTGAGAAATGTTTATGGGAGTGTTTCAAAGAGGTTTTGGCTTTGGTTGGGCTTTGATTTTGGGGTTTGGGCTCATTTGGGTTAGGTTTGGGTTTAGGTCAAAATTGGGCCTTTTAGCTTTGGGTTGAATTTGAGTGGGGTTTGGGTCCAAATTTTGGGCAAATCATGTTAGTGTTTTGCTTGTGGGGGTGCTAAGGAGGATTTAGAAAAGATTTGGGGTTAATTGGAGTTGAATTGGGTGAGTTTGGGTTAGGTTTGGGTCATGGGTCCAAATTGGGCTTTAAGGCCAAAAGTGAAATTGGATCCAAATGTCAATCAAATTGGACTTGGATTTGGCTAGATTGGTGTTGGGAATGTTGAATTGAAGTTTAGGATTGAATTGGACCATAATTTGGGTCAATTGGGTAGGTTTGGTTTGACATTGGATTCACTTAGGGTTAAAATGGGTCAAATTGGGGGTTTTGATAAAAGTGGGGTAAATTGACAAAATTGGCCCATGGTGTAGTTGAACAAAACGAAATTGCAAATATTTGGGATTTTCTGGAATTTTCTGGGAATTTTCTGAATTTTTGGATTTTTGGGTCAAGAGGGGTATTTTGGGTATTTGGAGGGTATTGGGAGGTTTTCTTGGAATTTTTGATATTTTTGGGTATGGATGGTAAATTTGAGTGATGTGGAAATGTTTGGAATTGATTTTGGGGGATTTTGGGTGATTTGGAAATTTTTTGAGAAATTTGGGTAGTTTCAAGTTTTGGTAGGTTAAGCGGGTGTAGGGTCCCTGGGGTCAAAAATCGAAAATTTGGAAAATTAAAGATTGGGTAAATTTGAGTGGAATGAAATCATTTTGGTTGAGCCATGAAGTCATATCAAGCCCATATGAGCCATGAAGGGACTCATTTGAGGCATTCACTATGTTGTTCCTAAGCCTCTTACCAAAGGCTTAGGGTTAGCGACCATCCATGTGAATCACCTACATGAGTCGTGAGGTCAAGTTAGGTATGGGTGTGGTTTTAGGAGAGTATGTGAAAGTGTAGTGTATAAGTGTAGTGTGTGTGTAAGTCGAGTCCTTCACTGCACTGTGCCACCTGCAGGGCGCTCCAAGGCCAAAGAGTCCTATAGGAACTCATCCTTTAAACTTCCACATTTGATTTCAACCCTCTAGGTGATTAGGGGTCTACAGTCAAGTTTGTGGAATTTGCAGGGAGTTAAGAAGTGGTTTGAAATTCTAGATGGTGGATCCCAATTCTAGTCCTCTAAGATAGTCAAAGGAAAAGCCTAAGACTAGATCCTAAGTACTAAAAAGAAGAAGAGAATACCTCATCAAAAATGAGGTCAACATGAGTGTGCACAATCCACTGGAAGTATGGAATTTGGAGCCCACAGAAGCACAATCCACCCTGGCGCAAGGGCTTAGAAGCAAAAAAATTAAGTATTTTTTGGGTTTACGTCAACCAAACAGTTTGGATAAACTCCTGGAGTTAGTCAACCACCCTATCACAGTGGAGGAGTATGTTCACTAGCCCTACCATAAATGTGAACAATCCGACTGTCATACGTTGAAAAATGGCCCATGAGATGATGGGTGGAGGCCAAAGAACAATCTGCAACCAAAATGTGAAGACAGACAAATGAGAGAGAATTGAAAGTTTGGATTGTCTCTGTAAGGGCATATCACTCCTTTATGCACAACATGTGAGTTCTATCACTGTATTACTTTCCAATTTTCTTTTGCTTCCCACATTTATGATGTCTCCTGCTCTCATTTAGACATGCTTGAGGAGACCGCACTCCTGTTTCAAGTTATAAATGTTATGCATACCACTCAATTCGTATGTATTTACCTATCTAATACCTATACTTCAATTTTTACATTTACGCCGTCATAGATCTGCATGAAAAGGTGTATTTTCACATTTTAAAAGTTAAAATAGTATAATTTTTTATGTGATATGAAATATTCAGGTGGTATAAATGTAAAAAATAAAGTTTAGTTGTTAGATATATTAAAACCTAGGAATTAGGTGATTTGTATGTAAAACTGTTATTGTGGTTAAGGCAGGTGCTTCTATTGTATTAGTGAGAATATAATAAATTTATTGAATAAGTACATTCATCCAAATCCTGGAGGAACTTTGGTACTTCGGCTTCACTATTTATAACGCGGGACAATTTTGCTGCAATCGGTACACCTATTACATGTCATCATCCACAAGCATAGACACAAACTTCGAGAGGAAGGAAATGGTTATTCTAGACATACAATATGCCAGATTGTGATTGTTGTCTTCTTTTATGCTTTATTTCTACAACAAGTTGAATGCTTCCATTAATGGGTTATACAAATCTATCATTTAATTTGAATGTGGTTCTCAACTTTAAAATACAATTATTATTGGGTTGATTTATCTACTTTAATTTGCACGCCGACGATGCTTAGTATTCTTGACGACTCTTCTTTTTCTAGTAACATCGCATACTCTCATGGATTTCTTCTGCAGTCTCTATATTATCAGGTTTGGATCCGCCAGATATACATGAGTTTTGCTTCATCTCTGTTGAATCTGGAATTGTCCTTTGGAAACACATGCCTCGAGAGTTAGAGCTAGGAGGAGTAGAGAGAGAGAGAAGAAAAGTATTAGGAAATTCTTAGTAGACAGAGTGGGGAAAAGTAGTTAGACCAGGGTCTCCTTTATTTATAGTCAAGCCTCCTATTCATAGAAGGTCATCTTATATAACTACAGAAAGGAAAGAGCAATTATGGAAATAAACCCCAACTACCAACACGAGAGAGCAATTATGGAAATAAACCCCAACTACCAACACGAGAGAGCAATTATGGAAACCACTCTTAATGCAATCAATGCGCTGATTTAATACAAAATTTATATCACAATTTGAATTTGGATATAGCGGTAATCAGCCGATCAACATGTTCTGGCTCGGTCGACCAAAGAGACGGGCCTAGTGGAGTTCATTTCTGTCAATGTATGAGTAGTCGGTTGGCTGGTTGCATTCGACCTCTTTTAGGGATCTTCGGTAGTTTGAACCATAGATAAGCATGTCAAGTAAAGCCAAACAATAGGATCTTTTGAGAAGCCCTCGAGGTTCTCCTTAGGATCCATGACATCCCCTACCTTTCAGTCCTTTGGATTCCGATAGTAACTGCTCCTATTTGAACCATTCTCTATTTACTTTTTTGTGTCCGAATTTGAAATTTAAGCGTTGAATTCATAAAGAAAAATACCTCTAATCCAAATTGTGAGCATTCTTAAGTGTCTTCGATCATTTAGAATGTAATTAACTATAGGGGTTTGCCTCTATAGGGAGCTTTAGAACCCACGTAATATAAACCCTATCTAATCTTTCATACTAGATAGGGGAACTTGTCGGTCAACATAAAAAGTTTCGCAGACTAAAACGGATGTAAAAAATTCTTTAGTTTGTTTAATCGAGTCTCACTATCAACTAATGTGTCTATTCCTCGGGATACGTGCATAACTTGTGGTGTTCTGCTCGATTATTTAAATTATTAAAGATATGAGATTGGTTCGATCTTATATTTTTCAAAATTAAAACATTATTTTCAATATATATATATATATATATATATATATATATATATATATATATATATATATATATATATATATATTATTTTTAAAGCAACCAACAAACTCCCATCTGGCGACCGAGAGGCACACATTCGGAGGAACTTTAAGTAGAAGGGGAGTGATCATCTTGCAACCAGTTCGGCGATATACGTCAGACACATGTGTCCCTTGTGGCTCGACAAGGATGTGTTCGCCGCTCTACTTAGTGCCTGTGACTCTCCCGAGCATTAGAAGAAGAGGAATCAGCCAAACAGAATCATCGCTCTAACTGTTAGAGCATGGGTTCCTCAAAGCACACTTGTGAAGCCCTCCCACAAACAGAGTACAAGAGAGGGCTGATAAGATTTTTTTCTACATTTAAGTCTAACTATGTCATCACACTGACATATTAGAGAAAAATGGGAACCAACCGTTGCAGTGTTACACGAGCATACTCAAAGATAAGAGTCAGATTAGTCTGGGGTGGACAACATATCTCAAGCAACCCTAATTATTCACAAGATTAATTAGTACTAAATTTAAATAAATTCAAAGATAAGAGTCAGATTTTTCTTTTTCTTTTTTTTGGTTAGAGGCCTTCCAGAGGCTCAAGGAGAGCCGATCCCAGTAGTAAGGCAATGGTTTGGGCACATCTCACGATCCTTCTGAGTACGACCTATGGAGGGAGGTTTTGGTGACAAGAAGAAGGATAGGGTCTACGGGATAAAGTCCCATGCATTGGCCTATGATGCCTATCCGACCTCTAGCACATCTGGTGCATCTACTTAAACTTCTCATGAGGAGGATATTAGTCGTCAGATTATTGCTGAAGTTGTTGCCCAGGTCTCCACCCACATAACCACCCTAAGATCGGAGTTGGAGTGGAAGATAAAATTAGCAATTGAAGTCGTGCTGCATTCTGAACCGCAGAAAGGGAAGCAGCTAATTCAGGATAAGGAAGATGAGGCCAATGATGAGGAGAAGACTGAGGAGAGGATGAGTTAGGGGGTTATTTTTTATGTTTATTTATGATAAATAATTTATTGGTCACAAATAATATTTTTATTAGACAGTTGTTCATTTCGTTTGGTTTAATGCAACTGTCTTTCTTTTATTTCTGCATATGGTTTAAGTGTTTATTAGTTTCATTATTATGCTATGCTGTGTTTAGGTTGTGCTATTAAGATTATAGGTGTGTAAATTTTAGTTTTAAAGGAGAACTTTTTTTTTCTGATGCTACAGGTTTTGACGGCTTACTTATGATTATACACATGGTTTTCGTTACTATGTTATACTTTTGCAACACAAACAACCGTCTATAATTTCTCATAGTTAACCAACCGTTGTGTTACACTTTACCGACGGAGGCGCCTCATTTTTCTTATGAACGTGCAACACTTATCTTATGAATATATACACCGATTATGTTATCGACGGTAAAACTACGATTAAACATGTTATGGTTTTGGATCAACAGCGACGGGATAACCGTCAGTGTAGGTAAGCCATTGATAAATCCATAAGTAATTTTATTTCTGACAAGTGTTTTTGCTACATTGAATAGACCTTAGCTAGACCATTGACAAATATATTACATATACTTTATATATTATTACTGACTTTATTTGACCGTCAGTAATTACCTAAATTCCTGTAGTGATTCTATTAAAATCTCATTGAAAGCTTATTTATCTAACAACTATGAGGCCCGACATCTTGCATGCAACAAGTATACTGTCAAGATTTATGCAAAGTCCAAGCTAAGTTCATCAATGAGAAGCTAACAGAGTTATTAGATATCTACAAAGAATAAAGAACTATCACATCTGGTATGAATCCAATCATTGCTCAAGACTAGTTGAATATACTGAAAAATGATTGGGTCAAATCAGTGGATAACATGAAGAGCACATTAGGATATACATTCACACTAATTTAGGAATATTTTCTTGAGCATCAAAGAAATAAACAACAGTTACACAATCATTGGTTGAAGCTAAATATGTTCCAACTGCAACAACGACAAGCTAGGCTATATGACTAAAATACATACTAGAAGATATGATTGAGCAACAAAAAGGAGCAATAAAATTCTATTGTGAAAGCAAATCAGCTATAGAAATGATAAAATGATTTGTATTTTATGACAGAACAAAACATATTGGTATCAAATATCATTTCATTAGAAAAAATTAGGACAATTAAGAAATTGAACTCAAGTTATGCACGACTGGAGAACAATTAGCAGTCATATTCACAAAGGCACTTCCAAGAGTAAAATTTGAATGGTCGCGCAATATAATTGGAGTGATCGAAATTCACATCAAAGAGAAGAGATAAGATTTGATTGACACTTATTTCTCCAATATTCTAGAATATTCTATGTAATCTTAAATAGAAGATTCTAGAATATTTATATTAAATGAGAGCATTCTAAAATATGTGACTACAAAGAATCTAAAGTTTTATCTAGGAAGAATTGCAATTGTATAGAAAAGTTTCTAGGTTTAGTCTCTCATAATTATAAATATGTGTGATCATGGTGTTATCATATAAGCTAAAAATGACTCGACAAAAATTAGTAATAAAATTCTTCATCTTCTCTTCAAAAAATTTCAAGAGCATTAGTTAAATACTTTATCTTGTTTTATAGTTAGGGTCCGTTTGGGGCAGCTTATTTGGTGCGGTAGCGTTTTGAAAACGCAACTGACCTGTTTGGGTAAACTGCGTTTTGGCAGCTTATGCGTCTTCAAAACGCTGAAAACAACGTTTTCACACCGCACCTACCTAGGTGCGGTGGGAGCTTTTTGTCTGCGGTCTGACTTTTTCAAAAAAAATAAAAATTTGTAATAGCTACCGCACCTAGCTTATCAGCGGATTATTTTTAATCAGCTTATCAGCAAATTATTCAATAAGCTGAAGCTGCACCAAACAGACCCTTAGTCAAATAATCATATCCTCACGAATTTAAGTTCTTCTACTAGAGATATAGTTAAATTTCAAGTTTTTACAAAAATGTTCTACTAATTTAGAGCCTCAATAAAATACGAAACTTATTCCATACATACCACACATCTATCTTATCTTTTTACATGTTTAAGATTTGATATCCATATAATAACATAGAAATATACACATTAAAATGTACTATGGCTCATAAAAAAAACTTATGTTACGTTAAAATATTTGAGCGTTATATATATTCAGCAGATTATTCAATAAGTTACAGCTGCCCCAAACAGACCCTTAGTCAAATAATCGTATCCTCACAAATTTAAGCAAGAGATATAGTTGAATTTAAAGTTGTTAGAAAAATATTCTACTAATTTAGAGCCTCAATAAAATACGAAAATTATTCCATACATACCACACATCTATCTTATCTTTTAACATGTTTAAGATTTGATATCCATAATAACATCAAAATATACACATTAAAATGTACTATGGCTCATAAAAAAAAAGTTATGTTATGTTAAAATATTTGAGCGTTATATATATATATATATATATATATATATATATATATATATATATATATATATATATATATATATATATATATATATATCTTATAGTTCAGATGTAAATATATGAGAGTTATAATGTATCTACATAGATCATCAGCTTCGATCAGTTTAGCTCAACTAAAATGATTAATAACAGGCAGAAAATCTGTATTTTGTAGATTTATGAGTACATATCCCTCACCAACAAAACTAACCAATACAAATCTGTGTATTCAACATAACTCGCATATAACGATAATACAGCAACAATATACTCATCAACCGAAAAACCAACATCCACTCCAGAAATCTTATACACTGATAGCTGAAAGCACAGCCATAAAAATCAAACTGAGAACAAGCATGATAGTACTTTCAACTGTGCTTCCATTAGCTGCACTTGTGTCCACTGATGGAATAATGTTCGATCCACCGCCGGAAGGACTGTTCGGCTTCGATGGAGATCCAGTGGACGGCGGCGACGAAGAAGCTGCAAAACAGTACTTCAGCTTCGACAAATAGCTCAAAGAGATGTAAACAAAGGCAAACAAGAATTATGATGAAGATGAAGCTTACTACTGCATTGGGAGATCGATGGCGTCTGAACGTTGCAGGCTCCGGGCAGCGCAAGTGCTTGAGTCGTGTTAATGGAGATGCCAAGCGCCGAACCGGCATCTCCGTTGAGCAGCGTACAGAGGCATTGAGGTTCTGAGTTGACCAACGAGCGGAGTTGGGTGCAGCACGAACTCGTTGGCGTTGTTGCCCTGCCTGAGATATAGTTCAGACAGGGCAACAGATTTATGATAGCTGAATTGCAATTGTTTGAAGACTGCGCGGCGGTGATGGCAAAGAGGGTGGAAATGAGGAAGGCGACGAGGGTGAGTTGGGCTTCATTGCGAGCCATTGGTGGGAATTTAGACGAATCTGAGGGTGGCTGTTGAAAGGTTAGGGTTTGAATGGTGGAGGAGACTGTGGAGGCTGATTGGGTTTTATAAGGGTAGAGTTGGGCTGAGGTTGGTGAACTGTTGTTCCTAATAACTTACAGATGGAGAGCTACGTGTGAACTGAAAATCCATGGTATTAGACTCCAATATAAAAATAGATGGAAAGGGTTGACTGAGAGGTGATGAGGAAGATGATATTGAATTAACTTATAAGGCCGTGACATTGTTCTTTATTATTTTTTTTATTTTTATACGTTCCACTTTGAACTTCTCAAATTACATATGCCACTTTGACTTGTCAAATTACTTATTAAGACCATAAAATTTAAATTTACTTGTATAACATGTAATGCTCTCCTAATATCTCAATATTACGTACTCCTCCAAAAACAATAATAATAATAATAATAATAATAATAATTGAAATTATGTCATTCATAAAGTTTATTATCTGATATGAATGAAGAGGCATTTTTTAATAAGGAAGAATTTTGATTCAAATTAAAGATTATCTGATGCCTTGATTTCAGTAAATCTATAGTCGCTGACCGTCTCAACAAGAAGAACACGATGATGACAAATTTGGTTTGATCAGAGTTCAATCAATTCAAAATCAAGCTATTAAAACATTTTTAAATGTTTCGGATTGCCAATTGAATGATAAATTGAACTTTAAATTTGACATATCTCGACGAGAGAAAATCAAAGAGTCTACGCTTCCCTAAATTTTGAGATAATTATGACCCTTAAATCATTAAATAGGATTTTTTGATCAAGAGGGATTAATGTGAATCGTTCGATCAAATGGTCACGAGAGTTATTTGCCAAAAGACCAAAATGCACTTCTCTTCGAGCTTATAAATTGACTCCCTCTTCATTTAAAAAAGTAAGAGCCGAATTCAAATATTGTTTTGTATTGAAAAACTGACTATAACTTATGGCCTTCATAGCCTCTGCAACCGCCATCAAACACCGCCCACCCTTTGACCCTAAAGCCACTCTTCATGAATGTTAATGTGCAATAACATATATAAAAGACGGCGTAATGTTGCATCCTGAATACAGTGCAACACTGTATTTAGAATATGATGTAGCAAATAATGATATATTGAAGCTTGAGTGATAACTCCAGACGACAACTGCTTAGAGTGTCATATTCCAAACATTATAATTTTCTCTGGACTTCTAAAGCTTTATATACGCTGCACACAAACAAATATTACATTTGATATGAAGTTGTAATCCTAATCTCTCAATTGGGATAAAAGAGTACACTCTTTGTGATTACACACTTATAGTAGAATGGTTACGCTGTACACAAACAAAAAGTATACTAAGGTTTTTGTCACCCTCTATAGAAGTATGTTTCTCTTCTTCTTCTTCTACAGATCTATTGGTAAAGCATCACTTACATGAATTGAAGAGGCTTTTTATTATGTTAATGACCATTGCATTAAATTTTCATCTTTTTTTTTTTTAAGTCGTGATTTCTTCTGTTAAAATCAAACACCATCTTTTATCCATTTTTCAAATTCTCTCTCAAATATCAAAATTCATGGTAAAGCTGCAACTCATATTTCTCATTTTTATCAAATTCTCAATAGTTTGATTGTGGCACGCATAAATAGATTGAAAGACAGAAGTTTTGAGTGTCATATGGGTTTAGAGTTGAGTTTTAGGTTTTATTCAAGTCAATATAAAGCTTTGTGTTAGATATGCAATTTGAAAAGTTTTAGATGGTATGTAAGTAAATATAAAACTTTGTGTTAGACACACAATTCTTATGTATTTATATATATAACACATAAAGTTTGATATTTACATATAACATTTTGGTGTCTTCAACAAATGCATGAAAGTCTGTATTTTATTTTTAAGAAAGTAGTGATGGATTTGAGTGGTATGCTCGCAAATATCAATGTTCGGAAGGTAGATATGTAAATAAATGATAATTGTGTGGTTTTGATTTTGAATAGCAATAATTTTTTTTAAGTAATGTTTATATATAATATAAACATCTTATAAAATTTTCAGAAATAAGAAATCCATTTATATGTAAGATAATTAATGTCTCATGAAACTGATTTTACAATAATATTAAACAGTTCTTTATTTGTTTTATGATATTAATGCAGTAATAGAGGAGTAAGAAATATACAGGGTAGGGCTGTCAAAATGGTTTGTTGTTCGCGAACAGCTCATGTTCGGCTAGTGAAAAAGCTCGTGTTCAGCTCGTTCGCTAAGTTAACAAGTCTTAACGAGCCAAACACGAACAAAGATTTGTTCGTTCGTGTTCGGCTCATTTTGGGTCGAAATAGTATTCATCAATTACACACACACACATATTGATGAGCAGTATTTTTAAAAAATTTTAAAGATTTATAATCAATTAAAATTATTAATTAAGTAAATAGACTAAAAATTATTAAATTAGATTCAAATGATGTTTTAATGTAAACAATAATTCTTAAATCTTGCTCCAACTCTTAAGATCTTATGGTTACGTGATTAGGGTTGTCAAAACGGCTCTTTGTTCATGAACAGCTCGTGTTCGGCTCGTTAAGCAGACGAGCCGAACACGAACACAATTTCTGAGCTCGAAATATAAAAGAGCCGAACATGAGCTGAGCCAGGGCTCGCTCGTGTTCGGCTCATTTACACCCCTAATATATGGGCATTTACATACATACCACATAATTTTCATGTATTTACCTATCAAACGCCTAAAAATTCAATATTTACATCCATATAAGCCGCACAATTCTCATGTACATACCTATCAAACACCTAAACATTCATATTACATGCACACCATTTAAAAAGTACAACTTTTAATGCATAGGTGCATGACACCAAGGTTAGTATAAATATCAAATTTAAGGCATTAAATATGTAAATACATGAGAATTGTGTGGTATGTATGTAAATTTCCCTTTAAAAAATATATAAACGAAGATGATATCACTTGTATGTAAAAACAAAGAAATTTTGGTGTTAAATATGTTAAAATAAGGAAATTGAGTGGTATGTATGTAAATGCGCCTTATTACTAGTCTTATAATAACTTATTAATCTTGACACAAATGTTAAGCATTGAATTATATTATCATGAGCCTTGAGAGTAGCGGTGTAAACGAACCAAAAACTAACGAACAGAGCTAGTGTTCATGTTCGAAATGTTTGAACACATCATTGTTCGTGTTTGGTTAGTTTAACAAACCAAACAAAAAAAAATCGTTCATTTTCGTCTCGTTTCGCTTATCGAATGAATCAAACACTAACTTTTTGGCAAACCGAACACGAACTGTTCGCGAACAACGAGCTTTTGACAGCCCTAGCTTTTATGGTATACTTCCTCAAAATGAAGCAAATTGATGAGGTATTCCGCACACATCAAATAATCCATACTTCCTCAAAATGAAGCAAACTGAATAAAGCGTTTAGAGTTTTGTTTAAAATTTTATTTTAATATATATTATAGTATATTAATTATAATATTATAATATTTATATTAATATAATTAATATTATAATATTATTAGTGTTATTAAAAATTTATCGTATCTTACATTTTGTAGAAGTTTAATTATTTAAAATATGATAAATTTTTATAATATATAATTATTTTTAAAATATCATAAATTTTTTATATATAATTATTTTAAATTATTTTATATTTCGAACAATAACGAACCGAACACGAACAAATACATCACTGTTTGTGTTTGGTTCGTTTAACAAATCGAACGAAAAAAATTGTTCATGTTCGTCTCGTTTGCTTATTGAACGAATCGAACATGAACTTCTTAGCGAATCGAACACGAACTGTTCGTTAACAACAAGCTTTTTTGACAGCCCTAGCCTTGAGAGTACCTTAATCGATTTATTAAATTAATGAAGGAGAATAATCCTACTATCAAAATTAGTGCATACTATTTTTTATATGATAAAAATATATATTTGTTTCAAATTAGATTTAGACTGGAAAAATTAATTATTGTATTCATGTATGCTTTATTTAATCAAGATAAATAAAAAACAAGTCATAAATTGTTGTTCAAATCAGTGCTATAAATAGAAGGAACATTAATGAAGTCTCATAAAATGATATATTACTTATTTTTAATGCCAAAAATAAAAAGAAGATTTTACATACATACCACACAATTGTTATATATTTACATATCAAACACCCAAAATTTCATATTTACATGACACTTTGGTATGATAAATTAATGCATGAAAAGGTGTATTTTGCTTTTAAAAGTAGATCCATATTTTTATTGTGAAATTAATAATTTGAGTGCTATGCATGTAAATATGAAATTTTTGGTGTTAGATATGTAAATACTTAAGAATTGTGTGGTATGCTGTTAAATGGCCAAAATTAAAGGGCTGCATACTTCATTTATTTTAATTTTGTTCAGCACAATAGATTAAATCTTATCATAAATATAATAATGATTTTACGTTATTTGTCACCCCATTCATGGAAAATATGAAAGCGCTTCAGTTATGCTTATCTTGATTTGTAATATAGTTACTAAATGTTTAAAATTAGCCTTTGTCAATATTGAAGTTTACTTGTTATACCCTCTCATAGTCTCCTTGCATATATAAGGTTGCACAAATGAAAAGTTTAGGTGATACATGGTGTATGGCTCGCTAATCAGCTCGCATTCGTGTTTGACTCAAACGAGCCGAACACGAACAAATTTTTAAGCTCGAAATATAAACGAGCCGAACATGGACAAATATTTGTTCGCTCATGTTCGCCTTGAATTGGCTCGAAAAGAAATAAATAATAAGTGAATAAATAAAAATATAAATATACTCAATATTGCACAGTGTTACTGGTATTAATTCAAGATGTGATACTAGAGAATAACACCGATAATATCAATAACACCGCGAAATAAAACCCGAGTAACCTAGTAGGTTTTACTCGAGTGTTATTCCGCGGAACAATACTGATAACACAGCGGAACAATACTGATAACATAGCAATAACACCCAAGTAAAACCTGCAATAACACCCGAGTAACAACCGAAGTATTTTGGTGTTACGCGGGTGTTATTGTATTCTCGGGTGTTATCGCTGTGTTATCGGTGTTATTCTGCCGTCCGCAGTATTATTATCGCAATTTCCGCAATATTTTATATTATACTGAGCTTATTTCGAACCGAACACGAGCCGAACAAGAACACAAATATGTTAATCAAGCCAAATAACAACACATTGTTCATGAGTCATTTCAAACACAAGCTAAATTAGAACAAACCGAACACGAGCCAAGGCTCAGCTCGCACAAGCTTGGTTCATTCGCCGCCCTAACCACATATATATATTCTAGTTATGGTTCAATTCTAGCATTTTATCTCAACTGAAATCAATAATTTCTGGCTGAAAACCAGCATTTAGTTAATTAGATAGTCATTTTAATTAGCAAGTTCTGACAAAAATTCCATTATAAATAATCTTAAACTTCTTATGATTAATTATAAAGTACATATAATTCTAAACAATCAAATGACTCTTATATTACTTCCATCTCACAATAAATTAATAAATTTTATTCAACACAGCTAATCATTCAATGAAACAGCAACCCCTCTAAATAGAATAAACAATCTTATGCAGAGATGGCTGAAGCCGAAGAGAACAAAAGAATAAGAAGGAGACTGAGAAGAAGAACAGAAGTATGAGCAGTGATTCCATTTGCAGCAGCTGTGTCCACCGATGGAACATTTTTGGTTCCACCTCCTGCATTCAATCATTTCAAAATTTCAAAACAAATAAAACGAAAACCAAAATCTCAGTTTAATTCAAAAATCCGACCTGAAGGACTACTTGATGTGGATGGAGTAGTACCAGTGGAAGGAGGCGATGAAGAAGCTGCAAAACAGTCCAGATTTAGCATATTGGCCAAAGAGAATTAAACAAAAGTAGGGTCAATTCGTGTTCGGGTCCGACATGGAGCTATTTGACCCAAATTCGACACGAATAAGGCAGGCCAACTTCTACCTGGCCCATATATTATCTGCCCACCGAAATCCAAACTGTAAAACCGTTTAACATAAATGTATAACAGCTATTCTAGTCAAATTCATGTCTTGAGTCAATTTCGGGTTGGCTAGTTCGGTTCGGTGGTCGATTTTTGATCAATTTTGGATTGGCATGTCAAGCCAAACCCGACCTCAAAAAAATAAACGGTTTAGTCTTCCCACCCCAAACCCAACTTGAAAATTATTTGGTTCAATTTGAACCCAGATTTCTTAAGTCGATTTCGAATGTAGATAAAGTGTCGGGTGAATCTTTGACACCTCTAAATAAAAAGATTTGACAAAGATGAAGCTTACTACTGCATTGGCTAATCGGCGGCGTCTGAACCTTGCAGGCGGCAGGCAGAGCGAGTGCCTGAGTCTTGTTGATGGAGATGCCAAGCCCAGACGCAGCGTTCCCATTGAGCACCGCACATAAGCACTGAGGTTCAGAGTTGACCACTGAGCTGAGTTGCGAGCAGCAGGAGCTCGGTGGCGTCGTTGCGTTGCCCGAGATGAAGTTCAGGCAAGGAGAGAGGCTTAAGAGTGCAGAAGTGCAGGAGCTCGATGATTGGGAGGCAGAGATTGCGAAGAGGGTGGATAGGAGGAAAGCAAAGAGGGTGAGTTGGGATCCATTGAGAGCCATTTGAGGGAATGCAGAAGTGGCTGAGGCTGGAATTTGGAAGCAAAGGGTTTGAATGGTGGAGGAGACTGTAGGGGCTGATTGGATTTTGTAAGGAGTAGAGAGTTGGGCTGAGGTTGGCGAACTGCTCTTCCTAATATCCAACGGATTCCTTTCGGCTTATTATGATTTGGTTGGATAACTAACTAGTAGCTGTATATATCTTTCTTGCTTGGACGATATAACAAAAAATAGAGAATAAGGGTTGACTAAGGGAGATGAGGAAAGAGAGTTTGAATTTGTTATGAAGTCATTGCATAGTTTTTTCTTTTGTTTTCGTTATGGGATCTTTGTTTAGATTCAACTGAAATTGAATTTTTATAACTCTCTGCATTTACATACATACCTTCCAATTCATATCTATTTACAAATCTAACAGCTAAACTTTGTCTTTTACATTTATACTGCCAAAATCTTACATAGCGCACAGAGAATATCATGATTTTAATTTTTAAAAAGTGAAGCACATCTTTCTATACATTAGATAAGTTGGTATATATGCAAAAAATGAAGTTTAGGAGTTGCTTATGTAAATAGATAGGAATTGGGTGGTACGTATGTAAATATATCTTTGAATGCATGAACTGCTGAACAATGGAACTAACCAAAGTGAATCAAGTCAAGAAAATGAGAAGAAGTCTTGGAGTGAGAAGCTTTTAGATTTTACTATTGTAAACAAAAAATGGGGTTGAGACTTCATTATATAGACTAATCCTCTGAATTCCTAGTAATAATTTTGATGTAAAATGAATAAATCTAGCTAGTTGTAGCGTTGTAATCCACATAGAAATCCGGATTAGATAGAAGATAAGTTCTAATGAAGCATTCGACGGCTTCACATTGAGACGACGAATAAATTTAAAACTTGGGTTGAGTTCATTTGGTGAGTTGGTTGAGTAGCATTAATGAGTTCGAGTGGCCTTGGTGACAGATGAGAATTTGGGTGAGTAACAAGTAATAAGTCGAATAAGTTATCAAATCGAACTTGCTATCGAGTTCAGCATTTCTCATAATAAAAACAATTTGATGGGCAATTAATTTTCCTAAACTTTGTTCTTATTTTGACTTAAACTTAGGCAATATTAGTTGTACATGAACACATCATAAAAATAAAAAAAAAATAGTATCTATCAAACTTAAATGTACCTCATGAAAATTTAAAGATTAAGGGTCTGTTTGGGGCAGCTGCAAGTTACTGAATAATCTGCTGATAAGCTGATTAAAAATAATTTGTTGATAAGACTAGTGCAGTAGCTATACGCAAATTTTTTATTTTTTCTGAAAAGTCGAACCGCAACCGTAGAAAGCTCCCATAAGCACCTAGTAGGAGTAGATGTGAAACGTCGTTTTCAGCGTTTTGAAAACGCATAAGCTGCCAAAATGCGGTTTACCCAAACAGGCCAGGTGCATTTTCAAAACGCTACCGCACCAAATAAGTTGCTCCAAACAGACCCTAAGGCTTCTTCTGACAACGCCTCACCGTTGAGTAAAATTCCTTTAAAAGCCACATCTTAAATTGTTGTACCTTGTTAGAGATTAAAATAAGAAAAAAGGCTGCTTTGTCTTGCTTGCGATTGGAAAAAATTTCAGAAAAATTCAATACCCAAACGCGCACTCTCTGTTTTGTTAGCTTTATGTAAACTAGAATAAAGTTTAAACATTTGTTCAAACAAAGCCTAAGATTATTTATATTGTCAAGAAAAATAATTATATTTTTGTTTAAAAATTAATTTAACATGATATTGGTATTAGTGGCTAACTTTAGATAACTATATTTTTGTTTATAAATATTATAGTAAATTTAAGTAAAAAAACTTTAATAATGAAGTTCAAGTCTAGAGTTATGATATTCAGTATGAAATGATAAGACTATGCTTGTTTTATTTAAAGTAAAGGAAATTGTATTTTTAATATTAAAAATCTTAGAGATTCATATAAGAAGAAAAGAATGATACTTTATGAAAAATCTTCAAAGCTAATATGAATTTATAATGTGAAAGAAGGAAAGGAATTTTTAACTTCAAGAAAATGATTGTGAAGTTCAAAGATATTAAAGACTATCCAGATATAGAAATCTCACATAAAAAAAAGTAAAAGAAAACAAAGGATTAGAAATGATCCTAAAAGAAAAAACCAAAAGAAAAAGAAAAAATGAAAAATAAAAGAAAAATATGTGAGCAGAAGTTTGAGAAGATGTCTAATCAAAAATTGGCTTCACTTGAATTGACTTGAGGGAAAAAGACTTTATTACATTTTCTAAACTTGTATTTGAGTATTAGCATCCTTACTAATAAAGTTCTCATGAAATTCTTTTTCATATGGACCTTCTAAGTGTCTTTAATATGATAAATTACAATTCTTCTTGAAATGAATAGAAAATAAAAAATCTTAGACTTGACTACTAAGTGTTCTTATACTTTTAGTTTTAACGTAAGTTATTAAAAGTTTTTCTTAAAGTATACTATCATATTTATTAAACCAAATTATAGAAATCTATAAGTTAAAATCTCTACCATAAGTCATATTTTTTTATATAGTAAAAGAGTTACTTGAGGACAATCAACGTTTAAGTTCGGGGAATTTTGATACACCAAAAAAATATTCTTTTTTTATATACTTTTAATATTTATATTTGGTGATTTTTTATGATATTGTACTTTAAAGAAATGTATTTTCGTGTTTTTGAAGCGGGTATACTCAATTTAGGTATATGGGCTGAAAAAGAGGCAAAAATGACAAAATTTAGAGCAAAATGTGTAGAAAATCGCACTGGTGTCAAACGACACCCGAATTGTTGAAACTGCGCGCCTGGTGCCTAATAGCGCAAGACTAGCGCCAAATAGTGTCGAGACAGTTACCTATCAAAATACATTGAATTTGGACGAATTTTGAAGAGGTGCTTAAGGGAACTCTTGGAATTTCGACCACGCATTATTTAGCAACCGTTTTTTAGCTGAAAAAGAAGAAGAAAGACAAGTAAAAAGGCAAAAAATTTCATACTTAGGTTTTTGAGACTTTTAGAGAGATTCTTCTTAAGAATTGTAAGATAAGAGGGAAAGTAAGAGATTTATTCTTCATTGTAATCGTTAGAGAGGGGCGCATACTCTTGTAAGGAGAATGAATTGATTCAAAGAAACTTCAAGAGAATTGCTTGTGGAGGAAAGTGAGATAAGTTGTTTACTTCACCCTAGTGTTGTATAAAATTGCTTTAATATATATAAATCCATGTTTTGTTATCTTTTCTTCATGAATTATGAGTTGTTGCTTTGTCTTTCTCTTTACAATAAGATATAGTGATGTGAAGAATCAATAAATGTTTGAATATGATCTTAATTTCTTAATTGTGAGGATTTAAATCTTGAACTTAATTTATTTTTTAATCTGGTCAATTGATTTATTAAAATCCATGCGAAATCATATGAGTTGTAGGGCTATGCTTTCAACATTCAAGAAAGAATCACACTGCACTTATTGGTGAAGGACAATTAGTATATTGGGGCAAAGGCAAATAAATAGTGAAATATTGTTTGATGGGTGCAGAATTGGTGATTATAAAGTGACACAATAAAATAAAAAATTTGGTTCAGATGTTTAGTAACTAAAGTGAGACTGTTAGCCCTCATGCTAGGAGAAGTGGGAACTCAAGAGTGACAGCTTGTATCTTCCCATCCTAGCCACGGATTTAGATTTGAAACATCTGAATTAGCCAATATTTTTTATCGCTCGTACAGAGGATTAAAGAATATTATTGCTCCTATTTGTCGCATGCAATTTACAATAAAATTTGATTCTTCACTAGCTATAACCTTATTATAAATGGGAAAGATAATTTCTTAAATTTGAATCCTTAGTTAAAAATACTTTACTTGCTTACATTAGATTTAAATTTAAAGTTTTAGCATTGTAATTATAGTTCTGTTAGTCTTGCATTTCAAAATTTATAGTTTACTTTCGTATCAATAGTTTCTATAGTTTTCTTACTATCTGTTTAAGTCTCTTTAATTAGTAAAGTTTTACCTTCTCCATGTGTGATCGATACTTAGGACTCCATTAGAGCCCTATATTACTTGAGTGATACGTATACTTGCGTTTACGACCTAGTGAATATTTAATATTGGAAACATATTTTGGATCATAAAGGTAATTCTATTAGTAAATTAAGCATAAAGTTTTAACTCTGAATTATATAGAAAAATAGTACACAATAGGATTCCGCATCAGTCTGATACAACGTAAACGCTCCTATCTTTGAGGCTATTTGTGTGGTTGGTATCATGCAAATGTAAGCTTTACATAATAAAATTAGCATGATGAAACATTAAATAATATCTCCTCGAAATTGAAGTCAAACCATATGATAGTTTGAGAAGTCAACGAGGTTCTCCTCAAAATCGATAACAACTCCAAAATTTTCTTCCTTTGGATTCCATAATAACCTGTTAGATCTTTTAATACTCGTTTGGTTGCCCTATGAGCTTGGTATAAAGCTCTTTGGAGCTGAGCGTTTGGTTGCTTATGTAATGGTACCGCAAGTGCTTTCCATTCTCTGTAACAAGAAAATGTGTTAGTTTTACTTCTTTAAATATAAAGGTGGAGATTGGGTTCCTCCCAGTTTATCAGCTTCAAAAAAAGAACAATTATTTGTTTGATAATTTTCAGGACATCCTCAATGCCTACTAGTGCAAGCTGAGCATACGAAATGTTGAGAGTAATTATTTTATGTTGTTTTCCTGACAGAACCTAAGCATGGCATGAACTCTTATATGGAGTTGTAGCATGAACTCTCTGTTATTTATTTATCTTCTTCTCTCTTCCCTGTTATTTCAGTTATATAGAAATAATTATTTGGGTCTTACAGACCCTGCATGATTACAGTAATTTTGGGACTTCTTTTGGCTTTGCTTATTTGGGAACATTACATTTGGGAATATGACATATGGGAGAGCTATCATTTGGGAACATTACATTTGGGCAAGGAAATTTTGTACGAGTTTAGGGTTAGGTGTTGATGTCGAGCTATGTACCTTACAATTTATTCCCTTAATAGAGTTGTTTTCTTCTTTTCTCATGGATGTAGGTCACTATGGCCGAACCACGTAAATTCTTTCTGTCGTTATTTACATTTTCATGTCCTCATATACATTATTTCCTTTAGCTAATCTGCTACAATTGCTTGGGTTGTTACATCTTCTGAAATAAGTTAATGTTGTGTTTACTTTCTTTGGTTCGACTTAGTATTAAAAATGGCTAGTAAGGCTAACGAGACTGTTACACCGGCATTATGGGAAAAGGAAACAAAAATGATATTTTGCGACCTTTGCTTAAAGAAATCGATAATGGCAATAGACCTACGACTTTTTTCAACAAGGAAGGGTGACAAAATATTATTAAAAACTTTAAGGATTGTACAGGAAGGGAGTACGACAGACTGCAACTGAAAAACAAATGAGATCAACTTAAGAATGAATGAAAAACAATATCACACATTAGCAAAAAATTTTAAGAATTAATTACTATTTTATAATATTTTAATTAATTCACTAGCAAATAATATTTAAATTTATTTCATATGAGTAATTAATACATAATATTGTTAAAATTTTACATATATTAAACGTCCTCTTATAAAATATTAATAGATTTTTGAATCATTATAAGCAGACAGAGATTAGCTTAGTCATTTTTATTATTAGATACTGTCCCATTGTTTTGACATGCGTGCACTAAATAGACATACTAGCTTTCCAAGTAATTGCTTCCCCGCAACAACTTCATGTGGCAGCATGAATCAGTAATTGTGCCAAACAGACCCTTAATTATACAACAAGAAATCTAATTTCCATTTGAAAAAAAAAAATCACTCTAAATAGATAAGAATCGACTAATGCTGAGTTCCTAATAAAAGAATTAAGCTTCCTTCATTCGTAACTTTTTCATCCCATCTGAAATCATCAATATGAGGCTCAAAATCAGCATTTAATAGACAGAATGATATCTGCTGCGCAATATAAGCTTATGCAAAAACAATAATAGAACTGTGGATTTATAAATTCATTAGTCTGCTTCCAAAGAATACAGCAAAATAAATCAGTACAAATCTATTATTCAATGACAAAACAACATCAACAACCCCTCTTTCTCTATAACATAAACAAAAAATAAAAATAATAATAATAATAAATCTTATGAAGAGGTAGCTCAAGCCGTAGAGAACAAAACCATAAGAAGCAGACTAAGAAGAAGAGGAACAGAAATATGAGCAGTCATTCCATTTGCAGCACCTGTGTCCACCGATGGACTATTTTTGGTTCCACCACCTGAAGGACTATTTGGTGTAGATGGAGTTGTACCAGCGGACGGCGGTGAAGAAGAGGCTGCAAAACAGTCCAGATTAACAATTTGCCCGAAGAGAATTAAACAACAGTGTAGGTGTGGAATCAGATTCGTGGATTGGGTTCTGATCCAACCAAAATTGACTTGAGCCAAATTTGTTTGACCCAAACATAACGCGCCATCCACTAGCCTACTCAAGTCTAACCCGTATAACCCATAATGTATAATAGTTATTCGGATCAATTTTGGAACAAATTTGTGTCGATTTTGGGTCAATCTCTAGTTAATTTCGGCCTAGCAGTTCACTAAATCCTGATCCTAAAAATTAAACAAGTTAGCATTTCTAATAAATCCTAACACAAATTATTGGTTCAATTTTTTACACCCCTAAACAAAAAGATTCGGGAGTTTTGGCAAAGATGAAGCTTACTACTGCATTGGCTAATCGGCGGCGTCTGAACCTTGCAGGCGGCAGGCAGAGCGAGCGCCTGAGTCTTGTTGATGGAGATGCCAAGCCCAGACGCAGCGTTCCCATTGAGCACCGCACATAAGCACTGAGGTTCTGAGTTGACCACTGAGCTGAGTTGCGAGCAGCAGGAGCTCGGTGGCGTCGTTGTGTTGCCCGAGATGAAGTTCAGACAAGGAGAGAGGCTTAAGAGTGCAGAAGTGCAGGAGCTCGATGATTGGGAGGCAGAGATTGCAAAGAGGGTGGATAGGAGGAAAGCAAAGAGGGTGAATTGGGATCCATTGAGAGCCATTTGGGGGAATGTAGAAGTGGCTGAGGCTGGAATTTGGAAGCAAAGGGTTTGAATGGTGGAGGAGACTGTAGAGGCTGATTGGGTTTTATAGGGAGTAGAGAGTTGGGCTGAGTTTGGTGAACTGCTCTTCCTAATATCCAACGGATTCCTTTCGGCTTATTATGATTTGGTTGGATAACTAACTAATAGCTGTGTATATCTTTCTTTCTTGGACGATATAACAAAAAATAGAGAATAAGGGTTGACTAATGGTGATGAAGAAAGAGACTTCGAATTTGTTATGAAGTCATTGCAATTAAATGTGCCCTGTGAATATTTAAAGATTAAGGCCTCGTTTGACTACGCTTTACCGTTGAGTAAAGTTACTTTAAAAGCAGCATCTCAAAGTCTTGTACCTTATTAGCGATTAAAATGGGAATAAAATGCAATAATTTCAGAAAAATTGAATAAAATGGAATAGAGCCTAAACATCTATTCAAACAAAGCCTAAGGTTATTTATATTGTCAAGAAAAACAACATATCTCCTTAAAAATTAAATTAGCTTATCATTTTTATTTTTATATTCAATTAAATGTTATCAAGAATAAAATATTGTGTAAATTTTCAATGATTTCCAAATGGAGTAGTTCATTTCATTTCAAATTAATCAATTTTGGAGAGTTTAAAATAAACTGTAAACTACGATTGTCGTTATCGCCTGCCACTGCCACCCATTGTCACTGTTGGCCACCTACCACCAATCATTGTTGCCCCCAAACTTAGCCTGTGACCACTCATCGCCACCTCGCCACAAGTCACTGTCACTCACCACCATAGTTTAAAAAGGTTTTACACGCTTGCATCTCAAGAACACTTTCGAGGCCCAAAAAATAATAAAAAATAAAATAAAATAAAAAACTTGAGACATGAGTCTCAATGTCACCAATGAGGCATAGTTTTTTTGTTGAGGCATACGTCTCGACACATTTGAGGCGGAGCCTCAATCAAGCTGGCAAAAAATACATATTATATTTTATCACTAAAATATAATATGTTATATTATTTTTAATATATAGGATACAATGCCTCAAAAAAATTAAAATATAATTTAACTATGATTAATTAATTATTATTAATTTATTATTTTGACCAAATATTTTTCTAGTTCAGTTGGATTACATCAGAGATCGAATTTAAGCCCATATCTTTTTGCTTTAATTATGGATGCTCCTACTAGACATTTACAAGAGGGTGAACCTTAGTGTGTGATTTATCGGTGATGATATCCATCTTTTGGAGAAGACTAGAGAATGAGTGCATGAATAACTTGAATTATGGAGGTCTACTTTAGAGTCTAAAGGCTTTCATTTGAGAATATCTAAAACTGAATACATGGAATGCAAGTTTAGCAGTAGTAGATCTAGTGGCGGAGTTATAATAATAGGTGATTGACCCACAATTTTATATTATGATATTTTTAATTTAATTGCAACGACGCCAAAAACTTGACCCCGCTATATTATACGTATAGTAATCGTAATCGTTTATGTTGTGGATGCTACGCAAGTATACGTATCGTATCAAGTAATACAGTGCTCTCAGTGGAGTCCCGGTTAACGATCCCACATGTGAAATGTAAAATTAAATAACAACTAATTTTAAAATAATAATAATAATAATTTTAAAATAGTAAACGAAAATTTGGAATTCTAAATTTAAGCGCAATAAAGTAAACTAAGTATTTTAATTAAGTAACTTAACTAAATAGAAAATTAATACGTATCGAAAGTCGCACGAAATTAAACTAATCGCTAAATAAGTCTTAACTATTCGAAAAAGTATCTTTCCCTCGTTTTGAAATTTAAGTGATCGATGAATTTAAATAGATAATTTTAAGGTATCGCGACAAATAGAGCATTCCTATTCTTTACCCTTTGGTCCATGTGTAAAGAATATCGACTAATCCTACGTTCGATCATCGAATCTGCGCCAGCCGAGAGGATACCCACCGCCACTTCGTAGCTCCCACATTCCCTCGCCCGAGGGCTAACATCTACACTTCAACTTCAAACAATAGACTCGAATCGAATATTTTAAGTATGTCACACTAAAATGCTCAATTCTACGCCCAAATGATATTATTTTCCTATTTATTCGCACCTTCCTTCCAAGGCTTTTAATTCCCGAATATCCGATGTAATTTTTACTATAGTTGATATTCAACATATTTTAACAAATCAAATGGCCAACTGAAAGTAAATTAAGTTTTAAGTAAAAATTATCACAATTTATTAATAAAAAGTATTTCGTTTTAAGTTCATCAAGTCACTTAATTTAATAACAAGTGAGAAAGCACTAATAAACTACTCGTAATGCATTGGAACTAAACTAAGCATGGATTTCATTTAAAGTTAAAAACAATAAATATAAATACTTATCTCGATTTATCCCCAATCGTACTCCTCAGCCTCTTCGACTCTTCCTTCCAAAGATGCAAGAAGACTCACTAAAAACTCACTAACTCACTAAAGACTCACTAATTACACTAATTAAGACTCTAAAGATCGCTCACACATAAATAAAAGACTCTTAAGACACAAATCGACACACTTCGAGGCCGAATTTCATCCTCTATATATGAGGTGAGAAAAGGACCAAGAGTGCGTGTAAGCATCCCTTCAAAAGTGTCCGTGTTCAATGTATCTCGCGCCATTCGAACTAGCTCGCCGTCTGGCGACAAACTACCTCGCCGTCGGCGAGGCTTCTGAAGGTCTTCGAACCGCGCTATCTCGTCGCTCGGCGGCTCGAGCTCGCCGTCGCCGAGATAGCTTATAAATCCTTCGAATTTTCTTCCTCGTACCCTCGCCGTCGGTGGGCTCGATCTCACTGTCGGCGACTCAAAGACAAATTGCATTATTTTCTTCCTTTTTGCTCCAAATCCGCTCTTTTTTATGATTTTTGCTTTTATCACCTAAATTCTCCATTCCCGCAACAAAATAAAGAAAATACCTTTCTTTAAAGTGCAATTTCATCAAAAATAAGTATGAATTTCTTAATAAATTTTTTAGCTGATCAAAATCTCCCAAACTTACTTATTACTTATCCTCAAGTAATTTTAAGTACTACATAAAAATAATGAGTTATATAATAAGATTTTTCAATTTAAATAAACTATGAATTAGATTAATTAATATCATAATAAAGTTAAATAAAAATAATTCATGTAATTTAATTAATCTTATATAAATAAATTATTTAGCTTATCGTGCCTAAGATTTCTAAACTTACTATTCATTTCAGTAACGACTATATTTAAAAGAATAACTACTTAAGATATTCATATGATAAGAAATTCAAGAAAACACTATTAGGTAAAATTCTAATGCATAAACATAAGTTTGGAAATATCTAAGTTATTCCCTTTATGTTAATGCAAATGAAACCAATTTTTGATAAGGCATCTCCTCAAGCTTCTCCTCATTTTTCTTTTTCTTTTTCTTTTTTCTAATGAGGATTACTGTATCTGGAGAGACTGTTAATAATTTTGAACTTCATTTTCATCTTCCTAAATTTGAAACTTAGAAATATTTCTTAGCTTATATATACTTCATAGTTTTTACTTCATCGATTTTCAATCTTTTATTTTTCACTCAATACTTAAGAATTTTAATTTTAGAATATAGTTTTCCTTACTAAAAATAGTTTACTATATTCTTATTCCCTTTAACCAAATATTTTATTCTATTTAATTAATTAAAGCACTAGAAATATTTCATTTAACCTTTTATAATAATTAAATAAAACAATTCATATTAATTAAATTGAAAAATTTGCTATAAAAATCATTTTATAATAATTTGAAAATAGAAATTGAGAACAAGTTAATAACTAAATTTGTATTTTACTCCCCCCCAAAACTTAAATTTTTATATCTACTCTAAATAATGAAAAAGGAAAGTAAATAAATCATACCTTCAAGTTTTCGTATTTCTTTTTCTTCAAATTTTTGCAGCTTTTTAATTTTTCATCGAACCTCGTACTCGTTAATATTCTCCACATATATATAACAATTTAAAGAAAATGCGGGGATAAAATCCGAGATAAGTATTAAATACAACAATTAAAATTAACTCTACACTACACATATGAATTACTAACATATTAAAACAATTTAACTAACGCATTAACAATTTTACAACTTACGTAATAAAATAAAAACATACTAAAGAAAACTATCATCCTATTTAACATAAAAACAAATGCAATTAACTAACACAAAAACAAAAACTAAACAACTATAACAATTCAAGCAAATAATCTAACAAACATCCAATGTCTCACAACATAAAGTACTGAATATTACAAACATATACAAGTTTCCAAAATAACTTAACATCAAACAAACAAAACAAATAAAGTCCTAATCTTCAGCATCAAAGTCCCAAACTAAATTATCATCCCCTCCTCGATCCGTAGGCCGAGAAGACCGAGCAGATGATACCGAGTATACCTCAGCACTCCGGAAAGATGACATCTAAATCTCCACTCCCGTAGCGACGTTCCAGCCTTCATGATATGCTATCTCGTACTCCGAATGTCTCTGCAGTACTCACTATCATATTCATGTCTCCTCTCCAGTATTATCAATCCTTTCGATCAAAATGATCAAATCTTCTCCTCATCGTCTCTCCAAACCGCTCAAAACTCCTCCTATGCAGTGTCGCCTCATTCATCAAATCTTGCGTAGGCAGGGGTGGTAGGCTCGGAGGTTCATAGCTAAGCAGAGGGTATATCTCTACTGACCGAGTGAAATAACTTTTTACTCCCGATCTCCACCCTTCATAAGACTCATATTTCTTAATATCGTCGCCGTGAGTGGGTTCATGGGTTCTATCCACTCCTCATCATCCGCCGCCTCAACTCCGCAGAGTTGCGTGCATTACATAAATCAACCTGTGATGTCCCAATCCCCTCCACTTTCATTTCCAAGCAATGGCTAAGATATTTCTATGATGACACTTCCAATGTTTATACTTCTATCGTTCCGAATACGTAAATTCGTAATCGTTCTATCCTCGTTACCTCACTATGTTGGTATGTAGGTAACAAAGTAGAACAAATAAAATAGTGCTATGCTTTAGAATTTGTATTTAACTTAGAAAGAGGAAAATTCACTCTTTCCCGCTGCTTTATCTTCCAAACTCCAAGTCCCGTCAAGAAGAAAATTTATCACATCTTCTAGAGGTTCCGCATAATTCCAAATGTTTCGTACTCATTTGGACCGTCCCGAACTTCATATAAGGCGTTAATTCTAAGCAACGGTGAAGTCAACCATAAATCCACGTACCTTTACTCGGTGCGTCCCTCATAGCAGCAATGTTAGAATAAAATTCCTTTACTACTTCCACAAGCAATTTATTGGTGATGTAGCAGAGATTCTCCCAACTTCGTTCTTTAATAATCCGCTCAACTTCGCCTCCCGGATTCTTAAAAACTCGATTCGCAATGAACTTTCTTGCTCGAATGTTTTGAAAATACCGATTTTGTGCTCGTGCATCGACAAATCGGCCGCAGATCGTAATCTACTCGTCTTTTCTGTCGCGGAGCCATTTTTCGATCGATCTATGAAATTCACAAAAATCGTCACTAAACTTCCTAATATTACTAAGGAGGCTTCCTACAACATCTAAGATCAAATTAAAACAAATTTTATGGATTTCTACCGAGTAATTTTTCCACATTTATGATTTTTCCAAATTTTTCAATGCGGAGAAAATACATGGTAGTAAATAAAAATTTTTGCATAGAGTGAAGCACTTACCGAGGGAAGATGAAATCCGGTGTTTTTAAGTGATGAAATCGCTCTAAATCCGAAATTTTGTGAGCCCTAGGGTAGTTTTTGCGAAAATGAGAGGTTGGGGATGATGAATAGTGTTTTTGACCGGTCAAAATATACGTTTTTCGTGACCTCGCTGTCAGCGAGATTTTTCTCCCCTTCGGAGAGCTAATATTTTTTGGAACCAAAAACTCTCGGGAAAAATCCATTGTTGGCGAGAAATTTTGCTCTATTCTTCGCTGTTAGCGAGATCGAGCTCGCTGTCGGCGGGATTTTGCTCATCGTCGGCGAGATTCCAAAAATTTAAATTTTTGAAATTCGTCACTCATTTTCGTCCTTGATTTTTCTTATATTATATTTCCGATCACATCATTTATTAATTTAATATGAAGATTAACTACTTATACACAAACAAATTCACACAACACAACAAATTAACTTTAATATTGAAATCCATGAGATGTATAAACTAACATAATTTTAAACTCTATAATCAAACTTCAATTCTCCAATCCTTACTACTAATCAAGCATCGCAAACCAATCCATGACACACTAAATGCCGATACAAAACTATGACGCATATCTCAATTAAGTTCGAGATATCAAATCATCACTCCACACATAATAAAATCTAAATCAAATCAAATAACATAAATACAAACATACTATGGAAATCTTTACTACTACTCTTCAATGTCGAATCTTCATCTTCTCTCGATATTTCGATATGACGATGATGCACAAATAAGTTATAGAAAGATCTCGAAGGGAAATTCCGAGCGGATTCTTCAATGATCCAACCCTTCGTCTCAATAAATGAAGAAAGCTAGCTTTCGTGTGTCCAGAACGATCAAAGTGTTCCTTCATCCTCCAGATCAATGCGATCAAATAAATCGTATATATTGTCGATCGAATCTCTCACTTTTTGCGCTCTTTCTCCATTCCTTTAATTTTCTTCATAAGTAACTTCGTTTTATCCGAAATAGCCTTACTATAGGATTATTCCGTGAAGCTCTATCGCAGATAAATGTAATTTCATCATTATCGTCCAAAGTAGGGAACATATCCGTAGGATCAAGCGGCTTCCAAGGTAACAGTAACCTTTTCCCAAGCTTCATAAGAAACCCGGTACCGACCGCATAATGCAAAAATAAGTAGATGGGTGTCCTAGTCCGTGAACCGACCCATGCACAATTAAACCCAATGCGTACTTAACAATTATTGATCCAACATCAATAGAGCAATCCATTTCGAATACAATAATTCAATATAACGCATTCCTTCGAAACCTTGTTTACCCTCATAGTAGGTAACAATTTAGATGAGATGAAAAAGTGTCGATGCTTTGAGACATGATTCAAAAGTGATGCAGAGAAACTAACATACCCGTCTTCACGCATTTCCCAATCTTTCGGTTCATCGATCGGATATCGAAATATCTCATTCATATTATATCGAGAAGGCACAAAATTTGAATAAGTAACATACCGGGTGTTTTCTATAGAGAATAATTCATTTACTCTTGATGGAGTAAACGTCACCCATCTTCCTTGACGTAGACATTCCCATTGTTGATCACATGTAAGTTGGAGTAGAACTCTTTTCACAACCGGAATAACAACAGCAGACGTAGTGTAACAAAATACCTCCCAAGCAGCCGCCGCGCGTTCGTTTCTTCTATCTTCGTAGTGGAATTCTCTAATCCTCGATTAACAAATCCCCGTTCCTCGATAACTATTTTCTTTACCAAAACCTTGTCAAGATCCGCCGCGCTCCCGCACTCACAAATTTCCTCCGATTAAACACTCTGCAATTAGAGGAATCTAAGAATTTGGAGGCCATTATGGTGAATGGAATGAATTCTAGTGAATAAGGCGATCTAGAATGATTTAAGAATGGGTTTTCACAAAGGAATTGGTGTTGAAACCGTCCAAATCGGCATTCAAATTATAAATAACTCATCTTTATAACTTCTCGCCGTCGGCGAGAAGTTTCTCGCCGTCGGCGACTCGCCTATAAAACCGCCTCCCATGTTCTCGCCGCCGCCGAGCTCGATAAATAAACCGAATTTAATTTAGGCGCGAACCCCGCCGTCGGCGAGTATCGACCTCGCCGCTTCGGTGAGATTTCAAAATAATGTCCAAATTCGCTCTAAATCGAATAATTTTTTTCTCATCATAATGGTTCGAATATGTGATGATTCTTAAGTAATAATCGAGTAAGTAAAGTTTCAATAATATGCACTAACTATTAAGATACAATAAAAATAGATAACTAATATGGGTTGCCTCCCATAAAGAGCTTGGTTTAACGTCGTCACCCGACCTAATTTCAATTATTAATCGTATCGATTAAGCATTAAAACCTCTTTATAGTTAGGTCTTATACCTTCGAAATATGGTTTTAATCTATGTCCATTAACTTTAAATTTATGTTCGCTTTTGATCTTCGATTTCTATAGTTTCGTATGAAAATATTTGAGTTATGGTGAAAGGTCCTAACCATCGAGACTTCAATTTTCCAGAAATAATTTCAATCTAGTATTATATAGCAAAAACTTCCTCGTCCCGGTTCAAAATTTCTCTCGATTAATCTTCCGATCATGCCATAATTTCATCTTTTCTTTATAAATCCGATCATTATCATATGATTCATTTCTTAATTCTTCCAATTCATTTAATTGCAAAGAATCTTTTCTCACCAAACTTTCCTTCACATTATAATTAAATTCTTTAATCGCCCAATATGCTTTATGTTCTAATTCAACTCGGTAAGTGGCATGTTTTTCCATATATAAGCCTCGTAAGGAGTCATTCCAATCGTAGTTTTATAAGCAATTCTATAAGCTCCATAATGCAGTGTCTAATCTAATAGACCAATCTAACCTATTTGGGTTTACATATTTTTCTAAAATACATTTAATCTCACGATTAGATACTTCAGCTAATCTGCTAGTCTGTGGATGATAAGTAGTGGATATCTTATGAGTAATATTGTATTTTTCTACTAGTTTGTCAATGTATTTATTTCTAAAATGAGTTCCTCCGTCAGTGATAATCACTCTCGCATTCCAAATCTAAGTAAAAATATTTTTCATCGTAAATTTTGAAACACTCTTAGCATCACACCTAGGTAAAGCTTGTGCTTTAATCCATTTGAAAACATAATCAACAGCTACTAATATATATGAGTTTCCAAATGAATGAATAAAAGGTCCCATAAAATCTAATCCCCAAACATCAAAAATTTCAACTTCTAATATAAAATTCAGAGACATTTCGTTTTTTCTAGATATATTTCCTACTCTTTGACATTTATCGCAAGTTTTAATATATCCGTATACATCTCTAAATAGTAGCAGCGCAAAATCCAGTATCGTAGAATCTTATAAGCTAGCTTTATCAGTCCCAAAATGTCCTCCAAAATCGAATCATGACATTTTTGAATAATTGGTTCAGCTTTCTTCATAAGGTACACATCTTCTAATAATTAAATCCTTACATCGTTTATATAAATATGGTTCATCCCAAAAATAGGTTTTCGTATCATGGATGAATTTTTTCCGTTGTTGCAAAGTTAGCATAAAGTGGTAAAATATTACTAACTATATAGTTTACTATATCAAAGATACCATGGTATTTTCCACTCATCGATATTATATAGTTGTTCATCAGAAAACCGTCTATAATTTCATTTTCAATATCGATAATTCATGATTTTCTAATCTCGATAAATGATCCGCAATTCGATTATCGGCTCTTTTCTTATTAACGATCTCAAAATCGAATTCTTGCATTAATAGCATCCATCTAATTAATCTTGGTTCGGAATCTTTCTTTTGCATTAAATATTCGATAACAGTAACGATCGCATGCACGATACATTTTGTTCCAATCGTATAAGGTCTAAATTTATTAAAACCATATACTACCGCTAATAATTCTCTTTCAGTAATCGTATAATTTATTTCAAGCATCATTTAGAGTTTTACTGAAGATAAGTATATAACTTTTAAAATCTTTTCATATCTTTGCCCAAGAACCGCTCCTACAAGATAATCACTAGCATCACACATAAGCTCAAATGGTTTCTCCCAGCTAGGTGAAACTATTATAAATGCCGTAATTAATTTTTCTTTTAAGAGTTCAAAAGCATTCAGCATTCGATTGTAAATTCAAATTTCTTGTCCTTTTCGAGAAGTCGGCATAGTAGGTTTAGTAATTTTTGAAAAATCTTTTATATAGTGTCCGTAGAATCCAAAGATGTCCAAGAAAACTTCTTACCCCTTTTACCGTAGTTGGAGGTGGTAATTTAGCTATAACTCGAATTTTTGCAGGTCCACTTCCATGCCTTTTTCCGAAATTTTATGCCCTAATACAATGCCGCCCGCAACCATAAATTGACATTTCTCCCAATTTAGAACTAAATTTGTTTTCTCACATATTTCTAATATTTTTTCAAGATGAGTTAAGCATGTGTCAAATGATGTTCAAAATACTGAGAAATCATCCATAAATACTTCTATTCCATTGTCAATTAACTTACTAAATATGCACAACATACATCTCTCGAATGTCATGTCGTGCATTACATAATCCAAAAGGCATTCTTCGAAAAGCGAAAGTTCCATAAGGACTAGTAAATGTAGTCTTCTCGATCCTCGTGAGCAATTTGTATTTCGATGATAACCGGTGTATCCATCTGAAAACAAAAATTCTTATGTCCCAGCTAATCTATCTAACATCCGGTCTAGAAATGGTAAAGGAATCGATCTTTCCCGGTGGCGTATTTAATTTCCTATAATCAATACATATACGCCAACCAAGAATCTTGTCTTATAGAATAAGATCGTTATTTTCATCGCAGTGACTGGTCACTCCTCCCTTCTTAGAACACAAATGAATTGGGCTTACCCAAACACTCGTCGAAATAGGATATATAATACAATTATCTAACCATTTTAAAATTTCTTTCTTAACTACTTCTTTCATTATCTGGTTTAATCTCCTTTGGGATCTCGCTTTGTGTTTATGTTCATCATCTAAAATAATTCTATGCATACGATATCAAGGACTAATTCCTTTAATATCTGCTAAAGTACAACCAAAAGTTTTCTTATATTTTTTCAAAGTTTCTAAAAGTTTTTGTTCTTGAGATTCGTTTAATGCAGATGAAATAATAACTGGTAAAGTTGAAAAATTACTTAAATAAGCATATTTCAAATGATCAGTGACACGCCTAAAATATATATGCTTTTTGTTATATCATTTTACTTATTTTTTGATGATATTACACTTTAAAGGAAGGTATTTTGTATGTTTTTTGGTTTTAGGTACAAGAAATGGCGATTGGAGCAAAAGGAAACAAAAATGGTGCAATTGAGCAAAAACGAATAAGAAATGAAATTTCGCCCGACACCTTTCGATAAGTCTTTCGATGCTTAATCTCTTTTATACTTTTTGCATATTTTTGAATGAGATTACACTTTAAAGAAAGGTTGTTTTTATGTTTATTTTGTAGGGCTATCTCTTACGAACGCAACGCAACTGAAACGGGGCGAAACAGAGCTAAAATGGGTCAAACGGAGCGAAACGGTGGAGCTGCTCAGAGCCATCTCGCCGATGGCGAGATCGATCTCGCCGACAGCGAGATTTTCCCGAGACCACCGAAAAGTGGCCGAAAAGCTTGCCGACAGCGAGCTCGAACTCGCCGACAGCGGCCCGGACGACCACGAACCGACTTTCGCGCTTTGGCCAATATTCGACGTATTCGGACGCTTTTTCGAAGGGGTGCGTAAGGAAACTCTCGGGAATTCGTCCAAACTCTTTAAAAATGGCGAATATAGTTAGAAAAAGGAGAGATTAAGAGAAGATTGAGAGAGTAAAAATTGGAGAAAAACTTAGAAGAATGTTTAGATTCTTAGATAAGAGTAGAAATGTAGATTTCTACCCTTTTGGAGAGATCGGAGAGGAGATTTTCGAGAGAATTTGTAAGGGATTGTACGAGCATCGCATGGATCGAAGGGAGACTTTGTGGGAGAGATCTTCCTCTTTCTTTCAAAGGGAAAAAGCTAAGTATTGTTCTTCATTATCTTATGATTTTGTAAACATTTATGTAAGTGGATTCGCTTTGTTTAAATGAAGTTTCCTTTGCGTTTTCTTCGCGTTTTCGTGACGTATTTCTCTTACTCTTTCTTCTTCTTCGGAAATAGTGGCATGAGATGATTATGCCATTGTTTTCAATTTACTTTTCTTTTCTAATGAGTAGAATTCAAGCTTAGAATTTTGTGATGCATGTTAGAAGTTAATTTAGATATAAATGTGATGGTTTTTACTCGTACTTCATTTACATCGCAATTAAGGCCTCGTTGTAATGTTAAAATTTGTTGTGAAAACATACGATCCGAGAGGGCTATGCTTTCTACAACTAAGTACGAACCATATTTAAATTCCATGAATGGTGAAGTTCATAGAAGTTGAATGCAAATAAATAGGAAATAATATTAATCGAGCGCGAATCGGAGATTTTAGAGTGACGTACTAAAATCCTTAATTCAATCTCTATCGTTCGAGTGTCGAAGTGTAGATGTTAGCCCTCAGCAAGGGGAACGCGGAGCTCCGAAGTGGCAGTCAGTATCCTCCTGACTCTACTGCAGATTCAGCAACTAAGCATAGGATTACCAATGTTCTTTATGCCTTGACTAAAGGGTAAAGAATAGTGATTGCTCCTATTCTGGCACATACAATATTAAATGCATCTCAATCCTATACATTATCTATTTCATTACATAAGAATAAGTAGTTTTTAATATCTCAAAAGTCTCCAAACCAATTCATCCAAAAAGGGTTATCTTTAGAATTATTATTCGCACTTAGTTATAATTACTATTACATTTAACACTCGCATTTAGGAGTAGTTTTTAGATAAAACACAATTTTAATCGACATTCCAAACTAAGGAATATTAGTAGTAGACTAGAATTCGACTAAAGACCTCTTACTTCACTTCCTCGTGGATCGATAATCTGGGTTTTTAAAGAAAACTCTATATTACTCGAAACGATACGTATACTCGCGTAGTACCCCTAGTGTGTAAAATATTTTCTAATTTTTATATCATTTAAGACTTTGCACACTAAGCAGCTATTTATAAATCGGGTCAAGTTTTCGTCCATCTTTTGAAGTTAATTTATCGCGTAATCGTGGGTCGGGTCAAGTTTTCGGCGCCGTTGCTGTGAAGCTTCGGTAAGAACTTTAGGAGAATTTTAGTTGAAGCAATTAGGCTTAGATTTGGAAAATTGTAGTGTAGTAAAAACTATTTTTGTGTGAAATTTTTTTTTTATTTGAAACATTGTTGTGAAAAATTTGTTTGTGTGAAAAATATGGTGTTCGTAAAAATATTTTGTTGTGTTGAATATATTTCGTCGTTTATTTGTTTAATTGTTAATATATTATTTGTTGTGTTACGTATGCGAAACAAAGGATCCGTAGGACTTGTGCCTTATGATCCCGAGTTCGAAGAAAATAAAAAAATAAAAATTCGAAAGGACTCAAAAACTAGAAGTGGAAATGGAAAAATTTTAAGATAATAAATTGGAAAATCATCATAAATTATCGAGGGATTGCATAAATCCTACGACAAATGAAATTCACTTAAGTATACAATACCCTGTCGTAGAAGCTGACTCATTCGAAATAAATTCTGAGATTATCCAATTGGTGCAGAACAATCAGTTTAGAGGAACTCCTTTGGAGGAACCGTTTTTACACTTATCAAATTTTCTAGAACTCTGTGCTACATTTCATTATAATGGTATGTCAGACGATGCTGTTAGACTAAGGCTTTTTCCTTTTTCACTAAGGGATAAGGCTAAAATATGGTTATATTCATTAGCACTTCGGCTCTATTAAAAATCGGGAGGAGTTAAGTCGTAAATTCCTAGCTAAGTATTTTCCACCTTCAAGGACTACTAAACTTAGAAACGATATTATCTCATTTTGTCAAGCATGAAGGGAATCAATATACGAAGCCCGGGAAAGATTTAAGGAACTCCTAAGAAAGTGTCCACACCATGCTCCGCCCGATCGGTTAATCATTCAAACTTTTTATAATGGGTTAGTAAGATCCCTTAGGTCTATAATCGATGTCGCCGCTAGTGGATCATTAATTTCAAAATGATTTGATGAAGTGTATGCATTAATCGAAGAAATGGCTACAAATGAATTTCAATGGTCCTCTACAAGGGAAAATCATAAAAATGTAAGCTAGTGTTCATGATACGGATACGATTACAATTCTCGCATCTCGCATTGCCGCAATATCAAGTAAGTTGGACCAATTTGGAATGAACCAACCTCAATTTACTCCTGTAAGTGAGGAAAGTTCATTAGGGTGTATAATTGATTCTAAATTATCATATGAGACTTTAAATACCACAAACAACCCATATTCTAACTTTTATAACCCGTGTTGGAAGAACCATCCTAATTTTAACTGGAATCATATTACTGATGGTGGAAAACAACAATGGGAAAATAATCTTGCAAATCATAATGGAAATTGGAATAATCAGGGGAACATAAACTATAGACCTTCTAATCCACCGACTCTAACGATGATCAACAATTCGAGGATAAGAGAATGTCTATGGAAAAAGTGGTATTACAAATGGGAAACCAGTTGCAAAGTCAAAATGCTGCGATTAGAAACATAGAGAATCAACTGGGAAAAATTGCTAATTCTCTTAGCAATAGACAACAAGGAACACTTCTTAGCAACAATGAAATCAACCCTAAAGAGAACACTAATGAACAAATAGAAGCTGTCCAATTAAAAAATGGAAGAGAGATAGAGGACGTGGTTAGAAAAGAAAAAGATGTTATGAGAGAAACAAAGGAAACTAAAAGGCCTGAAGAACATGTTTCTAAGGATCTGGAAAAATTAATATCTCCAACTAAAATCAATTTGGAAAAACCACCACCTCCATTTCCTCAAAGACTTGAGACAAGCATGAGTCGGATAACAAATTTTCAAAGTTCATGAAAGTACTTAAGAAGTTAACGATAAATATTCCTTTCACGTAGCTTTGAAACATATGCCAAGTTATGCAAAGTTTATAAAGGATATATTAAACAAGAAAAGAAAATTGGGATTATGAGACAGCTTGCACTAAGTGAGGAGTGCAACACTATACTTCGAAAAATTTTCTTCGAAACTTAAAGATCCTCGTAGCTTTACAATTCCTTGTGCAATTGGAAAAAGATTATGTGGAAAAGCTTTATGTGATTTAGGAGTAAGCATTAATTTGATACCTCTATCTATATTTAAAAGGTTAGGTTCAATCGATATTTCTCCCACTACTGTAACCCTTATGTTAGCCGATCGATCTATCATTTATCCAAAAGGAGTTATAGAAGACGTGCTTGTTAAAGTGGATAAAGTTATCTTTCCTTTCGACTTTATTGTATTAGATATGGAGGAAGATAAAGAAATTCCAATTATTTTAGGGAGACCTTTCCTTATATCGGACAAGCTATGATAGATGCGCAAAAAGGAGAGTCGACTATGAATATTAAGTGACCAAGAAGTTACTTTTCGATGTATTAAAGACCGTGAAATTTCCAAATGAGAGAAAAGATGATGATTGTTTTTGGATGGATTGTCGACCTCATTTTCGATGAGGTCTTCTTCTTCTCTTTAGTATTTCGGATCTAGCCTTAGCTTTTCCTTTCGACTATCTTAGAGGACTAGAATCGGGATCCACCATCTAGAATTTCAAACCACTTCTTAACTCCCCGCGAACTCCACAAACTCGACCGTAGACCCCTAATCACCTAGTAGGGTCGAAATCAAATGTGGAAGTTTAAAGGATGAGTTCCTATAGGACTTTTCGACCTAGTGATCGCCATGCGTGCCCGGTCTCGGTGAAGGGACTGACTTACACACACACTACACTTATACATCACACTTTCACACACCTGCTAAAACCACACCCATACCTAACTTGACCTCCTGACTCATGTAGGTGATTCACATGGATGGTCCTTAACCCCTAAACCCTCGGCAAGAGGGTTAGAGAACAACATAGTGAATGCCTCAAATGAGTCCCTTCATGGCTCATGTGGGCTTGATATGGCTTCATGGCTCGACCAAAATGATTTCATTCCACTTATATTCACCCAATCTTCAATTTTTCAAATTTTCAATTTTTGACCCCCGGGACCCTACACCCGCTTAACTTACCCAAAACCCTTCGAAATTACCCAAATTTTGCAAAATTTCCAAATCACCCAAAATTCCTCAAAATAAATCCCAAATATTTCCACATCACTCAAATTGATCATCCATAGCCAAAAATACCAAGAATTCCAAAAATACCTCCCAATACCCTCCAAATACCCAAAATGCCCCCCCTTGACCCAAAAATCCAAAAATTCAGAAAATTCCCAGAAAATTTCAAAAAATCCCAAATATTCCCAATTTCATTTTATTCAACTACACCATGGGCCAATTTTGTCAATTTAGCCTACTTTTGTCAAAACCCCCAATTTGACCCATTTTAACCCTGAGTGAACCCAATGTCAAACTAAACCTACCCAATTGACCCAAATTCTGGTCCAATTCAATCCTAAACTTCAATTCAACATTCCTAACACCAATCTAGACCAAATCCAAGTCCAATTTGATTGACATTTGGATCCAATTTCACTTTTGGCCTTAAAGCCCAATTTGGACCCATGACCCAAACCTAACCCAAACTCACCCAATTCAACTCCAATTAACCCCAAATCTTTTCTAAGTCTTCCTTAGCATCCCCATAAGAAAAACACTAACATGTTTTGCCCAAAATTTAGACCCAAACCCCACTCAAATTCAACCCAAAGCTAAAAGGCCCAATTTTGACCTAAACCCAAACCTAACCCAAATGGCCCCTTCCTCTTTCTACTTTGATTCAACCACTTTACACATGTCAAACCTCAATTGAATGCACCAAACCCCAGCCCTGACCCACCTGAACAAGATGGTGACCAATGCCTGGCCGGCCACCACCGTGTCACCGGAAAACACCATGGCCGAGAGCTCACATGCGAGCCAACTTCGGGATTCTACCTGCCGAGCCGCCCCATGCCCAATGGCCACCATGGCTGTTCGCCCTCGACCTAAGCAGCTCGATCCCAAGCCCTAACTCTCCCCGGGAGGCCCTCCACCCTCTCCTATTTAAACACCACCCCTCTCTGCCATGAGAGGTGCTCGAAACAAACCTTAAGGAAACTCGCCAAAATTGTTCCGTACTACTCCCCATACATGTAGCATTTGATCCCCACTGAATTCCAGCCCTAATTCCCTCCAGCTGAGTTCAATTTTGAGCTCAAACTTTAGCCCAAATCACATTTTCTCCTCTCATGTCTTTATTGGCATATGAGTGAAGTCACATAAAAATTTCAAGTTCATTTGAGCTCAATTTAGTGAGTTATAGAATTATTAAGCTTGAAGGGCAAAATGGTAATTAAAAAATTTTAACCCTTAATTAAAACTTTAGGTTTAATAAAATTAACAAGTAAAATATTTGATCTTAATCCGACTTGATGATCGAAATTTAAACAATTAAAGGGTTGAAACCCATTAAACAATTTAAAATAATTGAAATAAACTTTAATTAAATAATCGATTAAATTTGGGAAGAATAATAAAATTGGAACTATTAAAATAGGGATATTTTTAGGAAGAGATTTGTTCTTTAATTTAAAAATCCCTAAATTAATCATTTCAATAATATTTAATTCCTAATTAAAAATGATAACTCAAATTTAATTTTAAAATGTTAAAGGATTAAGTTAAAAAGTTAAATTATTAAACTCTTTTTAAATTTTTCAGCTTAAATTAAAATTAAAAATCAAATTAAATTTAAATTAAATTAAATTAAATTAAATAATCAAATTAAATTTAAATTAAATTAAATTAAATAAATAAATAAAAATAAATAAATTAAATTAAATTAAATTAAATAAAAAAATATTAAATTAAATTAAATTAAATCAAATAAATTAAATTAAATTAAATTAAATTAAATTAAATTAAATTAAATTAAAGTTAAATCAAATTAAATTAAATTAAAGGAAATTAAATCAAATTAAACTAAGTTAATTTAACATCAAATCAAACTAAATTGAATTAAATTAAATTAAATTAAAATTAAAATTAAATTAAATTAAATTAAAGTTAAATGAAATTGAATTAAATAATATTACCTAAGACATAAAGAAATTCAAAAATAAATATGAAGCAACTTGAACACTATTCCGAATTTAAACCCGATAACTGAAATTAAATCATAAACCATTCGAACACCAATTTGCCCTCGAGAGCTTTGGTTATCATAACTCCTAAACGTAACGTTAAATGAAATGCTACTTCACTTATAGTGATATTCAAATGTCCTAGTTCATCGAGTAAGATAACAAAACTTCGAATTCTCGGACGATTAATTCATTTGTGTAATTAAATTCATTCGACTTAAAACAATCCTAGAAATGTTGAAAAGATGTTTAAGATTTGTCTTAAGCACTTCCTCGATACGATGTGACGTCCATAAGAACAATCGAACTTAATTATTCTTCGATGAAGAAAATCGTCCTCAAACCAAAACACAAAGACCTAGACGTCATAGGAAACGACTAACTATAGGATTAGGAATTTGGTAGAAAACAATAACCCTTCCCTTAGCCTTACCTAGGAACTTGCTTAAATATTCTAATTGTGTTTTAAGTGCAGCATGGATGACGGAAGACCCTCCGTGTACGCTTTTATTTTATTGCAATTTACTTTCTTACAATTTACATTATTGCAATTTATTTAACCACATTGCACTTACTTTTCTTGCATGATAAACAACTGTTGCATGAAAACCCACACCTTTAGGATAGTCCCTAAAACTGGCTACAACCAGATAAAAATGGCTCCAGAAGATGAAAAGCTTACAGCATTCAGAACGCCGATCGGAGTATTTTGCTACACAGTAATGCCATTCGGACTGAAGAACGCAGGAGCAACTTACCAGAGAGCAATGACAAGAATTTTTGATGATCTCATCCACAATCAAGTCAAATGCTACGTGGACGATGTGGTCATCAAAAGCAAAGTAAAGGAAAACCACATGTATGATTGAGAATTGTTTTCGAACGATTAAGACAATTTAACCTTAAGATGAATCCCTTAAAATGCGCCTTCGGCGTCACCTCCGGAAATTCTTAGGATTCGTTGTCCGACATCGTGGAATTGAAATCGACCCGGAAAATATTAAAGCTATCTTAGAAATGCCGCCTCCCAAAACCTTAAAACAACTACGATCTTTTCAAGGGAAGCTCGGCATATCTTCGACGCTTTATCTCAAACTCCGTCGGTAGGTGTCAGCCTTTCTCGGCACTAGTTAAAAAGGACGCCAAATTTATTTGGGAAGAGAAATGCCGGAAGGCCTTCGAGGACATTAAACAATATTTAATGATACCTCCCGTCTTAGCAGCCCCGGCCTCAGTGTAGACCGCCGATACTTTACACCGCGGCTTTAGACGACTCTCTCGGAGCCCCGTTAGCCTGTGTCAATGATGAGGGTAAAGAAAATGCTCTTTACTACTTAAGTCGTCGTTTACTTCCGACGAAAGTAAGGTATCCCGCAATCGAAAAGCATTGTTTGGCCCCGATCTTCGCCGCTCAAAAGCTCGTGCACTACATGCTTTCTCATAAGGTCAACCCGATCTCGAAGTTTAATCCATCGCAATACTCGATGACTCGTCCAACACTTTCCGACGGACTTGCCGATGGTCAATGATATTATCGCAATTCGATATAACTTTCGTGCCTCCGCGTGCCGTAAAGGGACACGTCTTAGCGTACTTTCTCGCAAAGACACCCTTTGCCGGCGAATCTCCTCTCAATGATGATTTGCCAGATGAATAAATAATGAACCTAGAAGACCTTGATGATCGACGTTGGGAATTGTATTTCGACGGAGCATCTTCAGCACACAAAGACGAAGAATCGCAAGTGATAGTGCCCGGTAAGGCAGGAATCGGGCTAATCTTTATAACGCCGGAGCGGGGATGTTAAGATACTCCTACCACTCGACGTAACCGTGTACAAACAACGAAGCGAATACGAAGCCCTCATAACGGACCGGAATTAACTATTCAAATGGGGATAACGTACATCAACATCTACGGGATTCACAGCTAATCATTCAACAGATCGCCGGACAATACAGAATTTTAAAGCCAAGACTCGAGCAATACTTCCAAGATGCCATACAGCTTGTTGGAACAGATTCCAAATGCGACAATCTACAAAATTCTCGAAAAGAAAATACTTTAGCCCGTCTCGCAAAAGAATTTGCTCGTTTACAAGATGAATCAATGGAAGTGTCGGCTCACGGACGTCAGTCCTATCACAGCTCGACATAGACACAATACACAAATCGAAAAGGAAGAAGAATCGACTGCAATAAAGGATGTAAAACACAGGAGATCTGGCGACAACTATCGATAGATTACCCGCAAACAGAAAGCTACCGGACGATAGGTCGCTAGCCCATCGGATCAAGAAAAGAACTCGTCCTACGCATTAATAAACAACACATTATACGAAGGTCTTTTCGATCAAATGCGGCTAAGGTGCCTAAGCGGGTCCGAGGCCCGTAAAATTGTTAAAGAGGTGCATTCGGGACTCCGTGGCGCTCACCGCCGGGTCCGAAGATGAAAATGAAAATTAAAAGACTAGGGTACTACCGGCCCTCGATGATGACCGACCGCATGAAAATCGCCAAGAGCCGTCATCAATGCCAAGTGCACGGAGTGGTTCTACACCAACCCCCAAATGTGCCGCATCCGACAATCGCGTCGTGGCCATTCGAATGTCGGGGCACGTATATAGCGGGTCCGATAGAACCACCATCTTCAAAAGGACATCGTTTCATTCTTGCAGCCTACAGCATTACTTTTCCAATGGGCAGTAGCGGCTCCACTTAGAGAAGTGAAAGCACACCACGTGCTACGCTTTTCAAGAACCAAGTCTGTCTACCGTTTCGGAGTGCCGCGCGAATTATCTCGTATAACGGGTCGCATTCGAAGCACACAAATCAACAATTTTGTCGTGAGACACGGAATCGACCGGCGATACTCAACAATTTACTACCCAAGAGCAAACGGCCTCGCCGAGGCTTTTAATAAAACTCTCGTTCAAATCTTAAAGAAAACCTCGGACGATAATAAGAGAAATTGGCACGAGAAATTGTTAGAAGCCTTATGAGCCTACCGGACAACCTTCGTAACTCCTACTCAAGCTACACCTTACGCTCCGGTGTATGGGTCCGAGGCAGTAGTTACCTTTAGAGGTTCAGCCTTCCTTCACTCGAATTGCAGCTTGCGAACAAGATCACGACAGAAGAAAACGCCAAATTACGACTAGAAGAATTAGAAAGCCCGGAAGGGAAAAGACTTGCAGCCGCAAATGTAATTTAGAACTATACCAAGCTAAGATGGTTCAAGCCCATGACAACCGGTCCGCCCAAGAACCTTCAAAGTTGGTGACTTAGTTCTTGTTCTCAAGAGACCTATTCTCGCACATCGCAAAATAGGAGGAAAATTCGAACCCACTGGGAAGGACCGTTTCGTGGTCGAAGCAAGATACTCGTGAGGTTCCTACCAGCTAGTGAATTGCCGTGGAGAACGACATATGCTTCCGATCAACGAACGATACTTGAAAAAGTATTACGCTACCTGATCTTTCGAAGGAATGAATTCTTCATCCCTAAGAAACACGGGCGAAGTAATTACTTATGATTGGGTCCGAACCCAAAAATAATAAAATGTGTTAAAATAAATAAAGTCATGATAATATGTTGTCCTTGTTTTCTTTTCCAAATCAAAATCTATTCCCTGATCTTATCCTACTTCATTCCTGTTAAATTCGAAAATATAAAAAAATATATATAATAAAAAATGTCTTTAATAAACATTTTCTTAATGTTCTTGTTCTTAGTACAGCCCCTGATCCTTTTCCTCGTCTTTTCGCAGGGAAATGTCGAACGGCGGTTGGGTCCCGAACTTTAAGAATGGCGTAAGCCTCGCACTCGATGAAAAGAGGGTGAAAGATGGAGCGATAATCAAGATCGACTCGGATTTCGCACCGCAGCAGCCTACAAGTACGAGGAAAGTGATCGGGTCCCGCTAACCGAGAAGAACTACCCGGCAAACAAGGATGAAAGTGGGTGGCCCAAGCCACCAATCCAACAACAAGAAAAGAAAAGCAAACACCGAAGAAGATAAGAAAATGAAGTCCGTAGTCACTACAGCGGAGGGCAGGCTTGTCAGCGCCACGCCCACAGAGATTCAAGAAGTGCGGAGAGCTACTCTCACAGCCACGCAACGAAGAAATAAGAACCGCCGTATCCGTAAGATGTTAACAAAACTAGATGCGAACCAGCGCGACGAGACAATTGCTAATGCCAGCACACATATTTCAAGGACACCGGTTCACCAGGAACCCGAAGAAAGGAGGCCAGCTCCTAGGATAACGAAAGAACCGTGGAAATCTCCGAAGATCGAAGAGAGAAGGCTACCACGCCACCGGATAGAACCACCAATAATGCATGACCTTGTTGCGTAAGCAACCCCGGGGATGTCCCGACAGTGCATCATCCCCGAGGAGCCGAGGTATGCAGGAGAACGTGAAGGGATTGAACCATATATCCCACAATATGTCACAAGGCCTCGCCATCCGCAGATCATTCCGAATACGAGCCGGAGAGAATGCGTAATGTTGAAAAGAAAACTTTTGAATACTTCGAGAGAATTAAAGGAAGAAGGATCAACATACTAGAGGGCCTCGAGCTACATACCGATGTATCCTCGGAGTATGAACAACGAAGAAATCGTGGATTGTATCCGGATTTGAAAAGAATGGGCCGAGTAGGCCGCCCGAGGGAAAACACATACTCGAACCCCGGAGATGGATGCCAGTGGAAAGGAAGAATCACAATACAATGCGGATGCCGCTACAACTTTGTCGAAAACGAAAGGGAAACCCACCGGGATACTCCGTCATGGGCAAGTAGATCCGATGCCATTAGTCATCGTGAGAATGGTAAAAAGATTGATAACATGGAGGGTACTGCCGCAGTATCGCATACCCAATAGCCGCATTATCAACATCCACAAACAAAGTGACCGCATACCCCCACATATAGATCACCACGACTTCGTCGACCTTCTCGCACGCCTCTTTCGAACGAGTGTGACATCATGTTCGGATCCGACCTCCGGATAGCAGGCCCGGTGAGTTCCGAGGGCCGCAAAGATACCTTTACCGGTGGGTTCCGTCATGATACCGAAGGGCAACGGAGCAGATATCGCTAAGCATCGCATACCAGGAGTGCCGTGGAGCGGATCTCGCTACTTTCAGAGAATGGACGACAGCAAGATACCTTACCATTTCCAACCGTACCCGCAGCTAGAGAACCTCCGGCCTTACGAGCCGTGAGTTACATGAGAAATATCACACCTCCAACGTACATCCAATGCAGCATCCTCTGCCAAGGATGGCTTGGAAGGTGATGTTATTAACCATGTACCCCACTATTCGTACATGGATTTTTCGACAAATGCTTCTTTTGATGGACCAACAAAGATCATACACAATCCGTTTCGAGTCTACATGGATTGTATGAAATGTATTCCGCATCGAGTTGTATGATGTATTTTCAACATGATTGGAATGAAAGTGACCATGTCACGTTTTTGGCCTTCACCTCTTTTGTGCAAATTGATTGGGAAACGCCATTAAAGTTAAATGAACTTCGAACAAAGAACAGAAAAGAAATAAAGAAAAAGAATAAAAGAAAACTTTCCTTAAAAATCTAAAAATGACGAACACCAAATTCACATGAACATTAAATAAACGATAAAATAAAATTTGAACCATTAAAAGATAAACGAAATCAACACAAATCTCAAATTCCATCCTTCCGCATTTCAAATCAAATTTCAAATTCAATCTTTCCAAATTCCAAATCAAATTTCAATCTTTTCAAATCACAAATCAAATTCTCAATCAAATTCCAAATCCATTCCCGATCAAGTTTCAAATTTGATCTTCCAAATTTCAAATCAAATCTTAAATCAAATTTCAATCGAGTTCAAACTCATCCTTCCAAATTTTCAAATTCAATCTTTCCAGATTCCAAATCCAGTCTCAATCAAATTCAAATTCAATTTCTTCCAGATCTCGAATCAAATATACATCAAATGCAACCTTTTGGGTCGAGAATTTTACATCCAAGACCGCACTGCTTTAGGATTCTTTCCTATTGCACTGAAATACATCAAATGCAACCTTTTGGGTCGAGGATTTTACATCCAAGACCGCACTCGCTTTAGGATTCTTTCCTATTGCACCGAAATACATCAAATTCAAACCTTTTGGGTCGAGGATTTTACATCCAAGACCGCACCGCTTTAGGATTCTTTCCTATTGCACCGAAGTACATCAAATGCAACCTTTTGGGTCGAGGATTTTACATCCAAGACCGCACTGCTTTAGGATTCTTTCCTATTGCACTGAAATACATCAAATGCAACCTTTTGGGTCGAGGATTTTACATCCAAGACCGCACTGCTTTAGGATTCTTTCCTATTGCACTGAAATACATCAAATTCAAACCTTTTGGGTCGAGGATTTTACATCCAAGACTGCACTGCTTTAGGATTCTTTCCTATCGCACCGAAATACATCAAATTCAACCTTTTGGGTCGAGGATTTTACATCCAAGATCGCATCGCTTTAGGATTCTTTCCTATCAGACCGAAGTACATCAAAATCAAACTTTTGGGTCGAGGATTTTATATCCAAGACCGCACCGCTTTAGGATTCTTTCCTATTGCACCGAAATACATCAAATTCAAACTTTTGGGTCAAGGATTTTACATCCAAGATCGCACCGCTTTAGGATTCTTCCCTATCGCACCGAAATACATCAAATTCAAACCTTTCGGGTCGAGGATTTTACATCCAAGACCGCACCGCTTTAGGATTCTTTTCCTATCTGCACCGAAATACATCAAAATCAAACTCTCGAGGTTAAGGATTTTACATCCAACACCGCATTACTCCGAGATCTCTTCTCATTGCAACGATTCAATCTAATCAATTCAATTTTCTTTCGAGGTCAAGATGTTACATCTAAAACCTCGAATTCCAATTTTCATTTCAAATCAAATCCCTTAAATTAATTTTGACAAAAACTTCAATCTAAATTAAAACTCAAAATCTAAACTCACACATCAAAACTTAAATTGAAACAAAATAAAATCTAAATCGAAATTCCCCGGTCATGTGATTTGGGATTCACCTCCTTTTCCTTTCCCCAGCGAGAGTTCGTAGAATCTCCGATTTCGTAGATATACTTGCTACTCCCCAACGGAAATTCTTTTATTTCATCCTAAGTTTGTCACTGGATGTTTGTGTTGGTTTTGTTGATCGCTTCGGCCAACACCAATACGCGCGGTGTGCTCCGTCACTCACCACACCTATCGGGGGTCCATTTGTCGACCTCATTTTCGATGAGGTCTTCTCTTCTTCTCTTTAAGTACTTAGGATCTAGCTCTTGAGCTTTTCCTTCGACCATCTTAGAGACTAGAATCGGGACCCACCTTCTAGAAATTCAAACCACTTCTTAACTCCCCGCAAACTCTACAAACTTGATCGTAGACCCCTAATCACCTGGAGGGTTGAAATCAAATGTGGAAGTTTAAAGGATGAGTTCCTATAGGACTCTTCGGCCTCAGACCGCCCGGCGGCCCTGGTCCCGTGAAGGGGCCGACTTACACACACACTACACTTATACACTACACCTATACACTACACTTTCCCACACCCATACCTAACTCGACCTCCCGACTCATGTAGGTGATTCACATGGATGATCCTTAACCCCTAAGCCCTCGCAAGAGGGTTAGAAACAACATAGCTGAATGCCGCAAATGAGTCCCTTCATGGCTCATGTGGGCTTGATATGGCTTCATGGCTCAACCAAAATGATTTCTTTCCACTTAAATTCACCCAATCTTCAATTTCCCAAATTTTCAATTTTTGACCCCGGACCCTACACCCGCCTAAATTTACTCAAAACCCTTGAAATTACCCAAATTTCTCAAAAAATTTCCAAATTACCCAAAATTCTCCAAAATCATTCCCAAAAATTTCCACATCACTTAAACTGATCATCCATACCCAAGAATACCAAAAATTCCAAGAAAACCTCCTAATACCCTCCAAATACCCAAAATACCCCTCTTGGCCAAAAAATCCAAAAATTCAAAAAATTCCCAGAAAATTCCAGAAAATCCCAAATATTCCCAATTTCATTTTTTCCAATTACACCATGGGCCAATTTTGTCAATTTACCCTACTTTTGTCAAAACCCCCAATTTGACCCATTTTAACCTTAAGTGAACCCAATGTCAAACCAAACCTACCCAATTAATCCCAATTTTGGTCCAATTCAATTCTAAACTTCAATTCAATATCCCAAATACCAATCTAGACCAAATCCAAGCCCAATTTGATTGACATTTAGACCCAATCTCACTTTTGGCCTTAAAGCCCAATTTGGACCCATGACCCAAACCTAACCCAAACTCACCCAATTCAACTCCAATTAACCCCAAACCTTTTCTAAATCTTCCTTAACATTCCTACAAACAAAACACTAACATGATTTGCCCAAAATTTAGACCCAAACCCCACTCAAACTCAACCCAAGGCTAAAAAGGCCCAATTTTGACCTAAACCTAAACCTAACCCAAATGAGCCCAAACCCCAAAATCAAAGCCCAACCAAAGTCAAAACCTCTTTGAAACACTCCCATAAACATTTCTCAACATTGATTTTACATCAATTTCAACCCTAGCCCAACATTAGCCCAACTTGGCCCACTTGGACCCATATAGGCCCACTTACCAAATAAACCCAAATTCAAACCAATTCAACTCCAAATCACACCAAATTGACTCCAAGCCCTTCATGGAACATCCCTAAACCAATTATGACATTTATTTGAAAAATTTCTTCACAAAATTTTTATCCAAATGCCCATCCTAAAATCAAAAGCCCATTTCCCTTAAACTTTCCTAAAAGCCCACTTCACCACATCCAAAGGCCCAAAATCTACCCTAAAGCCCACATGACATCTCCATTTGTCATCCACTTAATTAAATCCATTACCTAAGTCCTAAATTCACCATCAAATTATTCCAAATCAAGTTTCATACAAATTTCCATCAAATTACCAAAAATTCTTAAAACCCATTTTCATGAAATCGACCCAAGCTTTTCCCAAGCCAAATGGAGCCAAGGATGAGCCATTCACAAGCCATATGAAGCCATGAAAGTTTGGCATGTGACCATGCCATTAATGGCAAAAGTAGGAGGTCCTTTAACCATCTCCTAAAAGTCATTAACCTTTAAGCATGTCTCCCCTTAACCAAGATTTAATCCAAATATTCTTGGATAAGGACATCACCACCTTCGACTCAGCCTAGCCTAACCGATCTTCTCAGCCTAAGACCAGCCCATGGGGAGGTGAAACCAACCCAAACCAATGGGTTGACCAATTTCAAGCCAAAATGACCCCTTCCCCATTCCATTTTAATTCAAACACTTTACACATGTCCAAGCCCAATCGACTTCACCATTGCCAAGCCCCGACCTCCCCGGTCAAGATGGTGACCCATGCCTCGCCGGCCAGCCACCCGGATCACCGGAAAACACCACACCCGAGAGCATCATGTGAGCCCAAGCTTCGAATTCTCACCGCCGAGCCGCCCCATGCCCAATGGCCACCATGGTCGTTCTTCTCCTCACCGCAGCAAGCTCGATCCCATGCCTCAACTCCCCCGGAGGCCCTCCACCCTCTCCTATTTAAACTCCACCCCTCTCGGCCATGAGAAGAGCCGAGCACAAACCTCGCCGAAACTCGCCAAAATTGTTCCGCACCCTTCTCCACCCTTAGAGCAGCTTGATCCCCGAAGTCAATTTGCCTCTAATCCCTACCGATAAAATCCAATTTCCCAACCGAAATTCCACCCAAAACCAGGACACTTCTCCACAAGTGAGCCAATTCCCAAATTGATTGGTTCTACACCTTCACCGTACCAAGGGAAGGTGTCCACCAAAGAAAGCCCCATCTCCGAGCCACCCAGGCTGCTCCAGCCTCCAAGCTTTGTGGATCTGGCTTGGTCGAAATCACATCCAGACAATTCACTGCACCAGGAGACTTCATCCGGAGTCATTCGGATCCAATCGAAGGTGCAACAACTCTCGATCGAAGCCACACTTCTCCGAGCAAAGGTACGAGCTAATTTTTCATCCCGAGCTTCCGGAGATTCTCCATTTCAAATGCCTTAATTTCAATGCATGTTAACCGTATGATGTGTTCGTCTCTTCAAGACGAATCCATAGAAGCATAAGAACATAAAAATCCATCGAGTATCGAGTGAGATCTTAGGGATTTAGTGTGGACGGCTCTCGGCGAGGACGCTCGGGGACGATGAACGGATGTCGTCCATTCAATACACGCGCGGACGAACGCGCTCGGATGGCGTCGGACCAGGAGACGCGAATGAGAACCGCGGGGCCCGGCCGCCGACTCGGGTAGCGGCGTCGAATGGGAGCGCGACGCGCGTGCGTTCGGAGTCGCCGAGGTCGACGCGGCGCCGCGTGGATAAATAGAAAATTAGGGTATTTTTCTATTTATTTAATTCCCTAAACTTCAAAAATTCATATCTCCGTGTAGAAAAATCGAAAAATAAAATAAAAATACTCTCTTGCTCAAATGAATGTAGGAGAATAATGTGGAAAAGAAATCATTTAATTTCATCAAGTATTTTATTTTTTATAATTTATTTACTCTCTCGCATTATTTTAATTCTCCATGCATGTATACAATTCACCATGGCATGAGATCATAGTGGCTTTGAAGCCTCCGAATTTGGGAACATTCTCCGAATTTTCCAAAGTCGAGGCCATCCCTATGAAAAGTTATCGATTTTTCAAATTCAAGCTACCGTTTTTAGTATTTTAATTCCAATAAATAGCATGTTGTGAAATAAATTCTAGGAAAATTTGGTGATGTTCCTTATGACCAGCAGAACCCTAGGAAAAATAGGTTTCGACTTAGTTCATTTAAAACAACCCTAATCGACTTAAACACCCAAAATAGGTCTTTATTTAATTAGAGTTAACCAGGAATCAAATTGACTTGAAATCAATTCTCCACTGACCTTTAGGATCAGAGGAATCCACCATAAAAGTTTGAGGTCAATTGGACTTGGTTAGCCCCACTAATTGGGTTGATTAAGCCACTTAGCCATTTTAAACTTTAAAAATTCATAACTTTTAAAATACCTTTCAAAAATTCATTAAATTGGTTTTGGGGCCTCTCTAATATCAGGGGAACCTAAGAAAAGTAAAATTTCAATTTTCTAAAAAAGTTGATTTTTAATAATATTTTAATATTTTTAATAATTAAAAAATAATAAAAATCACAAAAATAATAAAATTCACCAAAATGTCACATTTTGAATTTTAATCACATAGGAACAAATCCCACATTTTTCTTAGGACTATTTAGTGAGATATTAAATTTTAAAGCTCTAAGGTAATTTTAAAATTAAAAAAATATATATTTTCTAGCTTTTTCACTAAAATAATTATAATAAATTATAGAAAAATCAGAAAATTGCAAAATTTGCCTCTCTGATTTCCTTGATATCAGAGAGATTTTTGAAAAATATAAAATTCATTTTTCAACATTTATTTTATTTTTAAATTAATTAACACTCCAAAACTCAAAATAATTATAATAAAAATAATATAATTCAAAAAATCACCAAAATTGGTCCAAGTGATCCTCTAGTCATTAGGAATGTCCCCTAATTTTCTTAAGGACAGAAACTTTCCCTTGGTCATGTTATTAAATTTTCCTTGAAAATCTCTATTTTCTACCAAAAATAATTATATAAATAAATTAAAAACAGAAAAATCACATTTTCTCCTCTCATGTCTTTATTGACATATGAGTGAAGTCACATAAAAATTTCAAGTTCATTTGAGTTCAATTTAGTGAGTTATGAAATCATTAAGCTTAAAGGGTAAAGTGGTAATTAAATTTTTAACCCTTAATTAAAACTTTAGGTTTAATAAAAAAAATTAACAAGTAAAATATTTGATCCTAATCTGATTTGGATGATTGAAATTCAAATAATTAAAGGGTAGAAACCCATTAAACAATTTTAAAATGATTAAACTTTAATTAAATAATTGATTAAATTTGGAAGAATAATAAAATTGGAATTATTAAAATAGGGATATTATTAGGAAGAGATTTATTCTTTAATTTAAAAATCCCTAAATTAATTATCTCATTAATATTCAATTCTTAATTAAAATGATAACTCAAATTTAAAATATTAAAAGACTTAATCATTAAACTAAATTTAAATTATTAAACTCTTTTAAAAATTTCAATTAAAATTAAATAAAATTAAATTAAAATTAAATTAAATTAAATTAAATTAAATTAAGATTAAAAAATTAAATTAAATTAAATCAAATTAAATTAAATTAAACAAATTAAATTAAATTAAATTAAATTAAATTAAATTAAATTAAATTAAATTAAACTAAATTAAATTAAATTAAAATTAAATCAAATCAAATTAATTAAACATCAAATCAAATTAAATTGAACTATATTGAATTAAATTAAATTAAAACTCAATTAAATTAAAATTAAATTAAATTAAATTAAATTAAATATAACATCACCTAAGACATAAAGAATTCAAAATAAATCTAAAATAACTTGAACACTATTCCAAATTTAAACTCATTAATGAAAATTAAACTAAATCACAAACCATTTCAACACCAATTTACCCTCAAAAGCTTTAGTTATCATAACTCCTAAATAGGACATTAATCGAAATGTTACTTCACTTATAGTGATATTCAAATGTCCTAGTTCACCGAGTAAGTTAACAAAACTTCAATCCCTGGACGATTAATTCATTTATATAATCGAATTCATTCTGGATTTAAAACAATTCTAAAGAATATCGAAAAGATGTTTAAGATTTGTCTTAAGCACTTCCTCGATACGATAGGATGTTTATAAGAACAATTGAATTTAATTATTCTTTCGATGAAGAAAATCGTCCTTAAACAAAAAAACACAAAGAACCTAGACGTCATAGAGACGACTAGCTATAGTGATTAGGAATTTGGTAGAAAACCATAAGCCTTCCCTTAGCTTTACCTAGGAACTTGCTTAAATATTCTAATTGTGTTTTAAGTGCAACTGGATGACGGAAGACCCTCCAGTACGCTTTTATTTTATCGCAATTTACTTTCTGCAATTTACATTATCGCAATTTACTTTATCGCAAATGCACTTTACTTTTCTCGTACGATAAGACAACTGTTGCATGAAAACCCACACCTTTAGGATAGCCCCTAAAACCGAAACCAAAACTAAGTTAAAAGTCATCGTAAGATAAAATTCACCGCCACAACATTTCAAAATATAAAACAACTCAAAATTTAATCACAAACGTAACACAAAACTACAACTACAATTAAATTAAAACGTCCCGTCGGATGATCGGAATACCTCGGATGATGTAACCTACGTGTTGCTAACGGGATTTCCCACGGTCTAAATGAAAGTGTGGAACTCATTCGACTGAGTTTAGCAAATTCATCCTGACTAAGTGAATCCGATAAAAATAACGATGCCTGAAGGATGGAACCGTGGATCTTAACCGGTGTCGTTATAATCAACTTTAAGATTTGTTTTAATTAAAACATAAAAAATACTTGGAAAATTAAGACTTCTCTAAACCAAAACACTTTTCTCATCTCCTCGATTTATGATTTCTAAAACTAAACCTCTCAACAACAAGGAGCTCGGAGCATGATGGCAAGCACGGCCATCGTCATCGACAGAAACTTCGAACCTACCTCAGCAAAACTTTCCTAGAATTAAATAACCAAGCCATAGGATTTCGAGGTAGTTTGCCTAGTGCAACATAAATCCTCAACCTTTTGTTAGGCATTTGCCTTGTAAATTAAGCCCTAACTGGTTTTAGGATTCCGAGGTAGTTGTTCGATACGACATAAACCCTCACATCTTCGAGGCTATTTGTGTGATTTTATCATATAAATATAAGTCCTAATTAATTAAAATTGACAAGATCAAAACATTTAAATAAATATTAGGACTTTCCTAAACTCAAGCCAAACAATAGGATAGTCGGAAATTACCGAAGTTCACTTTGAATCCGTGATTTCTCCTACTTTTCTTCCTTTCGATTCACAAAACAAAATGTTCCAAGCTTCGATCCATTCCCTATTGAAATTCCAAAATTCAATCCCTCGAAAACTTAAACTTTGAAATCCTCGAGAGCAGCATTATCGATTATTATCGAGAGTTTTCTTAGGTGATTCCCGTCACTTAAGATGTAATTAACTATAGTGGCTCGCCCTTATAGGGAATTTCGAAGAACCTGGTAATATAAACCCCGTTTAATGTTTTCATATTAAGCAGGGAATTTTGTCGGCTTATAAAATTGGTTCGCGGACCAAACGGATGTCACAAATCTTCTAGTTTATTTAATCGAGCCCCATCTGTTGCAGTGGTGTCTATCCTTAGGGATGGATACACGGTTTCATGGTGCGGTGCTCGTTTGTATAAACTATTCTGGGATGTGAGATCGGTTTGATTTCATATCTTAAAATGTTCAAATTTAAAAATTATTTTTAAAATCAAATACTACCTTTTCAAATTATTTATTTAAATTAAATTAAAAATTCGCCGACAATTTCTGTTAGGCGATCCCCTTTTTCAAAATAAAAAACACAACCTAAAAATATGCCGACATGATGTAACCTACGTGTTGCTAACGGGATTTCCCACGGTCTAAATGAAAGTGTGGAACTCATTTAGTTGAGTTTAGCAAATTCATCTGGACTAAGTGAATCCGATAAAAATAATGATGCCGGAAGGATGGAACCGTGGGATCTTAACCGATGTCGTTATAATCAACTTTAAGATTTGTTTTAATTAAAACACAAAAGAGACACTTGGAAAATAAGACTCCTCTAAACCAAAACACTTTTCGCATCTCCTGATTTATGACTTCTAAAACTAAACCTCTCGCAACAACAAGGAGCTCGGGGCATGGTGGGCAAAGACGACCATCGTCATCAGCAAAACTTGAATCTACATCAGCAAAACCTGAGTCTACTTCAGCAAAACTTTCCTAGAATTAAATAACAAACCCATAGGATTTCGAGGTAGTTTGCCTAGTGCAACATAAACCCTCAACCTTTGTTAGGCATTTGCATGATCATGTCATGTAAATTAAGCCCTAACCTGGTCTTAGGACTCCGAGGTAGTCGTCCGATACGACATAAACCCTCACATCTTCGAGGATATTTGTATGATCATGTCATATAAATATAAGTCCTAATTAATTAAAATTGGCAAGATCGAAATACTAAATAGTACATTAGGACTCGCCTAAATCTAAGCCAAACAATAGGATAGTCAGAAATTACCGAAGTTCGCTTCGGACTCGCGATTTCTCCTACTTTTCTTCCTTTCGAATTCCCAAAACAAAAATGTTCCAAACTTCGATACATTCCCTTTTGAAATTTCAAAAATTCAATCCTTTCGAAAACTTAAACTTTCAAATTCTCGAGAGCGAACTACCGATTATTATCGAGAGTTTTCTTAGGTGATTCCCGTCACTTAAGATGTAATTAACTATAGTGGCTTGCCCTTATAGGGAATTCTAAAGAACCTGAGTAATATAAACACTGTTTAATGTTTTCATATTAGTGCAGGGAATTTGTTCAAGACATAAAATTGCTTCGCAGACCAAACGGATGTCACAAATCTTCTAGTTTATTTAATCGAGCCCCATCGTCAAGCAGTGTGCCTATTCTTCAGGATAGATACACGGTTTGTGGTACGGTGCTCGTTTATATAAACTATTTGGGATGTGAGATCGGTTTGATTTCATATCTTAAAATCTTCAAATTTAAAATTATTTTCAAAATCAAATACTACTTTTCAAATTATTTATTTAAATTAAATTAAAAATTCGCCGCACAATTTCGTAGGTGACCCCTTTTCAAAATAAAATACAACCTAAAAAATATGCCCACATGGATAAAATTGATTATCTAAGTAAAGAACATTTCCAAGAAAGTTTTGAGAGTAAGTTAACAAATGAGATTGAAATAGACTTTCATGATGAGTCAAAAATGATATGTAAAGAAGACTGTATGTATGTTCGTGAGAGGTGTGAAATGATGGACACTACCAAAAATAAGTAAACTTTTAGTTCTATCTCTTGAAAAATCTAATGAACTTAAGATGGATGTACCCCATACAATTTTAAAGCCTATCTATTTAGGGAATTCATCTACACAACCAAATCTTAATATCTTTAGATGCGACTCAATCACAAGAAAAAGCCGAATTGAATGATGAACAAGATAAAATTATCGAACTAAGACTTGGAAGAGAATTCGAGGATATATTTCTAAAGAACTTTGAGTTGAGAAAAGAGGATAAGAATATTGAAAGACCATTCAAGAAATTCCTAGGGAATTAGAAAAACATATTTCCTCAACTAAGATAGCATCCTCCATCATTTAATAATTATAAAGGGGAAGAATTGGAAGATAACTTGAATCATAAGAGTGATATAGAAGAATTTGATCTTGAATCTGAATTATTTAAAGAGAATCTCGATCCAAAATTTGGAAGATATCGAAGTATCTTATAAAGATCCATTTCTTATCAATTTCAAGGATGATATTAATATGCAATTTCGTAAAATCAATAGAAGAATATTGGATCTAGAAGGAAATATGAGGAACAATGATATAAATCCAACCGAAATTGAAGAGCTAAATGAAAAATTAAAATTTGAGGATTTTATAGAATCCTCGGATCCGGAAATGATCGGGCGATCGATCGAGGATTACTTAAATGGAATTTTGATCCAGTGGAATCATATGCTCAGGCTAATGACGTTAAACCAAGCGCTTTATGGGAGGCAACCCATAGTTATCAGCTGTGTTTTGATTTAGTATGTTTTGAGAGTCGTGATTGTTAGTGTTGTATGATGTTTCGCTTTATAATGTATCGATAAGTTTGATCGATGATCGGTAAATGTTTAGATTGTTAGTAGTTTGATCTTTGTGTGTCTCTGAGGGAGGTGATTCCTTAACTTCTTATTATAGTTTCATCTTAATTTGTTATTTCCTTTCTACAACTTTATTTTCATTAGGTAGGAGTCGCGAACCTATTTGATGAATACCATATGGATGATCTTACACTATCTTTATAACTCGTTATAGGTGCTTAATTATAAGAATTAGATGATACTTCGAGATTGGTGTCCGGAAACTAATTTATCGTGGATAATCTTATCTTTGAGATTATAATCTATAATATCATTTGAAAGTACCTAATTTACTAGTGTAGTGATTCCGTTAGAAATCGAAGGTAACATAGTGAGATTGATGAGTTAAAGGATGAAATATCCTCATTTATCATTTGTGTTTCGTATTTATTATATGTGTGTTTATATTTGTGTTACAACTTTATTTAGGTCTTCAAGAACATTTTATATTCCCTTTTCGATACCTCGCTATGCTAGTTAGACTTTAGTTTAGTTAATTTCATTCCGGCATGATTAGTTTAGATTTACTTTCTCACGCATATTGTTTCGTCCTAATGGATACTTGTAAATGGTTTTGATAGACATTATCGTGGTAGATAGAATTTCTAAATTATTTTCTTCCTACTTATATTTTCCGTACTAAATGCTATATATGTTAAAAATTAAGTTTGGGGTAGGAAGAAAAATAAAATTTTGATATGAAAATATTTTCTTTTAGTGTAATTTTATTACAAGCATATTTTAGGCTAGATTTACTTTCTCCTGTAGCCATTTTATCCTGATTATGCATGAATATGAATTTGATAGAATGTTGTAGTAGTAAGTATATTCAATCTTTACTTTTTCTTCCTACTATATTTTATGAAATTAATTGCAAAATATTTTACAATTTAAGTTTGGGGGGAAGAAAAATATTAACTCTTATTTATTCTCAATTGTTATATTTTCAAAAAAATATTAACATAACTTCCGGCAATCGTACCTCGCTCGAGATAACTAAAACTTTTTATTTTAATTGAATATTATGGAAGGATTGGATGAAATTTTTTTAGTAATAAAAGTTAATTTTATAAGGGTAAGATATTCGATAGGAAAGAATTTGATTATAGTTAACTATTTAAAGTAAAGAAAACCGTATTTTTGAAATATTAAGATACTTAAAGTATTATGTGTTAAGAAGAGATTGTGACTTTATGATGAATAATAAAGCTCATACATAATTATAAAGTAAGGATATGATTTAAGTTTGAACTTTAGAAAGAGGAGAGTGAAGTTCAAAATCATTACAGACTCTCTAGATACAGTAATCCTCATATAAAAAAATAAAGAAAAAAAAAGAGAGTGAAAAAAAAGGGATTGAAAGTGATCCCAAAAGAAAAAAAAAAGAAAAGAGAAAGAAAAATGAGGAGAAACTTGAGGAGATACCTAATAAAAAATTGGCTTCACTTGAGTCACTCTAAAGGGAGAACTTGATTTCATTTCTGAATTTATATTTAAAGTATTGGCCTACTTTTTGATAAAGTTTGCATGAACTCCTTTTTCACATAGTCTTTCAAGGCATTCTTAATGTAAGAAATTATGGTTTATCTTGAAATAAATAGAAGACTAGAACCCTTAGACTTGATTGCTTAATATTCTTATACTTGTAGTGTTAACCCGAGTTACTAAATTTCTTTCTAAAAATCTAACCAATATATTCTTTTGAATGAAAAATTTTAGTGTCTTACAGGTGAAAATAAAATTGTCTTGAGTTATATTTTTATGTAGTAAAAGTGTTACTTGAGGACAAGTAATGCGTTAAGTTTGGGGGTATTTGACACGCCTAAAATATATATGCTTTTTGCTATATCATTTTACTTATTTTTTGATGATATTACACTTTAAAGGAAGGTATTTTGTATGTTTTTTGGTTTTAGGTACAAGAAATGGCGATTGGAGCAAAAGGAAAAAAAATGGTGCAATTGGAGCAAAAACGAGCAGGAAATGAAATTCTGCCCTGACACCTTTCGATAAGTCTTTCGATGTTTAATCTCTTTTATACTTTTTGCATATTTTTGAATGAGATTACACTTTAAAGAAAGGTTGTTTTTATGTTTATTTTGTAGGGATATCTCTTACGAACGCAACGCAACTGAAACGGGGCGAAACGGAGCTAAAACGGGGCCAAACGGAGCGAAACGGTGGAGCTGCTCAGAGCCATCTCGCCGACGGAGAGATCGATCTCGCCGACGGTGAGATTTTCCCGAGACCACAGAAAAGTGGCTGAAAAACTCGCCGACAGCGAGCTCGAACTCGCCGACAGCGGCCCGGACGACCACGAATCGACTTTTGGCAGTTTTGGGCCAATATTCGACGTATTTGGACCCTTTTTCGAAGGGGTGAGTAAGGAAACTCTTGGGAATTCGTCAAAACTCTTTAAAAATGGCGAATATAGGTTAGAAAAAGGAGAGATTAAGAGAAGATTAGAGAGAAAAAATTGGAGAAAAACTTAGAGGAATGTTTAGGATTCTTAGATTAAGAGTATAAATGTAGATTTCTACCCTTTTGGAGAGATTGGAGAGGAGATTTTTGAGAGAATTTGTAAGGGATTGTACGAGCATTGCATGGATCGAATGGAGACTTTGTGGGAGAGATCTTCCTCTTTCTTTCAAAGGGAAAAAGCTAAGTATTTTTCTTCATTATCTTATGATTTTGTAAACATTTATGTAGTGGATTTGCTTTGTTTAAATGAAGTTTCCTTTGTGTTTTCTTCGTGCTTTGTGACGTATCTCTCTTACTCTTTCTTCTTCTTTGGAAATAGTGGCATGAGAAGATTATGCCATTGTTTTCAATTTACTTTTCTTTTCTAATGAGTAGAATTCATGCTTAGGATTTTGTGATGCATGTTAGAAGTTAATTTAGATATAAATGTGATGGTTTTTACTCGCACTTCCTTTACATTGCAATTAAGGTCTCGTTGTAATGTTAAAATTTGTTGTGAAAACATACGATCCGAGAGGGTTATGCTTTCTACAACTAAGTATGAACCATATTTAAATTCCATGAATGGTGAAGTTCATAGAAGTTGAATGCAAATAAATAGGGAAATAATATTAATCGGCGCGTAGATCGGAGATTTTAGAGTGACGTACTAAAATCCTTAATTCGGTCCTATCGTTTCGGTGCTCGAAGTGTAGATGTTAACCCTCGTGCGAGGGGAACGTGGAGCTCGAAGTGGCAGCACGGTATCCTCCCGACTCTAGCTCAAATTCAGTAACCAAGCATAGGATTAGTCAATGTTCTTTATGCCTGAACCAAAGGGTAAAGAATAGGATTGCTCCTATTTGGCACATACAATATTAAATGTATCTCAATCTTATACATTATCTATTTCATTACATAAGAATAGTAGTTTTTAATATCTCAAAATTCTCCAAACCAATTCATCCAAAAAGGGTTATCTTTAGAATTATTATTCTGCACTTAGTTATAATTACTATTACATTTAACACTTGCATTTAGGAGTAGTTTTTAGATAAAACACAATTTTAATCGACATTCCAAACTAAGGACTATTAGTAGTAGACTAGAATTCGACTAAAGACCTCTTACTTCACTTCCTCGTGGGATCGATACCGGGTTTTTAAAGAAAACTCTATATTACTTCAAACGATACGTATACTTGCGTAGTACCCCTAGTGTGTAAAATATTTTCTAATTTTTATATCATTTAAGACTTTGCACACTAGCCGCTATTCATAAATCGGGTCAAGTTTTTGGCCATCTTTTGGAAGTTAATTTACTGTGTAATTGTGGGTCGGGTCAATCAGGTAATATTTTTAGCTCAAGTTCAGGAGGTTTAATAATTGATGGAACTATATTCTTGCCAGTGTTTTCAGTATTATCCAAAAATTCAAATCTTTCCTGAATATAATCTAGTTCTTCATTATTATCTTCAATTAATTCAGTGTTTTCTTTTTCTAATTTATCTTCGTAATATTCCTTAAAATGTTCTCGATGTAAATGTTCAAGTATTTCCATCCGAAAACATTCATCATCTTTTTCTAGCGCAGGATATTTCATTGATTTTGCAATATTAAATGTAACTTTTTGGTCATTTACTCTCATAGTTAATTCTCCTTTCTGAACATCAATCATAGCTTTTCCAGTAGCTAAAAATTGTCTTATTAAAATGATAGGAATTTCTTTATCTTCCTCCATATCTAAAACAATAAAATCTACTGGGAAGATAAATTTATCCACTTTTACTAACACATCTTCAATAACTCCCTTAGGATAGGTAACCGAACGATCGCCTAATTGAAGGGTTATCGAAGTAGGTGTAATTTTTCCTAAACCTAATCTCTTAAAAATCAATAGAGGCATTAGATTGATGCTTGCTCCCGAGTCACACAAAGCTTTTCCATAAAATGTTTCTCCTATAACGCAGGGTATAGTGAAACTACCAGATCTTTCAATTTTTCAGAAGCTTCTTCGAATAATAGCACTACACTCTTCATTAAGTGCGATTGTTTCATTATCAGTGAATTTTCTTTTCTTATTTAGAATATCTTTCATAAATTTTACATAATTTGGCATCTGATCTAAAGTTTCGACAAAAGGTATATTGATTGTTAATTTCTTTAATATTTCAAGGAATTTAGCAAATTGTTTATCTTTTTTATGTTGAGCTAGTCGTTGAGGAAATGGTGGTGGAGATTTTTCAACGTAAATTTTCATAGGTATTAAAGGATGTTCTAAGTTCGAATCTTGTCGAAGTGTTTCCTTTTCAATTTCCACTTCCTCTTTTGGCTTTCAAGTTCTTTTTGAATTTGAGGTTCTAATTCTTTTCCACTCCTTAGTTGTATTGCTTTAATTTGTTCTTTTCCTTGATCTTTAGGATTTATTTCCACATTACTAGGAAAGTTTCGGTATTCTATTATTTAGCGCAAGATAGCAATATGTCCAAGTTGAGTTTCGATATTTTTAATAGATGTTCCTTGAATTTGTAATTGATTTCCTTGAATTTGTAGTTGATTTCCTTGATTTTGTAGTTGATGACCCATATTCAAAATTAATTAATCCATAGATAATTTCTTATCTTTGAATCGAGGGTTATTGTTATTAAATTCGAGTGGGTAATTAGGTTTATAGTTTGGATTTGCTTGATTAGGTTGATTCATCCATTGTTGATTAGATGTGTTATTCCAATTAAAATTTGGATGAGTTTTCCAACCAGTGATTATAATAGTTTGAATAAGGGTTATTAGTTCTATTATTATTAGCATTTAAAGTTTCATAATTAGATTGAGATTCTATGATTTGTCCAGATGAGTTTTCTTCTAAAGTAGGAGAGTAGTTCATTCCAAAATGGTCTAATTTCTTAGATATAACAACAATTTGAGAAGCTAACATAGATATTGCATCGTTTTCATGAATGATGGCTATCTTTTTCGGATTTACTCTATCAGCAGACCATTGGAAATTATTTGTTGTCATTTCTTCGATTAGTGCATAAGCTTCATCAAATGGTTTAGACATTAATGAACCTCCAAGAAGCAAGATCGATGATTGATCTTAAGGATCCTACTAATCCATTATAAAAGGTTTGAATAATCGACCTAATCTGGTAGCGCATGATGTGGGCATTTCCTAAGAAGTTCCTTAAATCTCTCCCAAGCTTCATATATTGATTCTCCATCTAACCGACAAAAAGAAGTTATATCACTTCTAAACTTAGCAGTTTTAGATGGTGGAAAATATTTGGATAGAAATTTTTGTGATAATTCTCCCCAAGTTTTAATAGATCCAGTGATAACGAATTCAACCACATTTTAGCCTTATCCCCTAATGAAAAAGGAAAAAGTCTAAGTCTTATAAAGATCGTCGCATACTCCTCGATATTTAAAAGTAAGCACAAAGTTCTAGAAAACTAAGCAAGATGTAAGTTAGGATCTTCGTGAGGTGAACCACTAAATTGATTGTTTTGTACCATTTGGATGATTGCGTGTTTAAGTTCAAATGAATTAGCAGCTACATCGTGGTTTCGAATAGTTAAATGAATTTCATCGATGTAGGGTCGGCATAATCTCTTAATGGTCTTTGTTGGTTCATATTTTGAATTTCAGGAATATTCGTCATTCGTGTTAAATTTATAATTTGTTTCTTTTGTTTTCTAATTCTTTTAATTGTACGCTCTAATTCAGAATCGTAAGGTATTAAGTTTTCTTGTCCAAATTTGCGCATACAATTTTAGAATAGATATTAATTTATTTATTATGATTATTTTAAAATAGTCCTTTACTTTAGTAATTTTTTTCTTACTTTCACCAGCAACGGCGCCAAAAACTTGACCCACAATTTTATATTATGATATTTTTAATTTAATCGCAACGACGCCAAAAACTCGACCCCGCTATATTATATGTATAGAATTATAATTGTTTATGTTGTGGATGCTACGCAAGTATACGTATCGTATCAAGTAATACAGATGTTCTAGTGGAGTCCCGTTATCGATCCCACAGGAAATAGAAAATTAAATAACAACTAATTTTAAAATAATAGTAATAATAATTTTAAAATAGTAAACTAAAATTTGGAATTCTAAATTTAAGCGCAATAAAGTAAACTAAGTATTTTAATTAGGTAACTTAACTAAATAGAAAATTAATACGTATTGAAAGTGCAGGAAATTAAACTAATTGCTAAATAAGTTTTAACTATTCGTAAAAAGTATCTTTCCCCTTGTTTAGAAATTTAAGTGATCGATGAACTTAAATAGATAATTTTAAGGTATTGTGACAAATAGGAGCATTCATATTCTTTACCCTTTCGTCCGTGTGTAAAGAATATCGACTAATCCTATGTTCGATTACCGAATATGCGGCTAGCTCGGGAGGATACCGACCGCCACTTCGTAGCTCCCACGTTCCCTCGCCCGAGGGCTAACATCTACACTTCAGCTCTCAAACAATAAGTACCGAATCGAATATTTTAGTCCGTCACACTAAAATACTCAATTCTACGCCCAGTGATATTATTTCCCTATTTATTTGCACCTTCCTTCCAAGGTTTTTGAATTCCCCGAATATCCGATGTAATTTTTACTATAGTTGATATTCAACATATTTTAACAAATCAAATGGCCAGTTTGAAAGTAAATTAAGTTTTAAGTAAAAATTATCACAATTTATTAATAAAAGTACTTCTGTTTTAATTTCATCAAGTCACTTAATTTCATAACAGGGAGAAATACTAATAAACTACTCAGAATGCATGGGAACTAAACTAAGCATGGATTTCATTTAAAGTTAAAAACAATAAATATAAATACTTATCTCAATTTATCCCTGCGTACTCCTCAGCAGCCTTTCGACTCTTCCTTCCAAGACAAGCAAGACTCACTAAAAACTCACTAACTCACTAAAGACTCACTAATTACACTAATTAAGACTCTAAAGACTGCTCACACATAAATAAAAGACTCTTAAGACACAAATCGACACACTTCGAGGCTGAATTTCGGCCTTTATATATAGAGGTGAGCAAAGGACCAAGAGGTGTGTAAGCATCCCTTCAAAAAGTGTCCAGGTTCAATGTATCTGCGCCATTTGAACTAGCTCGCCGTCGGCGACGAACTACCTCGCTGTCGGCGAGGCTTCTAGAAGGTCTTCGAACCGCGCTATCTCGCTTTCGGCGGGCTCGGGCTCGCTGTCAGCGAGACAGTTATAAATCCTTCAGAATTTTCTTCCTCGTACCCTCACCGTCGGCGGGCTCGATCTCGTCGTCGGCGACTTAGCACAAATTGCATTATTTTCTTCCTTTTTGCTCCAAATCCGCTCCTTTTTATGATTTTTGCTTTTATCACCTAAATTCTCCATTCCTGCAACAAAATAAAGAAAATACCTTTCTTTAAAGTGCAATTTCATCAAAAATAGGTATGAATTTCTTAATAAATTTTTTAGTGATCGGTGATCAAATCATTAAAAAGAGTGAATGCTTTAAATATCTCGGGTCTATTATTCAAAGTGATGGTGATATCGATGAGAATGTTATTAGTAGAATTCAAGTGGGCTAGTTGAAGTCGAGGAATGCATCAGACCTATTGTGTGATAGAAAGTACCACTTAGACTTAAAAGGAAAATTTTATAAGATTGTGATAAGACCTGCAATGCATTATGTGTAGAATGATGGCCTATAAAAGAGAAGCATAAAACTAAGTTAAGTGTTGTTGAGATGAAAATGCTTAGGTGGATGAGAGCCTTAACACTTAGTTTTTAGAATACATCTTTTTTATTTCTATTTTTTATTTCTATTTTTTTATTTCTTCTTTTTGGGATTGTTTTTTAATCCATCTTTTCATTTCTCTCTTTTTTTTTTCTTTTGATGAGGATTACTGTATCTGGATAGCCTTTAATGATTTTGAACTTCACTCTCATCTTTATAAAGTTCAAACCTGAAACACCTCTTTACTTTATACATAGGTATCAACTTTATTGTTCATCATAAAGTCACAATCTTTTCTCAACATATAATACTTTAAGTCTCTTAATAATTTCAAAAATACAGTTTTCTTTACTTTAAATAGTTAACTATAATCAAATCCTTTCATACCAAATATCTTACCCTTATAAAATCAACCTTTATCACCAAAAACTTTCATCAAATCTTTTTCAATATTTAATTGAAATAGAATCTTAGTTGTCTAAAGTGAAGTTCTACTGCTAGGAATTATGTTAATAATTTTTTTTTTGAAAATATTTTAATTTAGGACAAATAAGAGTTAATATCCTTTCTACCCTCCCCCAAACTTAAATTTTTGCAATATAATAAAAGAGAGTGAAAGAACTAACCTTTTTGTGCCGAAATTTTGAAATCTTCATAATCTATCTGGTATTAATAAAAATTTTACAGCTAGCAAGTATGAAACAATTAGTAGCAGTGATATATATAACATTTAAAAATCTGCCGGGGTAAAGAAAAAAATACCAACATTGACACATTTTTTAACAAAATATTACAAATACTAATAAACTATCACAACATTAAACATAACATTTAAAATTTTTAAAGTTTCAAGTGCAACTGCTACATTAAAAAAAAATACTACAGTACATCTAAAGAAAATGCTGCACACAACTTCACACACTACAACAGTACAACACAACGACACATAACAAAACACAAAAGTACAACACAGAAGTATAAAACTACCACTCATCATCACCAACATCGTCAGTAGGGTCAGATGGTCTAGGCCTGCACGGTGTATAACCAGGGCAAGTAGGAAATATCACCCCAGTATCTCCTCTCATAAAGCTGGCCTGAGCATCATAATAAGCAATATCGAACTCAACTCTTCTCTGCAAATAGTCTTCATTCACATCACTCCCGGCCTCGAATACATCCATCCGACTATGCATCCTATCAATACTATCACTTTGCAATCTCAACCGCTCCATGACATCGATAGTGTTAGTGGGCTCGAAGTAGATGGAACATCATGGCTCGTGGTAGGAATATCGCACTCCTACTCTCCTATCTCGCACCCACATGAGCCTCATAAGTACGAATAATGGTCTTCGTAATCGGTCTCAAAGGTATCGCCACTTCCTCAGAACTACTATACTCAACTCCAGACTGAACACAAAGGGCATGAATTAGATCAGGATGTCCTAATCCACCAATGGTTTCACCTTTGGCAATAGAGTGAATGCTCTTGAAAACAACGGCTCCAATATCGATCTTCTTCATATTCTGGATGCAATAATTCAAAATAGCTCGATCCCTAGTAACTTCGCTGTGATCATAAGAAGGTAACAGTCTCGCAGAAATGAAATAATGACACGCTTTAGAAGCAACATTTAAAGTAGAAGCAGGGAAGTTAATCGTCTGTCTTCGATTCATCTTCCACTCCCCTCTTCCATCGGTCAGATACGTGATCACACTCATCAAATTCCCCTCACTAGTATCAAAATTCTCAAATTCACAAACATAAGGTTCTTGAATTTGATAAAATGCATTGATACGTGGTGGGGTAAACTCAACCAGTTTCCCTCGGACTAGCACATATTCCGTCTGAGACCAGATCACGTTAGCATAAAATTCTCGGACTACTCCCAAAACAGCATTAGCAAAAAAAGTAACAGAAACGCTCCCAATTCCGCTCAGAAATCAACTATTCCACAGATCCACCAGGATTCTCAAACGCTCGATCCTGAATACACTTCTTATTTTGCAATAGAGAGTTGAAGCGAAACTAAGCCTTAATATTAACAAATCTTTCATCGTCCCAATCAAATTTTTGCTTCCCCTTACTCATTCTAGAAGCCATGTGAATTTCTAAAAATTGCAAAAATTTACTAATAAATCTCAAATCCACAATGTACTAACTCCAAGCATTAATCTAAACAAGTAAGAACAAATTCCACCATAGGAAACCTCACTTTTTCTCAAAAATCTCCCAAAAATATCATCCAAACAATGTGAAAGTTTCACATGGCGAAAATCCAAAAATTTTAGCTTAAAGTAGAGCTCTTACCAAGAGAAGTGCAGGTCCGGCCTCAGAAATCCTTGAAATCCTCTCTACTCCGAGATCTAACGAGCCCTAAAGCTTTAAAATCGCAAACATGGAGGTGGAGACGAAGGAAGTGGCGGAAAAATGGGTCCCAGGAAATTTTCGTGAATTTTTAAGGGTCTCAAGCTATTTTCAGCATTTGGGCGCCGACGGCGCTCTATTCAAAAGCCAAACTTTCTGGATTTGGGCACCGGCGGCGCTAGTCCAAAATTCCATTGGGTTCAAAAAAAAAATTTTTTCGCAATTTCAATCGTTTCAACCTCCGCAGTCCTATTTAACACATTAACAAGCATCTATTTCATCTCACAAACACTAAACAACATCACTTTACACAAACAACACATCACATCACTTTCATATATAAAATCCACGATACAACGATTACACACATACGTTCATCAAATAAAAGCATCACTCCTTAGATCCTTAGTGTTGCAAGTACACTACGATAAGAAAACACTAAGTCCTAAATACACACAAGAAATCAAAGCATAGTCCAAGCACACCCTACTAAAGCAAAGCAAACAACATAATAATCAAAGAAAACACTCAAACACAACAAAGCAGCATACGTAATCCACTAATTACTCTTCATCGGTCCTCGAACTATCATCCTCTCTAATGTCTCCGATTGATCGACGATGAACGAACAGATTATAGAAGGGATGATATGGGAATTCATCAGATGAATCTTCAGCCACCACAACATTCTTCTTCAACAGATTAATCAAACCCAACTCAATCCGACCAGTATGATCAAATTGCTCTTTCATCCTTCAATCAATGTGATCAAATAAATCAGAAATATTATTAATAGCATTCAGAACATTCTGTACCTCATTTTCCAACTTCTTTATCTTCTTCAATATCACCCTCGAACTTTCGTAATAGTAAGGCTGAATAGGTTGTGAACTCTCAGTAGGCTGATCAGCAAGCAAATCCATATCTCCTTCATCTCCTACTGCTCGGTAGTCATAAAGATCATTTGGATCAATAGGTCTCCAAGGGAGAAGAACTTTTTTCCCAACGCTCATATGGTACTTGTGATTGATTACATAACAGAAATATGGTGGACGGGTGTCCAAGCCCATATTTAGATCCATGCACAATCAATCTCAAAACAGATTTCGTAATGATTGATCCAATATATACTGGCCTTCCAGTTTGTATACAGAAATTCAGAATAGCACTTTCCTTTGTTACCTTACTTATCTTCATAGTAGGAATTAATTTTGTCGAAATAAAGTAATGCCACTGCTTTGATACCGGATTTAAGGACGAAGAAGAGAAACTGTTATATCCATTATCCCTTACTTCCCATTCTTCATTCTCATCCGTCAAATAATGATAGATTTCATTCATATCATCGCTCGTAGCATTAAAATTTGCATAATGACAAATAGGTATATTCTCAATCATGAAGAGATCATTAATCCTCGCAGGAGTAAATGGTACATACCTACCTCACACAAAAACACATCCTTGGTTGATCCCATGCAGATTTGCATAAAATTCTTTCACGACCGGAACAATCACTGCGGCGGTAGTGTAGCATAACACTTCCCAACGCCTTTGCTTTACTATCTCTTCAACTCTTGTAGTCAGACTCTCCAAACCTCGACTCACAAAGCCTCTTTCCTTGATAATCATTCTTTTCATCATCACTTTATGGAATAGGCTGCGCCTCGAAACTAATGAACTTCCGTCGGTTGTAAATACGAGATCTAGGGAGTTCAATGGAGTAGGAATCCATGGGATGCGAATTGGGAAAGGAAGTTTCCATTTTTCTGGTGGTTATGGGTTTAAAATGGAGTTTTGGGGTGTTTTAAGAAAGAAGATCCCGCTCAAAACCGCCAAAAATTTCATTTTAAAAATTAAAAACCGTCAACCAGAATTTGGGCGCCGGCAGCGCTCAAACTAGAAATTCGGCTATTTTTAAAAGAATAGGATGTCGGCGGCGCCAGTGGTAAAAACTTTCACCACACTTCATTTGGCTCGAAATACTTCATTTTCGCAATATGATCCAATATATTTTTAATTTTTAACTTATTTAGGGGTAATTAGGATTCATAAATATCAAACTAAAAGTACAAACAACAATAAGCAAGCAAACACAACACACAAGTACACATGGGTTGCCTCCCATAAAGCGCTTAGTTTAACGTCGTCAGCCCAACAAACCATTCAGTTAACTAGGATGACTCAGCAATAAAACCTCTTCGAAATCTGGAAAAACCCCTCCAATGTAAGGTTTTAAACGATGCCCATTAACCTTGAAAATATTTCCAGTTTTAGGATCCTCGATATCAACAGCTCCGAAAGAATGAACTTTCACTACAGTAAAAGGTCTCATCCATCTGGACTTAAGTTTTCCAGGAAATAATTTCAATCTCGTATTATATAATAAAACTCTTTGTCTAAGTTCAAATCATTTTTTCAATATCTTCTGATCATGCCACAATTTCATTTTCTATTTATAAATTCTATCATTATGATATGATTCATTTCTAATTTCTTCCAACTTATTCAATTGCATAAATCTTTTCTTTCACGCATTTTTCAAATTAAAATTTAGCTCCTTAATCACCCAATATGCTTTATGCTCCAATTTAACCGGCAAATGGCAAGTTTTGCTAAATACTAGTCTATAAGAAGACATTCCAATAACGGTCTTAAAAGTAGTCCTATAAGCCCATAATGCGGTATCTAATCTAGCAGACCAATCTAATTTATGAATATCCACTATTTTCTCTAAAATTCTTTTAATTTCTTGATTTGATACTTCCTCTAAATCACTAGTCTGGGGATGATAATCAGTAGAGATCCTATGAATAATATTATATTTTTCAATTAATCTCTTAACTTGATTGTTTCTGAAATGGGATCCACCATCAGTTATAATCACTCTCGAAATTCCATATCTTATAAATATATTTTTCTTTAAAAATTTAGAAACACTCCGAGCATCACATCTTGGTAAAGCAACAGCTTCAATCCATTTCGAAACATAATCAACGGTGACCAATATATATAAATTTCCAAATGAAGGTGTAAATGGTCCCATAAAATCTAATCCCCATACATCAAAAATTTCAACTTCCAAATTATAATTCCGAGGCATTTCATTTCTTCTAGAAATATTACCTACTCTTTGACATCGATCACAAAATTTAACATATTCATAAACATCAAGAAAAAGAGTAGACCAATAAAATCCAGGTTGTAAAATCTTATAAGCCATTTTATCAACACAAAAATAACCTCCAAATTCAGAATCATGACATCTCTGAATAATTGGATTGATTTCTTCATGTGGCACACATCTTCTAATAATCAGATCTTTACACTGTTTATATAAATAGGGCTCATCCAAAAAAAAAAATTAGCATCATATTTAAATTTTTTTGTTGTTGTCTTGTTAAATCTGATGGTATAATATCACTCACAGTATAATTCACAATATCAGCATACCAAGGCAAATTCTTTCCCATAAGAATATACAATTTTTCATCAGGAAAAGTTTCTGTAACTTCCTTCTCAAATTCAGATAATTTATCATATTCTATTCTTGACAAATGATCAGCAATTTGATTATCAGATCCTTTCCTATCAACTATCTCAAAATCAAATTCTTGCAAAAGGAGTATCCATCTAATCAATCTAGGTTTAGCATCCTTCTTTTGCATTAAATATTTGATAGCTGAATGATCAGTATGCACTATACTTTTAGTCCCAATTAAAAAAGGTCTAAACTTCTCAAAAGCAAATACTATAGCTAATAACTCCCTTTCAGTAGTGGTATAATTAATTTGAGCATCATTAAGAGTTTTACTAGCATAGTAATTGACTTTAAAAATCTTATCATACATTTTCCCTAACGCAACTCCAATTGCATAATCACTAGCATTACACATCAATTGAAAGGGTTTCTCCCAATCAGGTGAAACAATTATAGTAGCAGTGATTAATTTTTCTTTAAGTAATTCAAAAGCACACAAACATTCATCATTAATATCAAACTTCTTATCATTTTCTAGAAGTTGGCACAAAGGTTTAGTAGTTTTAGAAAAATCTTTAATATCACGCCTGCAAAATCCAGCATGTCCTAAAAAACTCCGCACCTCTCTCATAGTAGTGGGTGGTGGTAATCTCTCAGTCACTTGAATTTTAGCAGGATCGACCTCCATACCATATTCAGAAATTTTATGCCCAAGTACTATTCCTCCCGCAACCATAAATTGACATTTTTCTCGCTCGTAACTAAATTTATTTTCTCACAGAGTTCCAAAACTTTTGCCAAGTTTTCCAAACAAATATCAAATGAAGTTCCAAACACAAAAAAATCATCCATGAAAACTTCTATTTCATTATCTATCATACTACTAAAGATAGACATCATACATCTTTGAAAAGTTGCAGGTGCATTACACAGTCTAAAAGGTATTCTTCGAAAAGCAAATGTTACATAGGGGCTAGTAAACTTTGTCTTTTATTGATCCTCAGGAGCAATAGGTATTTGATGATAACCAGTATATTCATACAAAAAGTAATAGTACTTGTGTCCAGCAAGTCTATCCAACATTTGATCGAGAAAAGGAAGAAGAAAGTGATCTTTTCGGATGGCAGCATTCAGTTTTCTATAATCAATACAAATTCGCCATCCATTAACTCGTCTCAGTAGGTAAAATTTCATTCCTTTCATCCACTTCCACAAATCACTCCGCCTTTCTTCGGTACACAATGAATTGGACTTACCCAAGCACTATCCGAAATAGGATAAATAATTTCAGCATCAAGCCATTTTAAAATTTCCTTCTTAACTACTTCTTTCATTATAGGTTTTAATCTCCTTTGCGGATCAATTTTAGGTTTATGTTCTTCATTTAATAAAATTCTATACATACAGATTGAAGGACTGATTCCTTTGATATATGTCAAAGTCCATCAAAAGCTTTTTTGTATCTTTTTAAGATTACCAATAATTTTTGTTCTTGATATTCAGTTAACTCTGAAGATACAATAACTGGTATGGTAGATGATTCTCCTAAGAACATATACTTTAAATTCTTAGGGAGAATTTTCATCTCAAGTTCAGAAGGTTTAATAATAGATGAAATTAAACTTTTATCTCCACCTTCCATGGTATCTAACACTTCAAATTTCTCCTGAATATACTCCAACTCCTTATTCTTCTCATTATATGAATCTTTTTCATTTACATTTTCATCTTCAATTATATTTTCATATTCCACTTTTTTTTCAAACATCTCTTTAAAATAATCATTTCTCAAATATTCGTAAACTTCCATCCTAAAACATTCATTATCTTTTGCAACTGAGGGATACTTCATAGACTTCAAAATATTAAAGGTCACCTCTTGATCATTAACTCTCATAGTTAATTCCCCTTTTTAAACATAAATTACAGCTCTTCCAGTAGCTGGAATGGTTTTCCTAAAATAATTGGAATTTCTTTATCTTCCTCCATATCAAGCACAATAAAATCCACAGGAAAGATAAATTTATCCACTTTCACTAACACATCTTCTACCATTCCCTTAGGATAAGTAATAGAACGATCGGCTAATTGAAGAGTTACAAATGTAGGAGAAATTTATCCAATTCCCAATCTTTTGAAAGTTGATAAAGGCATAAGGTTAATACTAGCTCCCAGGTCACATAAGGCTCTTCCAAAAAACTTTTCACCTATAGCACACAGGATAGTGAAACTATCAGGATCTTTAAGTTTTTCAGGAAGCTTTTTTTGAATTATTGCACTACACTCTTCGCTAAGTGCAACAGTCTCATGACTCGTGAACTTTCTCTTCTTTTTAAGAATATCCTTCATAAATTTCGCATAATCAGACATTTGTTTTAGTGCTTCAACAAAATGTATATTTATTGTTAACTGCTTAAGGATTTCCAAAAATTTTTCAAATCTGTTATCCCTATTCTTCTGCTTCAATCTTTGAGGAAATGGAGGAGGTGGTTTCTCAACAGTAATCTTCATTGGCTCAAGAGGATATTCCAGTGTCCGGATAAATCTTATTTGAACCTTTTTCAATATTCACCTTCTCCTTCTCTTCTTCAACTTCTTTCGCACTCTAGTTTCTAATTCTTTTCCACTCCTTAATTGAATAGCCTTAAGTTGCTCCTTGTTTTGATCTTTTGGATTGATCTCCACATTACTAGGAAGTGTTCCAGAAGGTCTATTATTAAGCACAGTGAAAATATGTCCCAACTGATTTTCAATATTTTTGATCCAAACACCTTGAACTTGTAATTTGTTTCCCATGTTCAAAATCATTTCATCTGTAGACAACTTCTTATCCTTAAACTGTGGGTTATCATTGAGTCCAGGAGGATAAGATGGTCTAAAGTTAGTATTTCCTTGGTTGTTTGAGTTTCTAAGTGGGTTTATAGAATTGTGCCCCCATTGTGGGTTCACATTAGCATTATTATTATTCCAATTGAAATTTGGGTGATTCTTCCAACCAGAGTTATAATAATTTGAATAAGGGTTATTAGGTCTATTAATCACGTTTAAAGTCTCATAAGGTGTATGAGATTCAGTTAGCTGCCCAAATGAATTTTCCTCTAACACTAGGGTTGGTTGAGAATAATTCATTCCATATTGATCTATTTTATTTGAGAAACTATCATAGTCATCATATCAGAATCATGAACACTAGCTACTCTCTTAGGGTTTACCCGTTCAGAGGGTCATTGAAAATTATTAGTAGCCATCTCTTCATTCAATGAATATACTTCATTGAAAGGTTTTGACATTAACGATCCGCCAGCAGCAGCATCAATAATTGATCTCAATGATCCCACTAATCCGTTATAAAAAGTTTGAATTATTAACCAATCTGGCAAAGCATGATGTGGACACTTTCTAAGAAGATCTTTAAACCTCTCCCAAGCTTCATATATTGACTCTCCTTCAAACTGACCAAAAGATGTGATATCATTTCTTAATTTAGTAGTTTTTTATGGAGGGAAATATTTTGATAGAAACTTTTGAGAAAGTTCTCCCCAAGTTTGAATAGATCCAGGTGCTAACAAGTTTAACCATGCCTTAGCTTTATCCCTTAAGGAAAAAGGAAAAAGTCTAAGTCTCACAGCATCACTCGACACTCCGTCATACTTAAAAGTAGTACTCAGTTCTAAAAAACTAGCGAGATGTAAATTTGGGTCTTCATTAGGTGTTCCTCCGAATTGATTATTTTGTACCATTTGGATAATAGCAGGTTTAAGTTCAAACGAATTAGCAAAGAATATCAGGATTTTGAATAGTTATATGAATTTCATCTACTGTTAGGTTAGCACAATCTCTTAAGGGTCTTGGCAAATTTCCAACATTAATATTCTGATTCTCTTGATTATTCATCATTTCGCAGTAATTTTCAATTTGTTTTTGTTCTTTTATAATTTTTCTAATAGTACGCTCTAACTCTGAATCGTAAGGTATCAAACCTACAGATCCAATACTACGCATATAAAATCACACTAAAAAGTAAATAAGCACACAAATAAACTACAAAGTAAAGGTTTTCAGTTACTACAATATCTATAAATAAGTACCGTTTATCTACCTTCCCCAGCAACGGCGCCAAAAACTTGACAGTGACTTTTTATATGCTTAAAAATGCAAGAATTTATGAATTCAGATTTATATATTTATAATAATTTAGTAAAGTCACAAATTAAACGCAAGTATACGTATCGTATCAAGTAATACAGGGCTCTAATGGAGTCTTGGTTATCGATCCCACAGGGAAGATAACGTTCTTTAAATCAGATAATATAGCACTAAAATCTAATACCAACTGTAACAATTACTCAAGTGTACTACAACTAGTGAATGCAAAGTATGGTAATAATAAAGCTACTGCAATTACTTCTACTTACTAAACTAATTTAACTAACACATACTAACTTATGTGATTTATAAGATACTTCTATGTGAAAAGTGTCTTCCTTCCTACACAAAGATTATGATGTGTGAATGATGAAAAATGATAATTTTTTGTATTGTGCCAAATAGGAGCATATTTGCTTCTTTACCCTTAAAAGAGTACCTCCTCTTCCAAGCATGTAAAGAACATTGACATATCTTAAGTTTAGTCACTAAATCTAAGTCTAGGCTGGGAGGATACCGACTCTCACTATGAAGCTCCCACTCACCCTTCACCCGAAGGCTAACCGTGGGCTTCGCATTACCAATCTTAGGACCAAATTGAGGATCCCATTCTGTCAACATGAAACCTCCAATTTGAAGTCCATCCAAACTCATTTCCCTATTTATTTGCACTCAATCCCCATGAACTACGCAATTCATTCACAGACATTGAATGGGTTCTTCATTCTTGTTGTAGAACATTCAATTCTTTTGGAATTAATGTTCCTCAATATATTTTAACAAATCAATTGGTCGGATTGAAAAGTAAATTAAGTTCCAAATGAAAGGACCATCACAAATTTTATAACACTTTAAGGGCACATCAATTCCACATCACCACATCATCACTACTTTATGCAAGAAGAAAGGCAAAGGAAACTACTCACAAATCATGGAGAAGATACAATAAAACATGGATTTTATATATAAAAGAAGAGTCATACAAACCACAATAGTAAATACAACTTATCTCCTTCTCTTCCCCAAGCAAATTCCTTCAAAGTTCCCTTGATTCCTTTTCTATTCCTTGCAACACTTGATTTCCTCCTTGGAACAAAGATGAATAAGCAATCTCTCACTTTGCCCCCTCTTCTCCCCTCCTTAGAGAAGAATCTCTCTTCAAATCACAAACCCTAACTTTCACTCACACTTTCCTTACACTCTCTACAGTAATCCTCTTCTCATTTTTCGTCTTGAACACTTAATTTTATGTTAGGAACGAATTCCCCAAAAGTTTCTTCAAGCATCCCTTCAAAAATCCGCCAAAACTCTTCAATTTGAAATTAAACGACATAGGGCGCCGGCGGCGCCCTATCCTGCCAATAATTGCTGAAGTTTCTGGAAGAGGGCGCCGGCTGCGCCAGAAGCTGTTTTCCACCAAATTGCTCTATTTTTCTCCAAATTCGTTCATTTTTGCATCTTTTCGCTCCAATCACCTATAATCATCATACCTGCAACAAATCATGAAAAATATCTTCCTTTAAAATACAATATCACTAAAAATAGGTAAAAACATATAGCTAAAAGAGTATATATTTTTTGGTGCATCATTCATCTTTTTGAAACTGTAAATATTATTTTATGTTTTTTCACGTCTTTTTCCAATTATGAAAATAGCATCCAATCAACATGTCACTGCTCGTTTGGATTCCATATTCATTAAAGAGCTTGAATAGTAGTCAAACAGTAAATTATTCAATCAAATAACGGAATAAATAAAATGCCTTTGATAAAAAATATGGATAAATCATTAGTAACGGAAAAGATATACATACAAACATACAACATAATCATACTCCCTTGATCATCCCCATTTATCTCCTCATCCTCATCGTCCTCCGCCGCTTCTTCCTCCCATGATTTCGCTACCTTGCTATGCTCCCCTTTCCATTGCCGGAAGAACTCTAACTCAACCTTCAGCTTGGCCTCCATGTCGGCCTCCAGCTCCGACCTCATCCGAGTGAAGCAAGCCTCCATCTCAGCAGAGAATGCAGCAACTTCTCTAGAGATCTCTTCCTCATGTGCGGTAGAGGTATAAGCTGCAGATGCACTGGTGGAGGGGTGAGGGAGGGGTGAGCGTCGTATGCAAATTCCTACGACCTGAGGCAGTAGGCTCGACCCTTCTTCTTCACTCGAGCAGCCTCCCTCCATAAATTGTACTCAGACGGATCATGCTTGAGGATCATAATACCTCCCAACGCCTGAGATAGGCACTATTTCAGCTGTTGGAATCTCTCATATAAAAAATGTTAGTTACATTGAGTTAGAGCTAGTTTGTATTAACATCAAGCTAATTTAGAGTAATAAACTAAGAACTCAGGATATGAGTGAAGCAGTATGACTTTACGCTATGAAGCCATCAGAGCATAAGTCAAGTCGCATGATATGTGCCTCTGCATCAAACTTAGGATATGAGCGGTCAAAATATTTCCACGCCTCCTCATATGTTGGATCACTCATTAAGTTGTTTTCTTCTGCTTTGCTTGGATGTCACATCATATGTGGAGCAAAGCACATAGAGCTTTACAGCCTCTGTAGACGTATTATAAGCATTAGATAAAAGAGTCGCTTAAAGGGAACTTCCTTCTGCCTCTTACTTTTTCTACTTTGAGGTTTGAACCTAGGAAAATTATAAAATCTGCATTGAATCTTCATCTCACTACTCTTGTAATATAGCATATATCCATTTACACAACAATCAATCATCCACACTTTAAGCCTTAGCTTGGTGACCAACTTTTTCGTCCTATAAAAATATTCAGGGACTAAATATTTAGGTGGATTATTCTCTTTCAGCGGGTCTACAAACTAATTGAAGCACTATCATGGTATGTTGTACTCTATTGTAATTTTCAGCATTTTGAGAGCTATAGAAAACTCAGAGTTGAGATGTGCAACCCTTCCACAGTGACCTTTAAGCAATATTCAATAAATTATAAAACGCCCGAGCTTCGGGATTTGGTGCCTCTTCCTGCTTCATATGTCTCGTATAATAATTTATTGTTCCATCAAATTTATTTTTCTCAAATCTGATTGAGAAAATCCTAGTGCTGACTCATAACTCGTCGAAGGGGTAGAGATGAATGTTGTAGGATCAACCTTCCCATGTGAAGTCTAAATCTAGTAATCTGACTGAAATCCTCAATGGTATAGATCATATCTCACTTCGTCAAGCATTGGGTGTACTCGTTTCTATGTTTCAAACATAGAAACCGAAACCTACCCTCGGATAGGTAAACCGGCAGTTAAGATGCAACTACCACAAATACCTCAACACCGTTTAAGAACTCCTTGGTGATCTCTTTTCTATCCTGATAAAGTTTGTTGTACATCCACGATCTTGACGTATGAATATCCATACGTACATTCAAACCTAAGAATAATTAATATATTATAAAGTGCATTCAACCGAATATATTATATTTAATTCCAGTAGTAGATCCACGGGCAAAGTAGTAATAAGAGGTGATCAAACCTGACAATAATCAACACAATTATAAAAGGTGAGAACGTTTTAGAGAGCTCGAACAAGGATAATCGCTCGAAAATTGATAGTTTTTAATTTTGACTTGTGTAAAAGACATAAGTTTTGAGCTAGAAATTTTAGATTAAATTTCTTTTGAGCCGACCACAATTAAACTCGAAGTCAGAACGTTAACAGCCTACTAAAGTTTTTAGGCTATTGAAGACATAATTGGTGAACATTTATCCATATTTTACCTGCAATCTTGGTTGTCACTATAGCTACACCACCTCTTTCACGAGTATATTTCATTCACATTTTCTCTACAAATAAAAAGCACTCATGCTCCTAAGCATCCTCGCACAATAGCGCTTACTATATTTATTTCATCTATGAACGAATTTTGAGAAGAAAATGCTTCATATCACATAAGAACATTCACTTCATCACCCAATGATGAAAATTTACTTCAACTATAATATTTCACTTCACAAAAAATAACACTATATCACTTTTCTAACATTTAAAATAATAATATTTTTGATGTGATATGAAATTGTTGGATTGTATAAATGTAAAAAGTGAAGGTGTTGGATATGTATTTAAGCATCCATCACCTAAACCCATATCACATCAAAATGGCATAAATGAGAAAATTGAAGTTTTGGCGTTGCAGATGTAAATAGATAAGAATCAATAATGTAAGTATACTAATTCTGAGTCTCTAATAAAAGAATTAAGCTTCCTTCATTCGTGACTTCTCATCTGATCTGAAATCATTAATATGAGGCTCAAAATCAGCATTTAATTAGACAATGAATAAAACCTGCTGCTCAATTTAAGTTTATGCAAAAACAATAATAGAACTGTGGATTTATAAATTCTTTATTCTGTTTCCAAAGAATACAACAAAATAAATCAGTACAAATCTATTATTCAATGACACAACAACATCAACAACCCCTCTTTCTCTAACATAAACAAAAACTTAAAAAATAATAATAATAAATCTTATGAAGAGATAGCTGAAGCCGTAGAAAACAAAACCATAAGAAGCAGACTAAGAAGAAGAGGAACAGAAATATGAGCAGTCATTCCATTTGCAGCACCTGTGTCCACCGATGGAGTACTTTTGGTTCCACCACCTGCATCCATTCATTTCCAAAATTATAAAACAAACTGAACAGACAAATCACACTCTCTCAGTTAAATTCAAAAATCTCACCTGAAGGGCTATTTGGTGTCGACGAAGTACTACCAGCAGACGGCGGTGACGAAGAGGCTGCAAAACAGTCCAGATTTAACAAATTTTGCCCAAAGAGAATTAAACAACAGTATAGGTGTCAAATCGGATTCATGGATTAAGTTGTGGCCCGACCCAAATTGGCTTGAGCCAAAACTGTTTGACCCAAACCCGACCCGCCATCAACTAGCCGACTCGAGTCTAACCCGTATAACCCATAATGTATGATAGTTATTCAGATCAATTTTGGAACAAATTCGTGTCGATTTTGGGTCAATCTCGAGTTAATTTCGTGTTGGCAGATCAATGTAGAGTCTATTTCAAATTAGTGGATTGGTTTCGAGACAATTTCAGTCTAGCAGGTCACCAGAATCAGGCCCGAAAAATTAAACGAGTTAGCATTCCTAACCAAACCTGACAAAAATTATGAGTTAACTCGAACCTAGATTTTTCAAGTCAAATTTAGGTCGAGTTGGGGCGTTTGAGTCGATTTTTTACACCCCTAAACAAACAGATTTGACAATTTTGGCAAAGATGAAGCTTACTACTGCATTGACTAATTGGTGGCGTCTGAACCTTGCAAGCAGCAGGCAGAGCGAGCGCCTGAGTCTTGTTGATGGAGATGCCGAGCCCGGACGCAGCGTCCCCATTGAGCACCGCACATAGGCACTGAGGTTCCGAGTTGACCACCGAGCTGAGTTGCGAGCAGCACGAGCTCGGTGGCGTGGCCACGCTGCCCGAGATGAAGTTCAGGCAGGGCGAGAGATTTAAGAGTGCTGAAGTGCAGGAGCTCGATGATTGGGCGGCGGAGATTGCGAAGAGGGTGGATAGGAGGAAAGCAAAGAGGGTGAATTGGGATCCATTGAGAGCCATTTGAGGAACTGTAGAGGTGGCTGAGGCTGGAAATTGGAACCAAAGGGTTTGAATGGTGGAGGAGACTGTAGAGGCTGATTGGGTTTTATAGGGAGTAGAGAGTTGGGCTGAGGTTGGTGAACTGCTCTTCCTAATATCCAACGGATTGCTTTTGACTTATTATGATTTGGTTGGATAACTAACTAGTAGCTGTATATATCTTTTTTTCTTGAACGATACAACAAAAAATAGAGAAAAAGGGTTGACTAAGGGTGATGAGGAAAGAGAGTTCGAATTTGTTATGAAGTCATTGCATAGTTTTTTCTTTTGTTTTCTTTATGGGATCTTTGTTCAGATTAAACTGAAACTGAATTTTTATTAACTTTGGGCATTTACATACATACAATCCAATTCACATGTATTTGCACATCTAACAGCTAAGCTTTGCCTTTTACATCCATACCACCAAAATCTTTCATAGCACACAGAAAAAATCATGATTTTAATTCTTAAAGGGTGAAATAAAATTTTCCATGCATTAGGTAAGTTGGTATATATGCAAAATTTGAAGTTTAGAAGTTACGTATGTAAATAGATAGGAATTGGGTGTATGTATGTTAATCTTACATGTATTTACATAACTATTTTGATATGTTATATATATGAATGCATGAACAGTTGAACAATGGAACAAACCAAAGTGAATCAAGTTAAGAAATAGAGAAGAAAATCTTAGAGTGGGAAGCTCTTAGATTTTATTATTGTAACAAAAATCGGTACGAGACTTGATTATATAGACAAACCCTCTGAATTCCTGGTAATAATTTCGATGTAAAATGAATAAATCTAGCTTATTTTGTAAAGTTGAAATCCACATAGAACTCCTGATTAGATAGAAGATAGGTTTTAACGAAGCATTCAACGGCTTCACTTTGAGACGATGAATAATATTAAAACTTACGTTGAGTTAATTTGGTGAGTTGGACGAGTGGCATTAATGAGTTCGAGTGACCTTGGTGACAAATAAGAATTTCGATGAGTAACAAGAAATAAGTCGAATAGGTAGTCAAATTGAACTTGCTATCGAGTTCAGTATTTCTCATAACAAAAACAATTCGATGGGCAATTAATTTTCTTAAACTGTATCTTTATTTTGATCATGTTTCTTTATGATAGATGAACTGGAATTAACTAAATGTAGGCAATATTGGGTGTACATGAACACATCATTATAAAAAAAAAATAGTATCTATCACAATTAAATGTGCCCTATGAAAATTTAAACATTAAGGCTTCGTTTGACAACACTTCCCGTAGAGTAAAGTTCCTTTAAAAGCAGCATCTCAAACTGTTGTACCTTAGTAGCGATTAAAATGGGAAAGAATGCTGCTTTGTCTGGCTTGCGATGGGAAATATTTCAGAAAAATTCATACCCAAAAGCACACTCTCCGTTTGGTCAGCTTTATGTAAAATGCAATAGAGCCTAAAGATCTATTCAAACAAAGCCTAAGATTATTTATGTTATCAAGAAAAACAACGTATCTTCTTAAAAATTAAATTAGATTATCATTTTTATTTTTATATAATTAAATGTTATCAAGAAGAAAATTTATTTATGGGTTGTTTTTAATGTGAAATAAAAAAGTGCACGGCATTCTACATGAATGAGTTCAAAAATTTTGAGTGTTTAGATGGAGGAAAAAAATGCCACCAGATCCTCCACCACTCACAGCCTCCACTCGCCACCACCAACCATTGTTGCCACCGACCTTAGTTTAAGAAGGTATTCCTGGCTTGCATCTCGAGCATGCCTTCGAGGCACACAAAAACATAATAATAATAAATAATAAATAAAAATACTTGAGACATGGGCCTCAATGTCACCATTGAGGCGTATGATTTTTTTGTACACATTTGTGGCAGCACCTCAATCAAGCTATACAAAAAAGGCAATTATATTTAATCAATAAAATATAATATATTATATTATCTTTTATATATATATGATACAAAGCCTTAAAAAAATTAAATATAATTTAACTATGATTATTTGATTAACACTACCGTTGCCAGTCCCAAGCCCGGATGTGAAAAGTAGAGGGTTGCGTTAGGTAGTCGACAGCCAGCGTAAAACTTGTCGAAAAATCATGACATGAATCCTTTTGATCATTGTGTAAGTGCTAGGGCGTCCCTGAAGTCGACGCGTTGTATGGCATCGAATACGAGTGGAAAGTGTACGAGGCCGCATACCAGCGCCGGGTAGTAGTGTCAAGTAAGCGGGTTCCGACATTACGTGACGGATGCGGGTAAAGAAGTTAGTCCATGATACTAAGTATTATGATAGGATCTTGGAATATAGGTACTTCAATCGGTAAATTAATGGAATTGGTTGATATTATGATCCATAGAAAGATAAATATCCTATGTATTCAAGAAACTAAATGGGTTGGAGAAAAGCTAAGGAGATTGATAACTTGGGTTTTAAACTATAGTATTCTGTAAGAGTCGTACTTAGAAATGGTGTAGGTGTAATTATAGATAAGAGTTTGAAAGATAACGTTGTTAAAATTAATAGAATTGGAGATAGAATTATAAAGACTTAAGATTATTATCGATACTAAGATTTTTAATATTATAAGTGCTTATGTTCTCAAGTTTGTTTAGATATAGGATCTAAAGATAAATTCTGAACGATTTAGAAGACTTAATACACTCGATACCCTCAAGAAAAAATTTTATCGGAGGAGATTTAAATGGACATGCTCGGTAGAGTGGTAGAAGATTTCGTAAATATTCACAGTGGCTACTGATTATGGAGCGATTAATGAAGAAGGTAGAGCCATTTTAGATTTTGCTTTAACGTATGATATACGATTATTACTAATACTTTATTCAAGAAAAGATAAGCATCTTATTACTTATAAGAATGGATCTAATAAAACACAAATCGATTATTTCGTTTATGAGAAAAAGAGATCGTCGAGATTGTAAGGATTGTAAGGTCATTCCAAGTGAGCGATTAAGTATCGAACATCGATTATTAGTTCAGATTTTAAGATGAAGAGTTGTAAAATAAAGAATACTAGGATTCAACATCGTAGAATTAGATGTGTAACCTAAAAGACATAAATAAAATTATTTTTATGAGTAAAATTCAAGATTTAAATATTTGGGATGTTCACGAAGACGCGAATGTTATGTAGGAAAAATTACATAATACAATTAAACAAGTGTTAAAGATGTACTTGGAGAATCAAAAGAAAAATTTCTATAAATAAAAATAATTGGTGGTGGAATAATAATGTGCAGAAAAGATAAAATATAAGAAGTTATGTTATAGAAATTGGTTTAAATGTAAAAACATGTAGAATCGTGAAAAATATAAAACGTCCTGCAGTGAGTGTAGAAGAATAATCCGTGACGCTAAAAATTCGCTTTTAGTGATCTTTATAACATGTTAGATACTAAGGAATGTGAAAAATATACGTATAAACTAAGTGAAACAAAGAGAAAAAAATTAAAGATTTAACTCAAGTAAAGTGTATTAAAGCATTGAAAATCAAAAAGTGTTTTTCTTAGAAAAGATATTCAACATAGGTGGGTAGGTTATTTTGATAAACTTTTTAATGATGATGTTGAAAGTACGATCGACCTTAGTGATCTTAATATCGTTAATAATAATAAAACTTTTCATTTTTACCGTCGCATTAAGAAAAAGAAGTTGATGAAGGTTTAAAGAAAACCAAGGGGGAGTCCGTAGGACCCGATGATATCCCAATCGAAGTGTGGAAATGTTTTGGTGATATGGGGGTTTCTGCTTACTAAACTTTTTAATATTATTTTAAAAACTAAAAAGATGCTCGAGGAGTGGAGAAAGAGCATTTTGGTCCCCATTTTTAAGAATAAAGGAGATGCACAAGAGTGTGCAAATTATAGAGGAATTAAATTGATGTGTCATACTTTAAAATTATGGGAGAGGGTAATTGAACATAGGTTAAGACGTATTACGAAGATTTCTCATAATCAATTTGGATTTATGCCGGCAGTGTCTACCATGGAAGCTATTCATTTATCGAGAGGTTTGATGGAGAAGTACGGAGATAATAAGAAGGATCTACATTTGATTTTTATTGATTTAGAAAAAGCTTACGATAAGGTTCCTAGAGATGTTCTTTGGAGAGTCCTCGAGAAGAAAGGTGTTGATATGACTTATATTCAAGTCATTAAAGATATGTATGTTAGAGCTGTTACATGTGTTCGAACTGAAGGAGGATTGACCAAGTATTTACTATTTCTATTGGTTTACATCAAGGATCGACTTTAAGCCCATATCTTTTTGCTTTATTTATGGATGGTCTTACTGGCCATTTACAAGAGGATGTACCTTGGTGTATGCTTTTTGCTGATGATATCCTCCTTGTGGATAAGACAAGAGAAAAAGTCCAGGAAAAACTTGCATTATGGAGGTCTACATTGGAGTCTAAAGGTCTTCGTTTGAGTAGAAGTAAAACTCGAATACATGGAATGTAATTTTAGTAATAGTAGGTATAGTGACGTAAGTGTAACTTTGGGTGATCAAATTATTAAAAGGTGTGAACGATTTAGATATCTCGGGTCCATTGTTCAAAGCGATGGTGATATAGATGGGGATGTTAATAAGTAGAATTCGGAGTTGGTTGGTTGAAGTGGAGGAATGCGTCCGGCCTTTTGTGTGATAGAAAAGTACCGCTTAGACTAAAAGGAAAATTTTATAAGATGGTGGTGAGACCTTCAATGCTCTATGGTGTCGAATGCTGGCCTTTAAAAGAGAAACATAATGTTAAGTGTTGCCGAGATGAGAATGATTAGGTGGATGAGTGGTTTTACACTTAAAGACAAAATGCGAAATGAATATATCCGTAATAGGGTTGGAGTTTCACCAGTGACGGATAAAATTAGAGAGAGTCGCCTTAGATGGTTTGGTCACATTAAACGTCGACCACTCGATGATCCGATTAGGAGAGTAGATGTTTTAAATACAACTTATGTTAAGAAAGACAGAGTGCGACCTAGGAAAACTTGGGTTTATTGCATAAAAAATGATCTTAATTTATTAGAATTAAACGAAAATTTGACACTAAATAGGACGCAATGGAGAAAAAGGATTCATGTAGCCAACCCCACTTAGTGGGATTAAGGCTTTGTTGTTGTTGTTGTATGATTATTTGATTGTTATTAATTTATTCTTTTGACCAAATATTTTTCTATTTCAATTGGATTCCATCAGAGTTCAGCTTTAAGCCCATATCATTTTTCTTTAATTATGGATGCTCTTAGTGAAAATTTACAAGAGGGTGAACCTTAGTGTATGATTTTTCGTTGATGTTATCCTTCATGTGGATAAGACTAGAGAAAGAGTTCATCAATAACTTGAATTATGGAGAGGTCTACTTTGCAGTAAAAAGTCTTTCATTTGAGTAGATCTAAAATTGAATACGTGAAATGCAATTTTAGTAGTAGATCTAGTGGCAGAGTTGTAATAATGGGTGATCAAATCATTAAAAAGAGTGAACATTTTAGATATCTCATATCTATTGTTCAAAGTGACGGTGATATAGATGGAAATGTTATTAGTAGAATACAGGGGGGTTGGTTGAAGTGGAGGAATGCAATATAATTATTGTGTGATAGAAAAGTACCACTTAGACTTAAAGGAAAATTTTATAAGATTGTGGTAAGACCTGCACTGCTTTATGGCGTAGAATGTTAGCCTATAAAAGAGAAGCATAAAACTAGGTTGAGTGTTGCTGAGATGAAAATGATTAGGTGGATGAGTGGCTTTACACTTAGACAAAAAACGAAATGAATATATCCGTGAAAGATTTGGTGTAAGTCCAATGGTAGACAAGATTAGAGAAAGTCGCCTTAGATGATTTGGTCATGATAAATATCAACCATCTGATTATCCGGTTAGGAGAGTAGATGTCTTAGATTCGACTTTTGTTAAGGAAGAAGTAGACCTAAAATACTTGGGCATGTTGTATAAAGAATTATCTCAATTTCTTAGAATTAAATGAAAATCTGACACTCAATAGGACACAATGGAGAAAAAAAATTCATGTCGCTGAATCTACTTAGTGGGATAAAGGCTTGTTGTTATTGTTAATTTATTCTTTCATTTTAAATTATATTGGATTGAAGATCAATTGATAGTAGAAAAAAATTTCTAGTGAATGAAGAACATTTTAAAGTTGTAAATAAGATGGAATTAAATGATAATAAATATGATGATTTTTTAAGCTGATAAAAGCAATAATTAGTCCACTATGAATCTTGAACCTCATTGAATACTTAAATTTCAAGTTATAATTTACTTTTAATCATATTTCAAAATTTTATTTAAACTCAATATCTAATATTATGATTAGAGATTTTGTCTTTATAATAATAAATCAAATCACCGTATCAATGATTTATATTATATTTATGAATTATTTCTAATTTTAAGAGTTTTTTTAGGCTTACGCATCGATTCTCCTCAAGGCTTACGCCTCGTCTCGCTGCGCTAAAGCAAAATGCTTCGGTTCCAATTTCACCATTTTAAACTTTGAGCACCGTCACCTCTAACTGCAACCGAAAACAGCAGAGCAACCGCCATGGCCCGCTATCATTATTTTACAATCACTCCCATCATCAGTCGATGCCAACGATCAATGCAAGGTCGGTCGAAATGGCTTGTTATTTGCGAATAACTCATGTTCAACGAGTTAAGTATCTCGTGTTCAATTTGTTTGCTAAGCAAACGAGCCGAATACGAACATTTTTTTTTTGTGCTTGATATACAAACAAGCCAAACACGAACAAAGATTTGTCTGTTCGTGTTCGACTTATTTTGGCTCAAAAATAATTAAATAAAATTATATATATATAATAATTGATGGGTATTATTTTTAAAAAATTTAATTGACTACAAGGCAACAAATTTATAATCAATTAAAATTCTTAATTTAAAAATAGAATAAAAATATATTAAATTCTACTACAGTGAATATTTTAATATAATTAATAAGATTTAAATCTCACTCATATCTTTAAAATCTTAGGGTTGCACGACTGAGGATGTCAAAATGGCTGATTGTTCACGGACAGCTCGTGTTATGCTTGCTAAGCAAGATGAACACAAACAAATTTTTTTTGCGCTCGATATATTAATAAACCGAACACGAATAATACTATTCTTTAACAAGCCAAACACAAGCCCAGCCTGGGATAGCTCAAGCTCGGCTCGTTTACACTCCTATTCACTGCCTTTATCAACTACTACAACCTCTCGCGGTCAATTATTGTTGTCGCTATAGCTGTCGCATCCCCTGCAAAGAGCTACCTCCGCTAAAGGTAACTACAATCCCCCACCACTACCCATCGCTATCATTGTTGACAACAACCACTGTTAATGTCGGTCGTCGTCAGGTATTTTACATTAATTTTATTTTTCTTCAAACCAAACAAAAAGATATAAACTCTCATAATTATCTTACATCGAACCAAATAACTCCAAAATATTTCAATTAAACTGCATTCATTTCATACAATTTCATTTTTTTAGCAAACCAAAAAGCCCCTTAAATAATTCTTATAAATATAATTGAAATTATGATGTCGAATAAAATATAATTCTTAAAATACAAATCTCTATCATTTGACTCCATCCTCATATGACCACTCTAAGATCTCGTCCTTGGGCATCTACCTCGTTACATGCTTCATCGCTTGTCACAATGGCACCAACTTTGAAAGTCATGCTCTCGAAAAACAACGCTACACAAATTAACTTGAAATTGTGAACGACATGAAAAAGGTCACACCACAAATACAACTCCAAAGCATCACCGGCTTGTGAACTCCTAAGTCGCATCACGATAATTATTTGACCCACTAAACTATTTGTGTAGCGCTAGACATTCACTGAAAGCATCACGTCCCATAAATGTCAATTGTGAATAGCAAGCTTTGGTGCTCCCTCGTACTATTTGCATAACATGGTACAATGAGCCACAATGGTGTTATTTGCACTATTTATAGATTATAACACAAAGCACATTGCCCTTGAGACACACGCTCTTTAATTTTTCAATTTTATTAGCTAAAAATCTATTATCAAACTTAGTTAATTTATTTTTTATTAATTTATTTTCTTTTTGTTAGGAGTTTAGGATTTTCCTATCGTAAATCACACATACGCGATCCAACTCTAGTTGAGACTTCTTGGTCTTCATAACTAACATCCAAGCAATTACATGAACTCGTACCAAATGATAATAGCATTGACTCAAGGCAATGATGACTTTGAGTCTAGGTGATGACAATGCTTCCAAACCAGGCAAGAACGGCGGCTTTGAATCCAGGTGATGAAAACAGCTTCAACTTTAGTAGAGGACTTCAACTCCAACTGACATTGATAGCAACATCTCTACGTACTCAATCATTCTAAGAAAGATTTGGTTAGAGCCTCTTCGCTTACAAGCCATCATGTCTTCTTGTGCATAAGTTTACGGTTTAAGATGATTTTATGATTGTGACTGCTTGTGGATGGTTACACGTAGAAATTTAATTTAAAGGTTTAGGATGGTTTTACATTCTGCTACTGCCTTGTTCCATTATTGAGCTCTATGTAAAATGAATCTGCTTTCAAAGCTGGTTTGATACAATCATTTATATTCAGATAACTCTTCATAATTGAGTCTCAATATATTAGCTAGAGATCTTTACAAAATACAATTTTTAAGATAATTTTTTTCTTGTTTAATTTGCAATATTACAACTGCATTATTTAAGGAAAAAATTAATGCTTTAATTTCTGACTACATGAGCATTTAAACCTGAGAATCAACATTTTAACAATATAAGAGATGTTAATTTCATTTATAGATTTTGTTTCATCACCATTATAGTTTATTTTTCAATCTAATTGCCTTTCATAAATGTTCATGTATATTTAACTACATCTCATCTATAATTATTAATATTTTACAATATATTTAAAATAGCACATACCACAGCAGTTGCTGTGTTATTATCCAACAGAACCTTTGTTCTTTGGTGTGCTAGTCTCCATTGATAAATATATAAGATCCCTTACATAGCACTACCAATGAAGATGAATACAAAGAAAAATTCTCTAGATTTCACATGTTTCCACCAAGAAGCATAAAAGGAATAAAGAAAAACCCAAAAACAAAGACAATCCAATATTTTTTATCTTCTCGTTTCTTACTAGGGCATGGTAGGTATATAAATGAAGAAAAACATGACAGTGCTTCCTTAATGAATTCACTTCTCTATAAATTACATTAAAATTAAACAGAAAAATGTGAAATAGTTAATAAAATGATTTTTCATTGCCACCAATTTCTTCAAAAAGATACCCAAAGAAATCAAATAGAGCATAAAGAAAGTTCATTTAACATATGTTGCACATGCATTATTACTATTGCAAGGTAAACAGAAGTTTTTATTTTACCTGCAATTTATCTTATATAACTCTGAAACCCTCATGGATGTATAATAAGCAATCTCAATGGCCACCAGCATTTCCAAGCAACCAGAAAAGAAATAGATACAGGCTTCCTTTCACTTGCAATGGAGCAGGCTCAGCCTCCTCCCCAATGAGCGGGGAGTTACAAAGTGGTGCTGCGAAGAGAGAAAAATGCAAACAGTCAGATGATTGAAGCTTACAAGGTAGCTCAGTTTGTTCTCTTTCAAGCACCTATTTCTTCAATTTTACCCATTTTTCTGTACAGAAACAATACTTAGAAGAAGCATTACATATTTCTCCCGACTTTCCTCGTTGAACAATTCAAACAAGAAAAGCTATCCTCAAGAGAAATGATAAAAAAAAGAGTCTCTCATGTCAGATCATTGATTCACCGACTATGCGAGAATTTATTAGAAGAGCTGCAAAATGATGAGTGATTAAGTGTGTGTGTGAGAGAGAGAGAGAGAGAGAACTCTCATTTCAGGTCTATGATTTTCCAACATAATAGATAAATGGGGCCTCTTTAGATAAATGATTCCCCGCATATCATGGGTGAAATTTACATTATTTTGAGTGAATGAATCCCCATATAACACATGAATGTTTTCAATCATAATAGTGAAATCCAACTTCACACCCAATATTTTAAAGTGTGATACAATGTAAGAGTTTCTTTTTTGCTTCAATGAAAGTAAAGTTGAGTATAGAAGCGCACGCTATAGTAAACTAAAGAGCTTAAGATATATATATATATCATGTAAATATTTTATTTACACATCATACATTTATTAGACAATCCTAAGGCCTACAGTGTAATAAATTTCAAGACAATCATACATGCAATAACAATAATAAATATGGACAACTTCACTTATAGCTAAATTTAAAAAAAAAATTAAATTAGATATTTAAAACAAAATCCAAAGAACAAAAAAAAGAGTGAAGAATAAAGTAAGAAAAACGCTTGGACCTAAAAAACTTTAAACAAATTATGAAAAATCCTGCACAATGAATGCAAAATCAAGTAGAAAATTTTAAGAACTAAAAATAAAATAAAATAATTTTAAAAAATCCAGAGATTTGAATGCTAAAGAAGTGAAGATATTCAGGCCGGCACGAGACAACACAGGCTTTGTCCATGGCAACTTTCATCAACCTCTCGTTGTTCGTGACCAATGAAACGATAACCCGCGCTTCAGCCCATCACACCGATGGGTACAACGAGATATTTTGTACGTCTGAGCCTTGGCATTAAGAACAAAATATGAAAAAATACATGAAAATAAATAATTACAAAGAGCTTAAGAAGGGAATACTACATGTAAAGCAATCAAACCACTCGATCTAGTGGAGACCACATCAAGTCATGTTTAAGTGAGAACAGAGTGAAAACCCAAACCACAATACATCATACTGAAAGCAAGAAAAAAAGTTGAAAAGTTGCAAGTAAAGTCCAATAGTTTGAGGCAAGAATTGAGAGCGAGAAAAAATACATCTTATCTCTATCGTCAAAACGCGAAGCTAGGAGCTACATGGACTAAAAGGCAATGCAAGGGTTTCCAATTTGTATCATAATTAAAAAACACGGAACCTAAACTATAAAAATGTCCAAAAAATCAGTATCAAATAAGTTCTTCATGTGATCAATCAACACATTATAGATGTATGTGATATACCGATACCATAGTTGCACAATACATACCGCTAGTGTACTACAACTTCAAAGCACACTTTTAACAACACTATCTCCATCTACTTGCAATTATGCTTCTTTTGTTTTTGGCTACATCAGATTGATAAAAATCATATTTTTTCATGTCTTGACTAAAGCATTTTCATAGCCTTTGGTGAAATCGTACTTCTCAACCACTCAGCACATTTGGGTGTGCCTCCCAACTATTGATAACCAGCACAAGCAACCTCAGTTAATGCGCGATGCAATAAAAAGAAAATATATGGAAGGTAATTTGGAGAGATGAAAGATGGACACTAAGATTCCACTTAATTGCGTGACTCCCCAAAAGTGTAGGTTGTTGGTTACCCTATTATTACAGAGAAAAAGGTCAAAATAATCCCTATACTATTTATTTGAAAGAATTTTATGCCCAACTCAGTCCCTTAATTACAAAAAACGGATACAAAATGGTTCCTTAACACCTCAAAATTGATCCATAATAATCCAACAGATGAATTCTTTTGGAACACAATTAAGAAATTGAGGAGCTATGTTGAATGCATTTATAGTTTAGACCTAAGGTGGACCCATACAAATAGTCTATGGATCATTACAGCCTTTTCTTTGCTATTATGGGCAAATGCTTATGCATAACTTTTCATGAGTAATCGTAACTAATCTCATTTATTTTTTCCTTCATAAAAATTAAATCCCTCTTTCCATCTAATCTCCATTCTACCACAATTTCTTAGGGCTATTTCAATAGCACGTACACTTTTTGGGTTAAATTATCAACTTTTCTATTAGGCAAGCAACAAAACATCATGAAAATTACTTCTACAAATACGTGCTAAACATAGGATGGTCATTTATTACAAACTAATCTAGAAATATGTAATATGCTAAAACTCTCAATAATAGTGCAAGTACTAAGATTTACAACAGTTTCATTAAAAGCACACTATAAAGTACATTTTCGTAAAGAAGGGACAGAATTTATGGAGCTAAAACTCACAGAAGAGCGCCTCGCTTGGCAACAAGGATCTTCGCCTCCACAACGCCTGTTGGAACGCAGTCACTGCCATCTTTCACTGTGCTCCATAAGTTTTGCTTGAATGCTTGATTCATCAATTTTTCTCGCAAATGGTTCACAAATAAAAGCTAAGTTTGGTTACTTGTTGATGTCACATTTGTGCGCTCAATCTCAAAAACTAAGAAACCTATGACTCATCTTCACTGCCAACTCTTTTCCTTTTGTACTTTGAAGCTGCTGATTGGGATGATTTCCCAATAATCTTTCAAGCTGATAACAATCTAAAGCTCCTACCATAAGTAGTTTATTCCTCATCATCACTATGTATCTTTGATTCTGCCACATTCGTCTTTTGAACACAAAGATTTCTTTTACTTCTGTTTATCAATAGACATTGACTAAATTTTAAGTTCATGGTACATAGTCATACTCTGTTAAGGGTGGATTTCTCCTCCGTTATTGGTTGTCAATGGCATTGCAAGGATGAGGGATATGTGAATTTGTATTCAATTATTCACACAATTTCTAATTAAATATGGACATAAAACATTTGCTGTGTTCAATTTTTCTAATAAGAGACTTCAAATTAACTGAAGCAGGCAATTTTTTTGAATTTTTCGAGTTGGAATCCCTTTGAGCATCGTGTTATGCTTTGCTAGAAAAATTATATAAATGTTTGAGAATTGAAACAATTATGCTTGAAAAATCTAAAAGATGTTTTTGTGCTAAGGTGATCGATTAAAAAAAACTTAGAACATAGTAGTAATAACTAGGGCTTAAATTTTCGCAATCATGTATAGAAGCTTCTTTTAAGGTGATGCCTAAACCTCTAAATTAAACCAATGCATTAATAAAAATATAAATAAACAAGAATATACAAGAGTAATCCTTAACTATAAAAATAACATCATAAAAAGACATAAAATGCAAAATAATAAGCAAGAAATCTAAAATAAATATATTATGGCTTAAGGGTTCAATCAAACGACTACCCACTCCATCACTTAGAAGATCAACATTAAAATATTCATTGTAGTTGATTGTTTTCCCTACTGTGGCATCCACACTTACATCAATATCCTACATCATACTGATTTGTATCAGCCTCCTCAGTCCATAATTTTATCAACATGTTGATTTGGATTCGAGCTTTCAAATAAGAAGGCACAACACCTCCTAGTGCTGAAATTGAGATGAACGCCTCATTACAGGTACCACATTGAACCTCAAACAACTAAAACATATGTTTCATTAACCCATCATGAGGCGTAAGCATCAATAAGCTTCGTATGCACCTCATTCACTCCGCAAATTGCACAATTTTAAACAATGACAAAAAATGAGATAATATATAACCTCAAAGCTAGTACATATCGAGAAATTTTTTGAAATATTATGTCTTGTTTGGATGGGGCTTCTACTTTTTCAGGTAGAGCTTACAAAGATGTTCAATGGACCATAATCATTTCTAAGTGCCAAGTGAAGAAACTTCAATAGAACATATTGCTAAAAAGACGTGACCTTTTTTACACCCAAATAGCATTAGGGGTGTAAACGAGCCGAACAAGAGCGGACAAATATTGTGCAATTTGCCAAGGCTCAGCTCGTGTTCGGCTCGTTTATATTTCGAGGTTAAAAAGTGTGTTCGTGTTCGGCTCGTCTGCTTAACGAGCCGAACACGAGCTGTTTACGAACAAAGAATCGTTTTGACAATCCTAATCACGTAACCATAAAATGTTAAGGGTTGAGGCAAGATTTAAGAATTAACGTTTATATTAAAACATCATTTGAATCTAGTTTAATACTTTTTATTATATTTACTTAATTAATAATTTTAAATGATTATAAATCTTTTAAATTTTTTAAAAATACTACTCATTAATATATATATATATATATATATATATATATATATAGATATATATATATAATTGAGGAATAGTATTTCGAGCCGAACACGAACAAACAAATATTTGTTCGTGTTCGACTCGTTAAGCCTTCTTAACTTAGCGAACGAGCCAAACACGAGCTTTTTAACGAGCCGAATAAGAGTTGTTCGCGAACAACTAGCCATTTTGATAGCCCTAATTATAGCATAGGTGTGCTTTTTGGTGACTATGTTATCACAAAATAAGGAGACCTAAGAATGAAGGAAAAGGCTCGTATGATATGCAATTTTAGTGGACAACAAATTAAAATTGTATTGGTCAATATCATCTAAAGAACATGTAAGTGATAAATTTCAACAACAAATCCATTAACCAAATATAAGGAATATACATAATGATATGATTTTCACAAAATATACCACTACCAAATACCACCACTGGCCCGATAACAACAGTCACCGCTATTGTTGAGCTCTACATCAATTTCATTTTACTTCTTGCTAAACACAAAAAGGTTATATTCTATATTTATTTTACACCGAACCAAACAAAACAAAAATATTCTAAATACAGTAAATTTTAGTTACACTACATTCTTTTTACTCTGATTTATCAGCATAACAAATTCAAACTCCACATCTTTATTAATGACTCATAAAATTGATTTTCCTATAGTTATTATAATCTTAAAAGCTACCATACTTTAAAAATGGGTACTAAAATATTTTATGTCAAAATTTTGGCTTCTAGGCTAAATATTTTTAAAATACATGCATTTTAAAAATGCATACATTGCAATAGACATTTTTTTGAAAATTAATACTTATTTGGTAGGATGACTTTGACTTTAATATAGTATATTTCAAATGCATCAAAAAGCAATGAGAATAAACTCAAACAAAGATGTTAATGGCGATAACATCATATGGTGGTAGTAGGCGATGATGGGCCTCGGCGAAAAGATGGCGATGGACGGAAACAAGCAGTGGTAACTGCAAGATGCAATGGGTAAGGAAGTTGAGGTTGTCAGTTACAAGTTTTTTCTGCATTTGAAATTTGCCCAATTTACGTGAATTCCAAATTCAACAAAGAAAAACATTTTGAATTAGTCTGAATCCCCTATGAAAATGCTTTATACTTAATTTACCTACTATTCAAAACAAGAAAATCAAAACTCCTACATTTATTCTATCCTATGCTCCTAAGATTTGCAACCAAACAGCCCCAAAATCTTTTGCATACAACCTATTATGGATTTCTTTAGAAGCCATTTAGGATCACTTTTATTTTTTGTCTTATATTTTTTGTTTTTAATTAATTTTGTTTATATTTTGATTTGAGACAAAATATGTTTGGTATGTTTGATTAAGATATAGTCATTTTTGAAACCACTCCAAACATCCAAAATCTGTTTCGGCATTTGTATTAGTTTTAAAAAATAGAATGTGTCATTATTCAAAAGAGAACATTCTTTTGCATGTCATTAACTTGATTAAAATAAAAAAATCTCTATGTATATAGTCAGAAAGAGCTAAATGAAAGCTAACAATTTACATTGTTTGAAGAGTTCCAAAAATGATCATTCAAGCTCATATGCCAAATATGCAACGAAACCACATAGTTTCTAAAAAAAAGGAGCCTCTTCAAAACGATAAATAAATTGGCATTGTTCCTTCAAAAGTGATACAACGCTTCTTAGATGGTAAAAGAACGCATCCCCATGATAATGATTGTACAACGTGTTGCATCAATACAAAATCTTTTTGCCAACAATGCATATCAGTGGTAATTATCAATTTCAATCATAGTAAAATGAAGTAATAAAATTGAAGTAAAATATTTTGCCAATAACTCTATCAGTTATAACTAGCAATTATAATCATGTTATAAACCAAAGAATGAAGTAACAGCTCATGATTCAGGGGTTATGTCACAGTTCATTGTAAGAAACACCTTACTGAAACAGCGAAACAACTTGTGCATAAGCTCAAGCTCAAGTAGAGAAATTAGTTAAACTCAGCCAAGAGAGACTGCAATGTATGCTCCCCATCACAATCAGAATGGAAGTATAAACACAAACTCCCGTCATTCTGTAGGATCCAAGATCAGCATACCATCTCTTCTGAAACAATTGATAACCCTTAATTGTTCTGAAGAAAACAAAAAATGATTTTGATAATCTAACAGGTCTCTTTATCAGCCTTGCAGTCCTTATGAGAGGAAAAACATTCCAACCATTTCTTGGGAGCTGCTGGATGGATGCATGAAAGGTTAAAAATAAACCTTTTCTCCGAGTTGGCAAGAACAGTGGCAGGGGCAAAAGGTTTTTTCATAAGTCCATTATCTCTAAGCCAATTTAAGATCTTATATCTGGGTTTTATCCTCTTCTCCAGATCAAAACATAAGAATGAGGGAAAACTATTGAGATACTCTATGGGGTAGCCCAACTCCTGGCAGAGATAGTTCACCTTCTTTCGCAACATGTTTTCACACTGGTTAAGTATTTTTGGTGCAGCGATTATCAATCTACAGAGCATATCATACTTAATTCCCATCCCAATAAGGCAATCAAACCGCTTCTGCAACAGCTCCTTGTTGCCACTAACCAGCCCAATGGCTTTACTTGTCATCTTATTTTTTCCAAATCCAATACTAAGAAAAAACTCCACTTTTACTTCAACAAACTGGTGTTGTTTTACTAATTTTATCCTCTTTAAATCTTGCATGAACTCAGCCTCCAATTCGTTATCATAGGAATCAACATTAGCATATGAAGGGGAAAGGAAACAGATATTCTTCTCACCAACAATTTTGCTGCAAAACCACTTATCGAGGTCCAAAGTTCTCAATATTCCCGGCAAGTTCCCTAATTTGTTCTTCCCCAATACATAGGGATGCCTTTTCGTGAGAGAATCAACTTCCTCTTTGCCCAATCCAACACGCATGAGGTAGTCCGGAATCAAAATATCTGGATTTTCCAGATCAAAATCAAAAACTTCTGCATTCTTCAGAGTAAAAGCTCCTACCTCATCCTTTCTCATGCCCAATTTCAAGAAAAATCCTAACTTTTGAGTGAGGCTGGACTCCTCTATGTCCACAAATATCCTCTTGCTCCGGCCCATGAGCTCCACCATACCCTCCTTCCATGAACACATATCATAGAATATGCGAATTCTCCTGCAAAAGCGAAGGAGCAGCTCCACATCATCTCCAGCGCAGCCGTCAAGGCCATAGTCGACAAACACAACTTTAAGGTCGCGAAAGAGTCGTTCAATCTCCACATCTTCCTCCACAGCCGAAAGGGTCGACGGAAAAGCAAGGCAAATGGCGATCACAGAAACGCGAGTGAATCCCAAAGCCTCAAACCGCTGAAGGCGATTGAGAAGATGGCCTGGCGGAGAAGAGAAAATAGACGGAGAATTAAGATAAAGCAAGCCGAGGAGAGTCCATGGGAAGCCAAACCGAAGCAGAGACGAAACGGTGGCAAGAAGTCGCGCGTCGTCGGAAAGGAAGAGTGGAGTACCAGAAGGGAGCGAAGGGTGGGAGGGAGCAAGTCCGATGCTCTCGAAGAAGAAGTCGAACTCGTTCACGGGACGGTAAGCGAAGAAGCTGCGAATGATGCGAGGGAAGTCGGAGGGAACCGCCTTGTTGAAAGGTATTTGGGAGACGAAAGTAGAGAGAGAGATGGGAGAGTTGGAAGCAATGTGATCAGCGAGAGTAAAGGGAAGAGCGCGAGTGGCGTGAAGGTACTCGGTGAGTGCGAGCTTGGCTTCGGCTAGGGCTCGAGTGCGGTTGCGGTAATGGAGGTTTTTGAGCTTTCTAGAGGAGAATGAGGTGGTGATATTGGAGGAAGAGAGGAACCGACGAGACAGAACGAAGAGAAATAAGGTGCCTGCAGTGTACGTTGATGGGAGGAAACGCATAGCGCACCGCCGCCGGAGAGGTGACAATGGAGGACGTGCGTTTAGGGTTTTGGTGGGTTTAGGTTCGACCGGGGGATAACCGGGATACAGGGGATCGCATAATTCTTTTTTACATAAAAATTAAAATAGGAAAATTTACGTACATACCGTTGAATTCTTATTTAGGGCTCACCGCTCGATGCGTTTGTTTCGCACCGAGAAATGTCGATAGAATACTGCGGGACGTATTTTTTTCCAAAGCCTTCGTTACTTCCTGCAGCGGCAAAACTCCCGCTTTTCAATTTTTTGCTCCAGATTATTACGCTACAGCCCTCGCCCCCTCATCCTCCAAAGCAGCTCTCGCCCCGCTTCTTTCGTGCTATCATCTCGATCCAGCCGCTCGCCCGATTCTTTTTATCGTTAGATTTCTCAACCATATATTTCTCTTCGATTCCCAGTCGCTCTTCTTCTCCATCTCTCATTTTTGTTCTTGGATTTTGCAGAGTTTTGGGAGATCTTCCGTTTTCTTTTAATGGCTTTCTCGCTTTTTTTCTTCCTGCCGCCATTTTTTCTCTCTCGAACTCTTTCTCTCGCCCCAATCTTTACCTTCATTCGCCCGATTCTTCGCTTCTCACCCGAAATTTATGCAAACCGTCTCACTTCTGTTAGGCGAGTGGCGGGGGCAGGCTACAAGGTGGTTCTCCCTCGACAGTCGACCGATATGCTTCCAGTCGCGATCCAATCCCCAGTCGCGATACCAGTCGCGATGCATTCCCTTTCCAGTCGTGATCCCATCCCAGCGATCCAAGTAGATAAGAGGGAACCGTAGTTTACCCAAACAGTCCAGGTGCATTTTCAAGACGCTACCGCACCAAATAAGCTACCCCAAACGGACCCTTAATTTCAAAGCTTTAGATTTTGTCGACATGTCACTTAGACAGAAGTATTGCTCTTTATTATGATAATTTGATACATTATTGAAGAGATGAGATTTTAATCACTTTGCAAAACCAGTTGAACTACTAAATAAGAAAATTCCAAATTTGTGATGAAATTAATCTGGTTAAAATAATATTTACAAAATTGTAACCTAATTGAATTGTGGTTTGATAAAGTGGGCATTGTGAATCATCCTGAAATATCACATATAAATTTGGTAAAAATTTATGTCATCGATAATAATTTCCACAGCTGAGATAAAAAAACTAAAAAAAACTTATTTTCTTGTAGGTCTAAGCCTTATAAGAAAGTTTGAGATCAATATTTAGTTTACAATTAACACTTAAATTTACATATAAGTGTATAGACTTGCTAAATTAAACATACTTGTCATCTAATATTCAAATATAATTGTATATGTGCAATTTTATTCAGATTTTGAATATATTAACACTTGCATAAAACTTATAGTGTTTTCAATCCTCGTTAATCTCTTTGTATTGATTATCATATCCACAAAGTTTGCATTCATGTATTACTTTAATTCAATTAATTTGGCCATTATGTTCTTTTATTGCCTTTGTTTCATTTTTCTGTTTTTAGATTGATTGTTATTTCTCATCTCTTTCGGTCGTTATCATATATTTTTAGAAGATTTACATACATGCCACCTTACCTATACATGAAAAGGTGTCTTTCGCTTTTCTAAAGTTAGAAGATGGTATTTTTTGTGATATGAAAGATTTGGGTGGTATAAATGTAAAAGGTAAAGTTTAGGGGTGATAAGTATGTAAATGCCCACCTTTTTTGCAGGTATTTATTCTGATTTCAATTCAGATCTTTGTCATTTTATTCTATAGATGATATCCAGTTTCACTAGTTAGCAGCTTAAGCTCCCCATTCAAAATTTTACTTCAGGCTTTCACACCTCTATTTTACTTATGTCTCTTTTGAATAGTAACTGAATCAATTTATCATTTAGAAACATTGATTTCCTTCAATTTTTCAACATTATGTTCAGTGTCATTAATATTTGAATTGCATTAATGGCCATTTTCTTACGTTTTTTTTGCAGCACCAAAACATTTCCATACACACCATCCAATTTAAAAACATATAAGCTACACCTCAAAGAGTATATGTTGTTTAGAACTTTTAATAAGAGTGCTTATTGTTGTTTAATAAGTGCTTATTGCAAAAGAATTGGAGGCTATGTATGTAAATTTTCATGTATTGAAGTACAAAACATTTTAACTTTTACATGGTGTTGTTAACAGTGCATTTTAGGAGCAAAGCAAAATGATACGCTTGTTATGCACATTACTTACATTTAAAACGCAAGCTATGCATCTCAATGCTTTTACTGTTTTAAAAGCACTCACCTGTTTTACCTTATGCAAATAGGAAAGCCAGTGGAGCTCATAGATCTTCTTTCTGCTATTAAATTTGTCTAATCTGTATGTAGTACTACTTGTAATACATTACCTTTGATTTATAATTTCTCTTTCTACAGCCTCTGACATTGTTTCTATCTAATCGTTATATAAATTTAATAATTTTTTTGTTGACTTACAATATTTTAAGTTCATTATAGTGACAACATGTCTAAGGCGAATGTAGTGGGTCTGTCTGCTATGTGGGATAAAGAAGTAACAAATATTTTTTGCAATCTCTGTATTCAAGAAATATAATTGGGAAATAGACCAAACACGTATTTTAACAATGTATGTTGGCTAAATATTGTGGAGAGGTTTAAAGAATTGACTGGCAGGGATTGCGACGGGCTAAAATTCAAAAACAAATGTGACCAATTGAAGAAGGAATGAAAATTTTGAAAGGAGCTCAAACGTAGTTGTACCGGTTTGGGTTGAGATTCTATTAAGCGGACAATCGATGCCCCAGAGGAATGGTTGGCTGAGAAATTGGAGGTAATAAACCCACTTCTATACTTTTATTTTGATCTGCATTGCTTATTTTCCTCTCTAATAAACTCACTTAACCCGCTCCTTCATTACAATGTCACAGGTAATGCTGTCAGCGAAGAAATATAAGCAGTGCGGAATTGACCCGAATTTTGAAAAAAAAAACTCGATATAATGTTTCAAGTGGTTGTCGCGACGGGAAAATTTGCATTCAACCCTGCTCAGACGGGTTTTGCAGGAATACAAAATGACTCCCCATCTGAGCCATTCTTAGTTGATGAAGAAGTGCGTAGTAACCATAGGGAGATGGGGGAGTTCAGTTCACCTTCAAAGAGGCCCGGACTCGGTAGAAAAAAAAAAGAAAAAGACACATTTGTGAAGACCTCATTTGATCGACTCATAGAAGCTTTTAGTGCTCCACAATCTGCTTTAATCCCTGACAGCACCATCTTTAAATGTATAGGAACTTTAGCTTCTCTACCTGAAGTGGTTGCAGATAGGTGTTTTTATGCAAAGTGTGTCAAGAAACTCAAGGATCCAACCCGCAGACAAATGTTCATGACGCTGCCAACAGAAATGTGCGTCGAATATTTGCGTATTTTAGTTGAGGATTGACTTTTTTGTATGCGTTGTTATTTGTATCTTTTGTTATGTTTTATACATCTAAATGAGTAATTTTAATATGTTGCCTTTTGTATGGATCTTTTTTTAGTGCACTTATAGATGACTAATGCTTGTCAATAAGTTGATCTATGCACTGTCGGCGAATTTTTAGTTTAATTTAAATAAATAACTTTGAAAAGTAGTATTTGATTTTAAAAATAATTTTTAAATTTGAAGGTTTTAAGACATGAGATTAAACCGATCTCACATCCCAAATAGTTTATATAAACGAGCACCGCACCACAAACCGTGTATCTATCCCTAAGGATAGACACACTGCTTGATGGTGGGGCTCGGTTAAACAAACTAAATGATTTGTGACATCCGTTTGGTCTGCGAACCAATTTTATAAGCCGACAAATTCCCCTGCTTAATATAAATGAATTAAGCAGGGTTTATATTACCTGGGTTCTTAAAGTTCCCTATAAGGGCAAGCCCCTATAGTTAATTACATCTTAAGTGACGGGAATCACCTAAGAAAACTCTCGATAATAATCAATAATCTCGCTCTCAAGAATTTCAAAGTTTAAGTTTTCAAAGGATTGAATTTTGGAATTTCAATAGGGAATGGATCAAGTTTGGAACATTTTGTTTTGGGAATTCAAAGGAAGAAAAGTAGGAGAAATCACAGATTCGAAGTGAACTTCGGTAATTTCCCGACTATCCTATTATTTGGATTAGATTTAGGAAAGTTCTAATATTTATTTAAGTGTTTTGATCTTGCCGATTTTAATTAATTAGGGCTTATATTTGTATGATAAAATCATACAAATAGCCTCGAAGATGTGAGGGTTTATGTCGTATCAGACGACTGCCTCGGAATCCTAAGACCGGTTAGGGCTTAATTTGCAATGCAAATGTCTAACGAAGAGTTGAGGATTTATGTTGCACTAGTGCAAACTACCTCGAAGTCCTATGGCTTTGTTATTTAATTCTAGGAAAGTTTTGCTTGAAATAGACCCGAGTTTTCTGGTGACGATAGCCGTGCTGCCCACCATGCTCCAAGCTTCTTGTTGTTGCAGAGGTTTAGTTTTAGAAGTCATAAATCAGGGGATGAGAAAAGTGTTTTGGTTTAGAGAAAATTTTAATTTCCAAGTGTTTTTATGTTTTAATTAAAACAAATCTTAAAGTTGATTATAACGACACCGGTTAAGATCCCACGGTTCCATCCTTCCGACATCATTAATTTTATCGGATTCACTTAGTCCAGATGAATTTGCTAAACTCAACTGAATGAGTTTCACACTTTCATTTAGACCGTGGGAAATCCCGTTAGCAACACGTAGGTTACATCATCCGAGGTATTCCCGATCATCCAACAGAACCTTTTAATTTAATTGTAATTGAAGTTTTGTGTTTTGTTTGTGATTAAATTTTGAGTTGTTTTATATTTTGAAACGTTGTGGCGGTGAATTTTATCTGGCAATGACTTTTAATTTAGTTTTGGTTTTAGTTTTAGGGACTATCCTAAAGGTGTGGGTTTTCATGCAACAGTTGTTTATCATGCAAGAAAAGTAAGTGCAATGCGATTAAATAAGTTGCAATAATGTAAATTGCAAAAAAGTAAATTGCAATAAAATAAAAGCGTACCTGGAGGGTCTTCCCGTCATTCCAAGCTGCACTTAAAACACAATTAGAATATTTAAGCAAGTTCCTAGGTAAAGCTAAGGTAAGGGTTATGGTTTTCTACCAAATTCCTAATCCTATAGCTAGTCATTTCCTATGACGTCTAAGTTCCATGTGTTTTTGTTTGAAGACAATTTTCTTCATCAAAGAATAATTAAGTTCAATTGTTCTTATAAATATCCTATCACATTGAGGAAGTGCTTAAGAAGAATCTTAAACATCTTTTCAATATTTCTAGGATTGTTTTAAGTCCAAATGAATTCAATTACACAAAAGAATTAGTCGTCCAAGAATCTCAAGTTTTGTTATCTTGCTCAGTGAACTAGGATATTTGAATGTCCTATATGTGAAGTAACATTTCATTTAATATTCTGTTTAGGAGTTATGATAACTAAAGCTTTTGAGGGTAAATTGGTGTTCAAATGGTTTGTGATTTAGTTTAATTTCCATTAATGGGTTTAAATTTGGAATAGTGTTCAAGTTATTTTAGATTTATTTTGAATTCTTTATGTCTTTGGTGATGTTATATTTAATTCAACTTAATTTAATTTAATTTAATTTAATTGAGTTTTAATTTAATTTAATTCAATTTAATTCAATTTAGTTTCGATTTGATTTAATTTTAATTTAATTTGATTTAATTTAATTTAATTTAATTTAATTTGATTTAATTTGATTTAATTTAATTTAATTTAATTTAATTTAATTTAATTTAATTTAATTTAATTAATTTAATTTAATCTTTAATTTTTAATTTGGTTTAACTTAATTTAATTTGATTTTATTTATTTAATTTAATTTAATTTAATTCATTTAATTTAATTTAATTTGTTTATTTAATTTAATTTAATTTAATCTTTAATTTAGTTCAACTTTTAATTTTAATTTAATTTAATTTAATTTAATCCAATTTAATTTACTTAATTTAATTTAATTTTTAATTTAATTTTATTTTTAATTTTAATTGAAATTTTTGAAAGAGTTTAATAATTTAATTTTAGTTTAATGATTAAGTCTTTTAATATTTTGAGTTTGAGTTATCATTTTAATTAAGAATTGAATATTAATGAGATGATTAATTTAGGGAATTTTAGATTAAAGAATAAATCTCTTCCTAATAATATCCCTATTTTAATAATTCCAATTTTATTATTCTTCCAAATTTAATCAATTATTTAATTAAGGTTTAATTATTTTAAATTGCTTAATGGGTTTCTACCCTTTAATTATTTAAATTTCAATCATCCAAATCAGATTAGGATCAAATATTTTACTTGTTAATTTTTTATTAAACCTAAAGTTTTAATTAAGGATTAAAAATTTTAATTACCACTTTACCCTTTAAGCTTAATAATTTTATAACTCACTAAATTGAACTCAAATGAACTTGAAATTTTTATATGACTTCACTCATATGTCAATAAAGACATGAGAGGAGAAAATGTGATTTTTCTGTATTTAATTTATTTATATAATTATTTTTGGTAGAAAATAGAGATTTCCAAGGAAAATTTAATAACATGACCAAGGGAAAGTTTATATCCTTAAGAAAATTAGGGGACATTCCTAATGACCAGAGGACCACTTGGACTAATTTTGGTGATTTTTTAAAATATATTATTTTTATTATAATTATTTTAATTTTTGGAGTGTTAATTAATTTAAAAATAAAATAAATGTTAAAAAATGGATTTTATGTTTTTCAAAAATCTCTCTGATATCAAGGAAATCAGAGAATCAAATTTTACAATTTTTTGATTTTTCTATGATTTATTATAATTATTTTAGTGAAAATGCTAGAAAATACATTTTTTTTAATTTTAAAATTACCCTAGAGCTTTAAAATTTAATATCTCACTAAATAGACCTAAGAAAAATATGGGGTTTGTTCCTAAGTGATTAAAATTCAAAATGTGACATTTTGGTGAATTTTATTATTTTTGTGATTTTTATTATTTTTTAATTATTAAAATATTAAAATAATATTAAAAAATCAACTTTTTTAGAAAATTGAAATTTTAATTTTCTTAAATTCCCCTAATATCAGAGAGGCTCCAAAACCAATTTGGTGAATTTTTGAAAGATATTTTGAAAGTTATGAATTTTTAAAGTTTAAAATGACTAAGTAGCTTAATCAACCCATTTAGTAGGGCTAACCAAGTCCAATTGACCTCAAATTTTTATGATGGGTTCCTCTGATCCTAAAGGTCAGTGGAGAATTGATTTCAAGTCAATTTGATGTATGGTTAGCTCTAATTAATTAGAGATCCATTTTGGGTGTTTAAGCCAATTAGGGTTGTTTTAAGTGAACTAACTCAAAATCTATTTTTCCTAGGGTCCTCTGGTCATAAGGAACATCAGAAAATTTTTCTAGAATTTATTTCACAACATGCTATTTATTGGAATTAAAATACTCAAAACAGTAACATGAACTTGAAAAATCAATAACTTTTCATAGGGATGACCTATGACTTTGGAAAATTCAGGGAATGTTCCCAAATTCAGAGGCTTCAAAAGCCCTATGGTCTCATGCCATGGTGAATTGTATACATGCATGGAGAATTAAAAATATGCAGAGAGTAAATAAATTATTAAAAATAAAATACTTGGTGAAATTAAGTAATTTCTTTCCACATTATTCCCCTCCGTTCACTGAGCAAGAGGGTATTTTTATTTTATTTTTATGATTTTCCTACACAAAGTTATGAATTTTTGAAGTTTTGGGAATTAAATAAATAGAAAAAATCCCTATTTTTCTATTTATCCACGCGGCGCCGCGTCAACCTCGGCAGCTCCGAAAGGCCGCGTGGCGCGCTCCCATTCGACGCCGCCATCTGACTCAGCAGTCCGGGCCCCGCGGTTCTCGTACCGTCTCCTGATCCGACGCCATCTGAGCCGTCTGTCCGCGCGTGTATTGAATGGACGGCATCCGTTCATCGTCCCCGAGCGTTCTCACCCGAGAGCCGTCCACACTAAATCCCTAAGATCTCACTCGATACTCAATGGATTTTCGTGTTCTTATACTCTATGGATTCGTATTGAAGAGACGAATACATCTATACGGTGATCATGCATTGAAATTAAAGCATTTGAAATGGAGAATCTCCGAAGCTCGGGATGAAGAATTAGCTCATACCTTTGCTCGGAGAAGTGTGGCTTCGATCCGAGAGTTGTTGCACCTTCAATTGGATCCCAGCGAAGCTCCGGATGAAGTCTCCCGGTCCAGTGAATCGCTCAGGTGTGATTTCGACCAAGCCCGATCACAAAGCTTGGAGGCCGGAGCAACCGGGTGGCGTGGAGATGGGGCTTTTGCTCGGTGGACACCTTCCCTTGGTCCGGTGAAGGTGTAGAACCAATCAATTTGGGGATTGGCTCACCGTGGAGAAGTGTCCCGGTTTTGGGCCTAGATTTCAACTCCGAAATCGAGCTCGCAGAGAAGAAATGGCAGGGGATCTCGGTGGGGATCAAGTGCTCGTGTATGGGGAGGAGTCCGGAACAATTTTGGCGAGTTTCCTTAAGGTTTGTTTCAGCACCTCTCATGGCCGAGAGGGGTGGTGTTTAAATAGGAGAGGGTGGAGGGCCTCCTAGGGAGAGTTAGGGCTCGGGATCGCCTGCTCTGGCAAGAGAAGAACAGCTCCAATGGCCACCTGGGGATGGGGCGGCTTAGCGAGTGAGAATTCCAAGTTGGGCTCACATGTGAGCTCTCGGCCATGGTGTTTTCCGGCGACCCGGGCGGCCGGCCGGCGGCATGGGTCACCCTCGTGTCCGAGTGGGTCAGGACTAGAGGTTTGTGCAGTCAATTGGCCATGGACATGTGTAAAGGGTTTGAATCAAAATGGAATGGGAAAGGGCTATTTTTTGGGTCTAAATGGGTCAACCCTTGGTTTTGGGTTAGGTTCACCCTCCAAGGTCAATTTGGGCTGAAGGGAAAGTCACTTGGATCTGCTTGATTAGTGGGGTCAAGTCACAATCCAAGTACAATTAAGTCTAAGCATGGTTTAGTAGAGTCATGGAAGTGGTTAATCACTCTTAAGAGAATATGGAAAGGGCTTCCTCCTCTTGCCATCTTGGGTATGGTGAGGTGGAAAGTAGATTCCATGGCTCTCATGGCTCCCATGTGGCTCATGCATGGCTTCATGGCTTTGGCTTGGGAAAAGTGAAGTCAATTTCATGGAAATGGATTTAAGGAAAATTTTGGTATTTAGGGGTGATTTGGCATGAGGCTTGATTTGAAATTATTTGATGATGAATTTAGGACTTAGGGAATGGCTTTAATTAAGTGGATGGCAAATGGAGATGTCATGTGGGCTTTAGGGTGGATTTTGGGCTTTTAAATTTTGGTAAATGTGGGCTTTTAAAATGGTTTAAGGGAATGGACTTTTGAATTTTAAAATGGATTTTGGGATGAAATTTTGGTAAAGGCTTGGGCTAAATAATTGTTGAGTTTAGCTCATGGATGTGTCATGAGTGACTTGAAGCAAATTGGGGGTAGTTTGGGTTTGAATTGGGTTGAATTTGGGTTCTTTTGGTGAATGGGCCAATATAGGTCCAAGTGGGCCAAGTTGGGCCAATGTTGGGCTAGGGTTGAAATTGATGTAAAATTAATGTTGTGAAATGTTTATGGGGGTGTTTCAAAGAGGTTTTGACTTTGGTTGGGTTTTGATTTTGGGGTTTGGGCTCATTTGGGTTAGGTTTGGGTTTAGGTCAAAATTGGGCCTTTTGGTTTTAGGTTGAATTTGAGTGGGGTTTGGGTCTAAATTTTGGGTAAATCATGTTATGGTTTTGTTTTTAGGGCTGTTAAGGAAGGTTTAGAAAAGATTTGGGGTTAATTGGAGTTGAATTGGGTGAGTTTGGGTTAGGTTTGGGTCATGGGTCCAAATTGGGCTTTAAGGCCAAAAGTGAAATTGGATCCAAATGTCAATCAAATTGGACTTGGATTTGATCTAGATTGGTGTTGGGAATGTTGAATTGAAGTTTAGAATTGAATTGGACCAGAATTTGGGTTAATTGGATAGGTTTGGTTTGACATTGGGTTCACTTTGGGTTAAAATGGGTCAAATTGGGGGTTTTGATAAAAATGGGGTAAATTGACAAAATTGGCCCATGGTGTAGTTGAACAAAATAAAATTGGGAATATTTGGGATTTTCTGGAATTTTTTGGGAATTTTTTGAATTTTTGATTTTTTTGGGTCAAGACGGGTATTTTGGGTATTTGGAGGGCATTGGGAGGTATTTTTGGAATTTTTTGTATTTTTGGGTATGGATGATCAATTTGAGAGATGTGGAAATGTTTGGGATTGATTTTGGAGAATTTTGGGTAATTTCAAGGGTTTTGGGTAGGCTAGGCGGGTGTAGGGTCCCGGGGGTCAAAAATTGAAATTTTGGAAAATTGAAGATTAGGTGAATGTAAGTGGAATAAAATCATTTTGGTTGAGCCATGAAGCCATATCAAGCCCACATGGGCCATGAGGGGACTCATTTGAGGCATTCACTATGTTGTTACTAACCCTCTTAGCCAAGGGCTTAGGGGTTAAGGACCATCCATGTGAATCACCTACATGAGTCAGGAGGTCAAGTTAGGTATAAGTGTGGTTTTAGGAGGTGTGTGAAAGTGTAGTGTATAGGTGTAGTGTGTGTGTAAGTCAGCCCCTTCACCTGGGGCAGTCCTAAGGCCAAAGAGTCCTATAGGAACTCATCCTTTAAACTTCCACATTTGATTTCAACCCTCTAGGTGATTAGGGGTCTATAGTCAAGTTTGTGGAGTTTGAAGGGAGTTTAGAAGTGGTTTGAATTTCTAAAAGGTGGGTCCCAATTCTAGTCCTCTAAGATAGTCAAAGGAAAAGCCTAAGGCTAGATCCTAAGCACTAAAAAGAAGAAGAGAAGACCTCATCAAAAATGAGGTCAACATGCACATTTTCATTTTAAGTGCTTAATATTTCCTTGCTTATTTCTCGATCCTACTATGTACTGCTGAAAAAACTGAACTCTTTTGAATTTAGGATGGATCTGCAGCAGGAACGCCGTATAAGAATGGTATGGGCTGCAGCTATTGCAATATTGTTGTTGGAGTATTACCGATCTAGCTGTGTTCGTATACCCCGTATGACGTCCAGTTTTATTGGGGATAAATGGGTAGGTGAAATGCTTTCTGGGCATCCAATAAGGTTCAACAACATATTTCAAATGAGTTTACCAATTTTTATGAATCTCCTAAACGAGTTATCTCTGAATTACAGCCTTCAAGGTTCTTCTAGAATGACGAAAAGGGAGGTGTTGGCTATTACATTATATATTCTGGCGCAGAATGAATCGATTAGAGGTGCTATGGAAAGATTTCAACATTCATCGGAAACAATAAGGCGTTACTTTTCCAAAGGCATACATGCACTTGTTAGCTTGGCAACTCAAATAATTAAACCAGAGGATCCATCATTTGTTAGTACTCTAGGGGAAATTGTCAATGATCCCTGTTACATGCCTTATTTTAAGGTTAGTATTGCTTTCTTTGCGTTGCCCCAAAATTATACTTTTTTTCTAATGTTGTAAAACAAAATTGCATAGGTGCAATTGAAGGTACTCATGTCGATGCCCGACTAACTAGCCAAGACAAGGTGGCGTACATAGGTCGTAGTGGTTTAACTACTCAAATTGTTATGACTGTATGCGATTTCAACATGTGTTTCACTTTTGTCATGACGGGCTAGGAAGGGAGTGCACGTGACAGTAGGATTTTCTCCTATGCAACTACGAATATATTACATTTTTTTCCTCACCTGCCTTTAGGTATGATTTGATTTGTAAAATTGTTAGTTATATGTATTATTTTTCATTAATATTGTATTTCATAACAGGGAAATACTATTTGGTTGATGTTGAATATCCTCTGTGGAGGGGCTACCTAAAGCCATATCCAGATACTAGATACCATATTCTTGATTTTGAGCGAGAAAGTGAAACCATCCGTGGCAGGAAAGAAATGTTTAACAAACGCCACTCCTCTTTATGCGGGGTAATTGAAAGAACGTTTGAGGTTTGAAAGAAGAAATGAGTCATCTTATGTGATATGTCGTCGTATCCATCTCAAAAGCAGGTGCATATTGTGGTTGCAACAATGGAACTTCTTAACTTCATCCAACGACATCCTTCACATTCAGGTATGGACTTTAGTAAGGTTGGTAACGATGAACTAAATGTCTTTGAAGAATCATCAGTATTTGTGGCTGGGCCTTCAGTCCATAAGGATGAGATTGACTCTAACGAATTTGGGGTTCATGACGTTGAGAGTGTGGCTGAGATGACTGCTGATCCACTGAAAATTTGATAGTTTTTTACTATTCATTTTATATCTGTTTTTGATAATATTTCACTTTAAAGAAAGATATTTTTTATGATTTCATACAGGTACAATGATTTTAGGCCTTTGGAGCAAAATGAGGCAAAAAAGCAAATTTAGAGCGAAAAAGGATAAAAGTGCATTTTACTGAACTGTCGTCGAACGGCGCTATCACCAGCGTCAAACAACACCAGTTTCCAGAGAGTTAAGACGTTTTGTTGGAATAATGCGCCAAACGACGCTTCTACCAGCGCCTAATAGCGTCCTATCCCGAATTCAAACTAGATTTAATGTATTTAGCTGGATTTTGAAAGGTTGCTTGAGGAAACTCTTGGGAATTCAGTTTTGGCCAAATTTAAACACTTTTGGAGCCAAATTTCAAAGGGGGTAAGAAAGGAAGAGAAGAGTTTAGAGTTTAGATAGAGTTTCTTTTCATTTTTGTGTAGGAAGTTAGGTTTTTTATTTTCTCTTCTAAGTAGTGTGAGAGGAGAGGGAAAGTGAAAGATTTCTTCCTCTTTACTTAACACGAATAAAATATATACGCTTTTTGCTATATCATTTTATTTATTTTTGATGATACTACACTTTAAAGGAAGGTATTTTGTATGCTTTTTGGTTTTAGGTATAAGAAATGGTGATTGGAGCAAAAGGAAGCAAAAACGGTGCAATTTGGAGAAAAAATGAGCAAGAAATGAAATTCTGCCCTGATACATTTCGATAAGTCTTTTGATGCTTAATTTCTTTTACACTTCTTGCATATTTTTGAATAAGATTAAAGAAATGTTGTTTTTATGCTTATTTTGTTGGGCTATCAGTTACGAACACAACGCAACTAAAACGGGACAAATCAGAGCTAAAACGGAGCCAAACGGAGTGAAACGGTGGAGCTGCGCAGGAATCTCGCTGACGATGGCCTCGAGCCTGCCGACGGTGGGATTTTCCTGAGAAGGCCAAAATATGACCGAAAGGCTCGCCGACAGCTCCCTCGAGCCAGCAGACGGCGAGCCTTAGCAGTTAGCCCATGTTCTAGAAGCCCGTCGACGGCGAGAACGAGCCCGCCGACAGCGAGAAGGTCAGTTCAAGCACAGATTCATCGAAACATGGACGCCTTCTGAAGAGGTGCTTAAGCAATCTTTGAGAATTTTTCTACTTCTTTAAAAAGAGACGAATTAAGAGGAATTTTAGAAGAGAAAAGTGAAAAAAAAGAAAACTTGGATGAATGTTTAGGATTCATAGATTAAGAGTAGAAATGTAGATTTCTACCCTTTTGGAGAGATTGGAGAGGAGAATTTGAGAGAATTTGTAAGGGATTTCGCTAGCATTGCATGGATCGCCGGGAGACTTTATGGGAGAGATCTTCGTCTTTCTTTCAAAGGGAAAAAGCTAAGTATTGTTCTTCATTATCTTATAATTTTGTAAACTTTTATTTAGTAGATTTGCTTTGGTTACATGAAGTTTCCGTTGAGTTTTATTCACGCTTTGTGACGTATCTCTCTTACTTTTTCTTCTTCTTTGGAAATAGCGGCATGAGAAGATTATGCATTTATTCTCCTTTTACTTTTCTTTTGGAATGAGTAGAAATCATGTTTAGGATTTTGTGATGCATGGTAGAAGTGAATTTAATTATAAATGTGATGATTTTTACTTGCACTTCATTTACATTGCAATAAGGGTCCATTGTAGTGTTAAAATTCGTTGTAATTGCATCGATCCCAAAGGGCGGTGTAATTCTCAACAAAGTGAAACCACATTCAAATTCCATGGATGGTGAAGTTCATGGGGATTGAATGCAAATAAATAGGGAAATATAATTATCAGACGTAGAATTGGAGATTTTAGAGTGATAGGCTAAAATCCTCAATTTGGTCCTATCGTTTGGGTGTTGAAGTGTAGATTGTTAGCCCTCAGGCGAGGGGAACGTGGGATCTCCGAAGTGAGAGCCGGTATCCTCCCGCACTTAGCTGCGATTCGCATAACCAAGCATAGGATTAGTCAATGTTCTTTATGCCTGGACCAAAGGGTAAAGAATAGGAATGCTCCTATTTGGCACATACAATATTTAATGCATCTTATTCTTATACATTATCGATTTCATTACATAAGAATAGTAGTTTTTAATATCTCAAAATTCTCCAAATCAACTCATCCAAAAAAGGGTTATATTTAGAATTGTTATTTGCATTTAGATATAGTTACTATCTTTACATTTAACTCTTGTATTCAGGAGTAGTTGCTAGATAAAACACAATTTTAATCGACATTCCAAACTAAGGACTATTAGTAGTAGACTAGAATTTGACTAAAGGCCTCTTACTTCACTTCCTCGTGGATCAATACTCGGGGTATTTAAAGAAAACTCTATATTACTTCGAAACGATACGTATACTTGCGTAGTACCCCTAGTGTGTAAAATATTTTCTAATTTTTAAATCATTTAAGATTTTGCACACTAGCCGCTATTTATAAATCGGGTCAAGTTTTTTGCCATCTTTTGGAAATTAATTTGTTGCGTAATTGAGGGTTGGGCCAAGTTTTTGGCGCCGTTGCCGGGGAAGCTTCGGTAAGAACTTTAGGAGAATTTTAGTTGAAGTAATTAGGCTTAGACTTGGAAAATTGTAGTGTCGTAAAAACTGTTTTGTGTGAAAACTGTTTTTATATGAGAAAGTGTTGTGAAAAAACTGTTTGTATGAAAAACATGGTGTTCGTGAAAATATTTGGTAGTGTTTGTTTTCGTTCGTTTTTCTCTCTTTTATTTTAGAAGGAGTCGCCAGCCTGTCGATCGTTGTATACTTCCCCCATTCAAATAAATCTCCCTCCCGAATCAAACAAGTGATTCGAAGGGGAGAGGAATCAAACAAGAAGGGACATACAACAAAACGACAAACAAGAGAAAACACGAAACGTGGAGAGCCTACGTGCGATAAACCTCGCAAGGATAGGTTAAGAGTGTCTGCCCAAACAAGATCAGGCGAAAAACACCTTAAACTGATATCCGCGAAGGAATGCCTACGCAGACTACCCATAACCAGAGAGTCAAGTGTAGGTGCCTGTTCTGGGGTCAGGAGTGCTCCTAAGGGGACGCATCCCACTTAGTTAATTACATCTTGGGGTGTACTCGAGAATACTCTTGATCCAAGGGGGGTTTGCTTACTCAGTAGTGCCAACTAGCATAGGACTACAAAAGGAGGTTATTTCACAGGGGGGTGTTCTGAAGCTTTCAAAGTTTCTGCTAGACCACGGGGTGAAGAATAGATCTCTCACTATCCCCACAAGGGTAACGGACTCATCGGCATACGGAACCTGCGAAATAACCATATCATCCCAACGGGGAATCCCAATACGTCAAAGCACATCCGGGCCATAAGGGCAGAGGACAAATTGTCGTATCCCAAACGGGCGGCAGCTCATCTGCGTCAGGCCGTCGAGATGATGTCAACGAGGATGAAAAAAGTGAAATGGCTCAACAGGGGTAGTCAAAGGAAAGAAAAGAGTATTCCTAAAAGGTAGAGGTAGCAAGTCAGGGTGCCACAGACCCATCATCTTAAGCCATTAGGACCCTAAGTCTACCCGGTCGTGAAGGTAGTCGACCCAACACGTCCTGAAATCCCCGGTCAACAATCCATGAATTGTGACCTCCCATGGGGGATCTCGGTAGCCCTAAGGTCAAAGGAACAAAACTCTATCCTATGACTATAAGCTGGAGTTCCAAGAGGTGGGGCTTACACCGCCGAAATGGCGAGGATGCCACGAGGAGGAAAAAGAAATGGAGGTTCGGCCACAAAGTCGTAAACACTCCAACAAGAGGGCTTATACCCCGTCTGGGTCGGGGGCCTCCTAACGTCCTAACCGCGCTAGACAACCACATATTCAGAATTATGCTGCGCTAGTCAGATTGAAGAAGTACGGGGACTTCTCCTCGGGACATGCAAGTATGATGCAATTATCTAAGAGAATCCTAAGTAATGTGGAGGCCCTATTAAATATGACTTGGGTGATAGCCATGCAGTGCAACCCATTTTTAAAACTGGCCCAAAGGCCATGCAGGAAAGTAAAGACAGATTTTTAAAAATCTTGAATCTTTTAATCCTAAATTTTAATTTATCTTGAATATTTTATTAGGATCTTTAAAGTAGGAAATATACAAAATAAAGCGCTCCCAGATCACAGAAAGAAACAATATAAAATGATCCAAACATGCAAGTCATACAAGAAAAGCAGAAAAACACTCCAAAAGAATAAATAAAAGAGGTCAAAATGCCGCTGGACCGGCGACATAATCCAGGAAAAGCAGTAAAGGCGGCTGGACTCCGCATATACATGCCCGATCCTAAATCTATACAAAAATATAAGATTTGGACTTAAGGTACGGGCAACGAGTCGTTGCTCTGGTCCTGGTCACGTGGTTCTGTGTGTCATCCGCCTCGAAACCCGTGCCCGTACCTTATTTCCGATACAGACTCTCCCTAAGGACTCTATCAAATACATCCAGAAAAGAAAATAAAGACTCAACCTGCATAAAACAAGTATTAGTGGGCACACCATGCAACGTGAAATATCAAGCCGTGCCTTATAATTGGGGAGCTAAAAGTGCCTGCAAGCAAAGGGTTAGAAAACATTATAGGCTCCCCCTGATAGCACCTGTGTGAGTGTGTAAATAGGCACGGCTCCTGCAGAAAATCTCCCTAACATACTATCACACATAACAACATGCAAGCACACCGACAAAAGCAAAAAAAGGTGACACATGGCTAGCACAAGACAACAAACACACATAACAATAGCCAGAGGTGTCTAAAATACTACCTAGCATCCTAAGTCCTAGCCTAACACACCATCTAACGAAAAGTGCATTAACCTAGAATCTAAGTGCGGGGTAAGTCTGGGTTTAGTATGACTTTGGCGGGGTCGCCATGCCGGCCCCACCCTAAGGATCCAAAGAATCTAATAAGTGTCACCCGGGATGAACTTTTTAAAAATGACGGCCTCATATATGGCCTAATTTGCTATATGCTTAAATTTAAAAATACGATGGATGTGATAAAAAGGAAAAATATATAATTTTATATTTTATATCAAGGGCCATTAAATGCGAGCCCGTAACATGCAAATGTGACACAAATTAGATCCTTTGGATCCTTAGCACAGTCATACTCGTGTCAATCCCGATGACTTAACTCGTGGAACTCACCGAGATCAACCCGGCAAGTGACGCTCGTTAAGGCATTGCGATCGACACGGGAGTCACTCACCTAACGGGTCTGGCTCACTATCAATGCGAACAGGCAAATGCAAATGTAACCGATCAAAATGTGCAAATAACGAGTGTACCGAGAGGCAGTGACTCGAGCAGAGACAAGCGTACCGTGATGGCAGCGGCCCAAAGTGGGCGTGTCGAGGCGACAGTGACCCGAAGGAATGGGCGTGCCATGGTGGCAGCGGCCCGAGGCGATGGGCGTACCATGACAGTAGCGGCCCGAGGAGGGTGTGCCGAAGAGGCAGTGACCCGAAAGGATGTGCAACCCGTACATATGACCAATGCCATATGGCTAAACCTATGTGCGACAATATGCAGAAATGCATAAATACACATGAAGGACATGCAACGATGCAAGTGGTTGGTCGACCTAGTCAGGGTATCCGGTCGGACCAAAATATCGTGCCAACCGGCCCGGGATAGCCGATCAGAGCACGAGTGATATCGACCGGCTAAGACAACCGATCGATGTGCAAATATGAAATGCAAGGTGCAGCTGGTGCCAACCGGTCCGGGACGACCGATCGGGGTGCACGTGGAGAATGCAAAGTGCAAAAGTATGACACATAGGAAATGCGAAGTGCAAAAGGGTACCGACTGGGCCGGGACGACCAATCGGGATGTAAGTACAAACTGTAACGTATAGGTGCAAGCGTGCAACATGCAAATGTATCAAGCAACATGCAAGGCATACAAATGCGATAGGGAGCCATTCCCGCACTAACGACCTCGCCCGGGGAACCTAAGGTCAGTACATGGAAAGAAATGGCGTTTGCCACCTTTGCTTTGGCCAGGCAAGTGAGGAACTCCTCCTTGAATATCCAAGGGGAAGTTTTCCACCTCATCATGAAACGGGCTAGCGACGACGCTCTTTCCCAATTTCATAATGCCTCTAAGCTTTGCAAAATGAGCTAATGCCATATATTTTCTCACTTTGCAAAGACTAGATTTTCAATTCTTTTGAAAGGATTGATTCATCCAGAGCAAAGAGGAGCTAGAGGAGCTCCAACCCTTAGGATTTCTGTGCTAAGGTTAGCAAGCAAAATGGTATCCGCTCGGCTTTCGGAGGGGGTTGGGCAACACATATGATATCCTAGCTTAGAGGCCGGCTCTAGATAAATAAATGATCCATCACATAGGCGCGTTGCCACGCCGGCTCACGCCGGCGCACGCACCCCGTGTGGGCGATTGAACCTGCACGCCTATCAACTACAACCTACGGCCGGCTATGAAGCAAAACGAGAGTTTCAAGAAATTATACCGCCGCGATGTTTGCACGATGCCCGACGATGATCGATGAAGTTTCTGCACGCGGTAGGAGGACCTTGCAACCTCCTTAAAAGTAATGACGTTCGCTGTTCGGCGAAGTCGGAACACTCTGGCGAGTGAAGATGACGCAAAAGGGAGAGCCCGAATATGTGACTATCCTTGCTAGTTTGCTTCGAAGCTAGTTCGTCACCGGCGAGGCGGAGGTTCGGCTAGCGGGGCTCGGTGAGTCCGGCCGGTGAAATAAAGAAGCTCGGCCGGCCATGTAAAAAGTTGTCGAAGGTGGTGGTTCGACTATCTGCTGGAAGCTTAGCGGCTGAAGATCTCGGTGAGGATGGGAGCTCCGCGGCCGGGGAGCACGCCAGCGAAGTGGTCAGGCGTCGTAGATAAGCTTGGCGTGAAGCTAAGCTACGAAACGAACAGAAATAAAAATAAAATGCCGAAGAAGAAGGTGGCGCCGGCGGATTCGGCTGGTGGAGGATAGTCGTCGACGTCGTCAGAGAGGTCGCCGGCGAGGAGGAGGGAGAAAATGGAGACGTTGACGTCGTCGGCCAAGAGGGAGGAGGTCTCACGAGATCTGGAGAGGAGAGTCGGAGAGCTTTTTTTTTTTTTTGCTAGAGGGAAAAAAATGGGCAGCTTTTCGTGAAAGCTCCGAAGCTTTTCGGGAGAGAGACCAAAAAAACTCAAGGTTGTCGTCCTTTTTTTTGTTTTTTTTTATCCTTCGATAGGCGCATGCCTGTAGGATAATATAGAATATAATAGGTATTGAATTTTTTTGTTTTTAATGCCTCTGACAAAGCCATGCGTGAGTTTAGTAAGGATAGGAGATGCAAATTTTTTTTTTAATAATCCTTGAGGCAGGCATTCTTAATATTATATATATATATATATATATATATATATATATATATATATAGCTGGCGGTGACTTGGGGAGCTAATCACGTGGAAGAAAGAATATGATAGAGATGTTCTCTCTTCTTTTTTTTTTATTATATAATAATAATATTATTATTATATATTATTATTATTGTTCGCATAGTTTTCGTCCGAACGTATCCTCATCATGAAATGAATGTCCTCCTTAGGTAAAATCGACGTTCTGGATTCACTTGCGTGGTCCGTTTTGTTATCCGGGATCATCCGGGGCCGTTCGAGCCGTTTTTTGAGCGATGGGGCTAGAAAGGATAATTCACGTAATTTAATCCTGCCCGCGAAGCCGTGGCGTAATGGACGTCCTCCCTAAATAATATCGACGTCCCGGACACACTCGCGTGGTCCGTTTCGTCGTTTGTGATAGTTCAGACAACTTTTTCGATGATTACGCCAAAATGAGCCACATTTACGCATTGCGCTATAAATAAAATCTGTCGATCCGATCAAAGTCGTCCGGGGTGCGAAATGCCGACCGGTCTTCGCATAAGCGAAAGTCAAAGCCTAACAGGATGACCCTGGCTACGTGCCCCCTCAACACGTGCCGAAAGGTTGCAGATGAATGTCCGGAGCTACGATAATCACCACATGCATTAAGCAATGTTTGTTAGCGCTTGAGCGGACCTCCTACACTTGTGACATCAAAAATTGATGCCAACAGTGTTGAATATATTTCATCTATTATTTGTTAATTGTTAATGTATTATTTGTTGTGTTACGTATGCAAAACAAAGGATCTGCAGGACTTGTGCCTTATGATCCCGAATTTGAAGAAAATAAAAAAATAAAAATACAGAAATGACTCGAAAAACTAGAAATGGAAATGGAAACTTTCAAGATAATAACTTGAAAAATCATCATAAATCATTGAGGGATTTCGTAAATCCTACAATAGATGAAATTCACTTAAGTATACAAAACTCTGTCATAGAAGCTGACTCGTTTGAAATAAATCATGAGATTATCCAATTGGTGCAGAACAATCAATTTGGTGGAACTCCTTCAGAGGATCCCAATTTACACTTATCAAATTTTCTAGAATTTTGTGCTACATTTCGTTATAATGGCATGTCAGATAATGTTGTTAGACTAAGGCTTTTTCCTTTCTCAATAAGGGATAAGACTAAAATGTGGTTATGCTCATTAGCGCCTGATTCTATTAAAAATTGGGAGGAGTTAGCTGAAAAATTCCTAGTTAAGTATTTTCCACCTTCAAGGATTACTAAACTTAGAAATGATATTATCTCATTTTGTCAGTATGAAGGAGAATCAATATACGAAGCCTTGGAAAGATTTAAGGAACTCCTAAGAAAGTGTCCACATCATGCTCTGCCTGATTGGTTAATCATTCAAACTTTTTATAATGGGTTAGTAGAATCCCTTAGGTCTATAATTGATGCTGCCGCTGGTGGATCATTAATGTCAAAATCATTTGATGAAGCGTGTGAATTAATTGGAGAAATGACTACCAATGAATTTCAATGACCCTCTACAAGGGTAAATCATAATTATGTAGCCAGTGTTCATGATACAGATACGATTACAATCCTTGCATCTCAGATTGCTGCAATATCAAGGAAGTTGGACCAATTTGGAATGAAACAACCTCAATTTACTCTTGTAAGTGAGGAAAGTTCATTAGGGCCTATAATTGATTCTAAATTATCATATAAGATTTTAAATATCATAAACAACCCGTACTCTAACTTTTACAACCCAGATTGGGAGAACCATCCTAAATTTAACTGGAATCATATTACTGATGGTGGAATCCTAAAATGGGAAAATAATCATGCAAATCATAATGGAAATTGAAATAATCAGAGGAA